>OZ018320.1:75510860-76078360 GCA_963969495.1 Ceratothoa steindachneri
TGTTTCCAGGACAACCATCCTCTGTGTATTGCCTTACTACTTCCGTGACAAGTATTTGGAGTATTTCTTTTCATCTTACGCCCCATTCTTAGGTTTTCGTTATCGAGACCTACAGTTATTTATAAAGGACGTAAGACAGGGGGATATTCCTGTACCGATTGTCCGGAGTAGCAGTGCTTATTTTATAACAACGTGTTGTCGTTGGTGGTTTAATCCTGTGATATTTGTAACCTGTTCCTGCCCTGTATTTATTTAGTGTGACCTGTTTGTGCACTGTATTTATTTAATACATTTGAGGAATCATTCCTTGTATTATTATACCCGAACAGATATCTGAGCACCTTCCTGTTGTACCTCTCTTTATTTATGTTTTGGGCCGAGAGAACTTAGTTCTTCGTTTGGCCTTTACAGTGGCGACCTTGCCAGAATTGTTGTCGGTATTTGCTTGGACGTTTATCTAAGTCGCCTTGAGCGCGAATTCACTGTTTGTGGCCATTAAGTGAGTTCCTAGTTTGCTTAGGATTATTAGCCTTTTTGTGCTTTTGAGGCTTGTTAGTTGTCTCTTTCTACACGGCTGTGCTTTTGCCCGTGTTTTGTTGCGTACTAGTCACGTTTGCCACTTTACATTGTGTGTCATTTATTTAACTTTGCTTGTGTTTTTTATTTAATTCCGGTTGTTTTATTTTCATTACTTGCAGAGTTAATTTTCCATTTCTTCGTAATATAAGGTAGTTTAGTTTGTAGCTTATGGTCATTATTGTAGTTTTGTTCGTCGTTGTTGACTTATATATTTCATTTCTGTGTGTATTTTTTCCTATTCTGCTACGATGTCTTCTATTAAAGAACTCAAGGAACAAGCTATGGACTTGGGCGTAACAGGAAAAGAGATCGGCCACTATGTTCTGCAATAGCAAGCGTGAGAAGGAACGCCAAAACAGTCTCCAGCTTGCTGAGCTTCAAGCTAAGAAGGAGGAAGAAGACAAAAGGATAAAGTTATCTCAGATTAAAGTTAAGAAGGAGGAAGAAGAGAAAAGGGTTGAGTTAGCCCAGATTCAAATAAGAAGGAGGAAGAAGAGGCAAAGGTCCAATTTGCCAAGATTAAAGCAGATAGGGAGATTGAGTTGGTGCGCATCTCTCCATCTCAGCAGATACTTCTGCTCAGTTTAAATGATCAGGTGAGTCGTCCTAAGCACTCTCTATTGCAGGATGGAGAAAACATTATCTCTTACCTCAACCACTTCGAACGAGTTGCCGATTTACTTGAAGTGAACCCTGAGAGTTATCCAGTGAGGCTAAGAAGCTTACTTACTGGTAAGGCTGCTGACATGTGCACTCCTCTGTCTGCTTATATCACCAAGAACTACGGCTTGTTGAAGAAAGCCTTACTAACCGGATTTAACAAGACTCTTGATGGTTACCGTGTCGAGTTCCGAAGTGCTAAGGTTTCAACAGGGGAACATTCCAACAGTTTTCCTTCCATCTGTCCCGACTATTCCAGGCGTGGTTGGAATCTTCTGGGATAAGTAACACCTTTGAAGAGTTGAAGGAATTTATGATCCTTGATCAGTTCTTGTCTTCCCTCCGTTCAGATTTACGTGCTTTCATCAAGGAACGGTGATACATTGCCTTGGCGGAAGTTATTCAACTAGCTGAAGGTTGGCCTCAGTTCACTTTACGCTTCCCTGAACTTCCAGTCCCAGCTCTAATAAGTTTGCTAGACCATCAAAGCCGTCTACAAAAGTAACAGCACTGGCACCTAACTATGCTAACAGCTGAAAAGACTCTTCATCGTTTGTGACGTGCCATGGGTGTGGGGAGGTTGGGCACATTCAACCTCTATGCCCAAGGAATCACCGCGTCTTCAAGGATGGCACGTCCCCTGAATAGCCATATAAGGTGGGATTTTGCCTATCCAACCGAAGTGTCCAACATTTCCAAGCCTCTGGTACCATCAACAGAACTTGGATGTCCTCTATCTTAGAGACACCGGCTGCTCATGTGTAGTTGTTTCGAAAGATGTGTTACCCGATACTGATGTCTCCAACTGCAGAAAGTTCTTCGTTGCCGACTACTTAGGACGAGTAGTCATTTTCTCTTGTGTCTTGCTACCTTTGATGCCCTTATTACAAAGGATGGACGCACGTTATCAGAATTCCAATAAAATTTGCTAGTATCTTAGCGTAAAGAGATGCCCCTCGAAAGACCACCGTAAGAGGAATCCCCATCAGAAATACCACTCTCTTCTTTCAAGACCACGTGCGCCTAGCGTGAGAATTTTATAAAATTCGTGAAAGAATCAGTCCCTCGCTGAATCTCCCGTCACAGCTGTGTTTGCTTTCGGACGCCACTCTCCCCTCCCCTTCTCCCCTGCGATAACACCATGCGCAGCCCTCCTGTCTCTACTCCATGCTTCCTAGGCATGTCTATTACCCCGCGTGGGCAACCACATTAACCCTACCCCCATATCACGAGGCAAATCTCACCGCCTGGACCGACTCGTTATCATGAATTGTATTTGAATATACTGGCGCCAAGAATCCTTTAGGGATCACTAGGCCCTGACGCGTCTCTTGGACCAGTCAGTGTCTATATTACATCAAAGCTCACCATTTCTCGAGGAGATTGAAAGCCCGCTATTCACTCCATTTAGACTGCAGTCTGTTTCATGTGAACCCCTGTAACCCGTCGTCGAGTCCACGTACTTTGTCGAAGATCTTGCCAGCAGATCTACTTCGTTAAGCTTTGGTCCTTGTTCAGAGGAAAGCTATCGAGCCCCCTTCTTCCTGGAGAGTTGTGTGGTCCTCTCATCTTCACCATCCCTTCAAGCTTCCCGTTCTTTCGAGATTGAGACTCCCTGCCGATCTTCAGAATCGTCTCGAATTGAGATTACGTCTCTCTGGAGCAGAGAAAATTTAATTCTTCATCACGAATTAATCCAACTCCTTCTTCGAGTCCTCCTCACCAGGACTCCCGGAAGTATCTGCTTGAAGACCTGCGCCGTTGTTGCCCCCCCATCCACCTCCAATTTGCCCGCCCTTGAAGGTAAAGCAATCTCGTATGGTAATCCACAGATTACCTCGTTAATCTTCACATAATTCATTTAACTACCTTTATTAAGTAATTTGTTCACCACTTTTGTATATATATATATATATATATATATATATATATATATATATATATATATATATATATATATATATATGTATAACTGAATCACGAAAATAATGAACGTGAAAAATTTATGAATAACGTTACAGCCACGAGGAAAATGAAACAACGGAGAACTGCGAGGCCTTTCGACTAATGGTCCTTTACTGAGCAGACTGCTCAGTAAAGGACCATTAGTCGAAAGGCCTCGCAGTTCTCCGTTGTTTCATTTTCCTCGTGGCTGTAACGTTATTCATATATATATATATATATATATATATATATATATATATATATATATATATATATATATATATATATATATATATATATATATATATATATATTATATATATATATATATATATATATATATATATATATATATAAATTGCCCTATTTATGTATATACTCGTATATATTAAAATTCTATTTTGGGGTAATGTTCTTTATACTCGTATATCCTTTGAACTTCAACTTGGCAAGCCATTAGTCAAAACCCGGTCAACCGTAAATCGCACTCTTTAATAATTACCCCAGAACATATCTCAAGCGGCCCTTGGTTAGCTGTCTGCCCGTGCTTGTGTACAACTCTGTGCGCCAAGCTAGTCTACACAGGCCTATCTCGACACTTAGTTGGTAATATTCCGGGAGTTAATGATCCTAATGTCGCTAAATGCTTTCCTTCCTCGGCTGATGACAAAGTTGTATCTCCCGCCTGGACTCTGCTATTCAACGTCTAGCATGGGATGCTTCACCCTTACCAACGTCCAACTTTACCCTTCCGAGATATTCTTCTGCTTCTAGTTTCGACACTACTCTGAACCTGCAACCCCATCATGTATGTGTAGCCCAGACCAGAGCGGGTTAAATGAAGCGCATTCACCCCTTAGCTCTGCCTGCTATCCAGCCCCTCTCTGTGACACCTGATGACTTCAGTCGCCTTCAGACTTTTTGTGAAACACTCTCTGCCGCTAGAGCTAAAGCCGCCTCGTCCCGATCAGGTAGTCAAGTCAACCTTGGCTGTTCCCCCTGATTGCTGCCCTATTATCCTCTTTGTTGCCCATGAGAGCCGCTTGGGTGGCTATTTTTCCCACAGGAGGACTGAGTTGAATGTCGTACAACAGTTTTATTGGTCTGGCATGGGAACCGACATCAGAGCCTTCTGCCGTTCATGCGACAAGTTTCAACGCTTTTCGGAGAAAGGACGAGTACGTCTATGCCCACTACAGCCCATGCCTATCATCACTGGACATTTGCCCGCATTGCCATCGACTTGGTTGGACCACTTTCTCCGAAATCTTCGGACATCTTCCGACGGACATAGGTACATACTCACCCTCATTTATTTCGCTACGGGTTTTCCAGAGGCTGTACCATTAAAGAACATAGACTTCAAATCCGTCCCTGAAGCATTGTTGATAGTTTACTCCAGAGTTGGGATTCTGCAAGAAATACTGTCGGACCGTGGGACCCATTTTACGTTCAACTTGATAAATGAACTTCATAAGCTGCTAGGTGTCAACCCTATCTTCACCACTCCTTTCACCCTAGTGCTAATGGTAAGATCGAGAGACTACACGCACCTCTGAAGCCTATCATCCGTAAGTTATGTGCCGAGAAGCCTGTGAGTGGCATATGTATCTCATTCCAACCTTGTTTGCCCTCAGAAAACTTCCGAGCGACCGGAATGGATTTTCGGCATTTGAACTATTGTATGGTCGTTCAATAAAATGTCCATTCTCCGTTCTGAGAGATCTGTGGGAAGTTGCACCTGCCAGGAAGACGTAAGGACTAGATTCCAGTACGTCATCGAACTGGAGGAGAAGCTGGCCGAAAGTGATACCAGTAAACCTCTCGTTGCATGGAACGGACCCTATAAGATAGTGGAATAGCGTGATAAGGTAGGCTATCTTATTGAGGTTTCTCGGAGACCCAGGCTTTATAGTGCTAATTTGTTAAAAAAGTATCACCGTAGTGCCCATATGCAGCAGATGGAATTGCTAGACGAAACTTCTACCCTGGAAGAAATTACCGCCCCTGGAGAAGAGAAAACGACTGTCATTGATGAAGGAGACACTGATTGTTTGCAACTGCCCTTGACACCAGATGATATGCTTAACCATCCCTCAACTGACCGCCTTGAGGTTTAACTTGCCTCTGCAAGGTTTACTACCAGGTACCTCTTTCCGATAAGGCAAAGGTTTTGACTGCTTTTACTACTCATCCAGGTTCGATGGAGTTCTGCCGTATGCCTTTCGGATTGGTTACTGCTTGTGCCACCTACATCCGTTTGATGAGAATTGTGTAAGCTGGACTACCTAACGTATGCTCCTACTCTGATAACATCTTCATGTTCTCTGAGCGCTGTGATGAACATCTTTAAACTCTCAACCGTGTCTTGGAACGACTACAAGATTAACATCTGACCCTCAAGCCGTCCAAGTGTCGGGTTTGGGGTTAGCTCCAATACCTCGGCTTCGTTCTGGACGGAACATCCTTAAGACCCTAGCATAGCAAAATTGAGGCTATAACAAGCATACCTCCACCCACGAGTGAGAAATTGCTAAGAACATTCCTTGAACTAGTCTCCTTTTACAAAATATTTATCCCGCGAGCTTCTGACTACACGGGCCCCTTGGCCGATCTGCTAATAAAGTTTAGACTAGAACCTCTCCCCTGGAACGACGATCTTTTGGAGCGCTTCTGCAATCTGAAAGTTCCCATATCCCCAGAGCCTGTTTTACAATTGCCTGATCCCAATGTGACCTTCGACTTGAGGACTGATGCTTCTCTTCGTAGACTGGGAGGTGTTCTCCTACAGTATCGTGAGGAATGTCCGTATCCTGTCGCCTATGCCAGTAGAAAATTTCTTAACCGGGAGAAGAGGTACTCCATCATCGAAAGGGAATATCTTGCAGTTGTTTTTTCCATCACTAGGTTTGATTTCTATCTTCGTGGTAAGGAATCTGTTCTGAAAGTTAACCACAAGCCTCTTATGTATTTAGCCACTTTGAAAGGTAAAAATGATAGATTACTTCGTTAGACTTAGCCCTTCAGGTCCCGACTTGAAGAATCAGAGCCGATCAGGAGTTCGTACAGTGAGGATCTACTGTTACCTACAGAGACTTATCAGACACCTGCCAGTACTTGCCGATATTACCTCTGCCACTGCGCCGATTGCAAGCTCCCGATTTACTCGTCTCTCTCGGTCTCACCTGGAAGTCGGATACCTTTGGGCTCGTTACGACTCTCCTCTGTTTCCAGGACAACCACCCTCTTTGTATTGCCTTACTACTTCCGTGACAGGTATTTGGAGTATTTCTTTTCATATTATGCTCCATTTTTAGGTTCTCGTTATCGAGTCCTACAGTTATTTATAAATAACGTAAGACGGGGGTATATTCCTGTACCGATTGTCGTTGGTGATTTAATCCTGTGATATTTGTGACCTGTTTATGCACTGTATTTATATAATATGTGTGCCACCTGTATGTGCACTGTATTTTTTAATGTGACCTGTTTGTGCGCTGTATTCATTTAATGTGACTTGTTTGTGTATTGTATTTATTTAATACATTTGAGGAATCATCCCTTATCTTATTATACCCTCACATATATCTGAGAATCTTCTTGTTGTACCTCTCTTTATTTATGTTTTGGGCCGAGAGAACTTGGTTCCTCGTTTTGCCTTTACACATAAGATCATTCAATATATACACAGCTAAATCTTTCCCAACTTTTGTTCCTGTTATTTTCGAACTAAAAATGTATGGATATCTGCTTCCAATATTCATTATCCTACTCTTATCGAGGTTTATAGGCAGTTCACATTCTTTTGGTCATTTTTATATACGATTAATATCTTGATGAAGTCAATCTGGATCTTCTTTACTACCTATCCATTTTCCAAGTATTGCGTCATCTTCAAAGTTCCATTTTTGACATGAGACCTATGTACATATCATTAATGTAAATTATGAATAGCAAAGGGCCCAATACAGAACCTTGAGGCACCTCACTTGACCCTGTTATCCAATCAGAGGCAGACCCATTGATTACTCCTCTCTGGTATCTATTCGTAAGCCAATCTTCAATCCAGTCTCCTATCTTTTCTTTAATTCCCAGTTCCCTAAGTTTTGCCATCAACATTTTATGATGGACTTTATCGAACGCTTTCTCAAAATCGAGATATATAATATCAATCGATTTTTCGTCATCATAATGCTCAACTACATATTGGAAGAAGTCCAGAAAATTCGTTAGACAAAATTTATTTCTCCTGAATCCATGATGAGAATCTCTAAGTAATTCTTTTGTTTCTAAATGAAATACATTTTTCCTGGAAATGAATGATTCTAGAATTTTCACAACCACTAAAGTTAAACTAATTGGTGGATAATTTTTAACTAGCTCTCTGCAACTCTTTTTAAAGATCGATGTTGCATTTGCATATTTCCAGTCATATAGGACAATTTATTAAAAATATTTGCGAGATGCTTGCTAATGGCATCCTTAACTTCTTTCAGATCTCTGGGATAAACGATATCAGGTCCAAGTGATTTGTTTACACGTATTTTATAAATTAAATTGTTAACATCTTTGGCAGGGGAAATACCACATTCTAATGAGTTATTGCCTTTATATACAATCTTTATTTCAGGTATATTGAGGGATTTCATCCTTAGTAAAAACAATCATGAAATAATTGTTCAATTAGCAAGTTGTCATAGTTAGTGAATTTTAAACTACCATCAGTAGTTTTAAACTACTATCACTACTTTGATAAATTGTTTTGTTTGGGTGGGTAGGAAATTGATTGAGGTATCTATGGCTGTTGTATAAAAAATCGGCACTCCTGCGCGCGTCAGACAACATTGACCCTAACAAGGCAGCGGCACTACTAGGCGCCTTATGATTGGCCCTGGCCGCTATCACTAGGTCTGGTAGGATACGCCTTCTCTGCCACCCCTTGGTGAAATCCGAACCAACTCCGACACGTGGCGTTTTAGGCAGGTTGGCCAGTTGGATCCGGCCTGGTGACTGTCTTAAGAGATGTTAGAGTCACCACGCTTAACATCGGGTGGTAGGAGTGAGTCGTGTGTGTAGTTCCTTTGGGTATTCGGGTCGTGATCAAGGCAGGGGGGGGGCGGAGGTCCAGGATAGTAGAAAAAGGGGCCAAGGAAAGGGTAGAGAAAGTGACAGGGAGAAAAAGGGTGGATGGATGGACGGCGTCGTGTCCCTTACGGGGACATACACTTGATGAACCGCACACGCGAGTCACATCGGCACACGAGAACAGGGGTCTGTTCAGCTTTTTACAGACTCTAACGTCTACAATCTAAATGCGCAAATTTAAGGGAACCAGAACCCAAATTTCAGGTCCTTACCTTGTGACCGAATTCACCACGAGAATCACACTCCTCTCTTGAGTGAACGAGCAACTACGTTGGCGCTCTCTCACTGTGTGTATGTCCCATATTCTAGTCACAGCTGTGACCTTGAGTCACTCCCACTTCATCCATACGCGCATCAAAATCCTGAGTTTACGAATCGTCAGGGAAGCTTTTAGCAGGAATCAATCATTATAGACCCTTGTAATAAAATATACATAGTTCCAAGGTGTCTTACATGAAGTAAATGCATGAATGCAAACGGTTACCAAGCAGTGCTGAGTATACACAAATGTATACAAAAATAGCTTGACCCATTGATAATCTTGATACCTCGATTTCTTCAAAATAATAATTCATTGATTTTTCATAAGTTTCATTCATACTGGAAGAGTGATCAATTGGAATTGAGCTATATATATATATATATATATATATATATATATATACAAAGAAAGAGCAACTATAGGTTCTGAGGGTGATCATGACACTACCAAAGGGCTACGTCATTTTTATGTTTTGCCTTTCAAATAAATTTTAAGACAGAAAGAAAGATGCAGAAACCTTGCATAGCTGACTATAAATACATATAGTACAATCGAAAGAAGAATTGGCCGCGAATGAGCAAATGAAACAAGAAACCGGAGTTTTTTAAAGGCAAGAGAGAGGGACATTAGAAGAATCCAGAATCAAAGGGAGCAGAGGGCAGCACAGAAGACAGAAATAACGCCAGGGGAAAAAAGTTTTTGAAAATTCCTGGCGGGACTCGAACCCGGGTGTGCTGATTGCCAGTCAAATGCTTTACCCCTAAGATAGCAGGTACAGTAACTATGTTTTGCCCAAAACGTTACCCCATCAAACCCAGTTTCAACCTAAGCTAGCCTTTAAATTGTGAAGTTAGAAATTAATGCGTTACAGAAGGAGACCATTAAAAGCATACGTTACAAGATAGAGGTAGGTGGATCTGCTATTTTTTTAATTTTTTTATTAGAGCTCATCTGGCGACTGCCTACATGGGCATTAGTCGCCGTATTAAAACTGGCCTAGTTCTAGGCTACTTTAAAATAAAATTAAACGAAGAAAAAAAAAACCCCTAAATGGGGGAAAGGAAAAAAACAAAAAAAAATGCAAAAAACAAAACAAAACAAAAAACAAACCCTGCTTAAATAATAGGGAGAAGGCCGGCCTCCCCCCAAAAGTCAATAAGTCCACCAGTCGATGTGCACGCACTCATCCCGAGTACAAGGGACAGGCGGTAGCGACCCCGCCCATCCCGGTAACGGGACAGGTGTCGTGCGCGAAGATCACCCAGAATGGGACATTCGACAATAATGTGCCGAGCAGTCTGGGGGACGACGCAGTCGTTGCAATAGGGTGCAGGAGAGCGTTCCATCAAATAGCGATGCGTCACACGAGTGTGCCCGATTTGGAGACGACAGAAAGCAACCTGAAGCCGCCGCGGCATTGGGGGATAGGTCCATGGGAACAGTCGCGGCGCAATGGCACGCAACTTTAAGTTCCCTTCGACCTTCTCCCATCTTCTTTGCCAAACAGTCCGAAGAGCTGCCCGTATTCCTGCCATGTAGTCGGTGTGAGGAAGAGCGAAACGCTGGTCCGGTCGCAGACTCCTCGCGGACTCTTTGGCGCCCTCATCGGCGTGCTCATTCCCTGCAATTCCTACATGTCTAGGAACCCAGCAGAAGATAATTTCGACATCTGCCCGGCTTGCCAAAACCGTGGCGTCACGGATTTCGCGAACCAGAGGATGCGGAAATTCCAATGCCCCAAGAGCACTCAGACCGCTTTGTGAGTCGCTATAGATCACAATCCGGTCGCCGAACCGGGCACGTCGCGTAATCTCCCGTACCGAGTGGTGTATTGCCACCAGCTCGGCCGTGAAGACAGACGCAGCACCTGGTAGAGCCCCGCTGACTTCAGACAGAGGGGATACGGCGTGGAAGCCGACCCCCTCTTGGAACTTGGAGCCATCCGTATACACTGGCACGGTACCAGCGTGACACGATGTGTGCTCCAAAAAGGTCGAACGCAATACTCCCGGCGCAGTACAAGCTTTGGGAGCAGAGGCGTGGCGACAAATAGCCAAATGTGGTACCCTCCAGGGTGGCGTCCTGGGCAGAACCAGGGGCGCCACCGGCCCGAGAGCTATATCTACCTCTCGAAGGAGTTTCATGGCCCTAAACCCAAAGGGCTTAGGGTATGACTGGCGTCTCTCGGCGGCATAGGCACCATCGAGATCAGCTGCGGATGCAGTGAGAGCTGTTGGCGACTGAGGGAGGTGCCGGGCTCGCGCGTACGGTCTCACGCGTACGGGCTCACGCGTACAGGCGCAGAGCGAGTGGCATCTCCCCAGCATATACCAACAGGCTCTCAATGGGGGGAGTGCGGACGGCACCTGTCGCAAGGCGAAGGCCGGTGTGGTGGATCGAATCCACCTTCCGCAATAAACGCTCGGCTGCGGATGCATAAAAATCGCATCCGTAGTCGAGCTTCGAGCGAACAAAGGATCGATAAAAAAAGTAAGGCGGTAGCCCTATCAGCGCCCCAAGCGCTGAACGTCACGAAACGGAGAATGTCCATTGCGCGGGTACAAGAGACCCTAAGGCTGCGAATATGAGCCTCCCAGGTGAGGCGTCGGTCGAATACAAGACCAAGGAAACGGTGCGACTCAACCACATCCAGGCGCACCCCATTAAGAAACAAATCTGGGTCAGGGTGAAGCCGTGGATGGCGGCAGAAGTGCACCATCTTAGTCTTGGCCAAAGAAAACCGAAACCTGTGCGCTTCGGCATAGCGAGAGACGCGGTTCAATGCCTGTTAGAGTCGACGCTCCAGAGTTGGCATCTGGGCCGCGCCAAAAGAGATCGAAAGGTCGTCCACGTAGAGCGTAGCGAGAACATCTTCCGGCAGCACCGAGGTGATGCCGTTAATGCTCAGGGCAAAGAGTGTGACACTGAGGACACTTCCCTGTGGGACACCCTCTTTCTGCTCATTTGGGCCGGAGAGGGCTCCCCCCACCCGTACGCGGAACCGAATATCTCGCAAAAATTCAGATATAAACATTGGGAGGCGTCCCCTCGCCCCCATCGTGTGGAGAGTCTCCATGATACCGTATCGCCATGCGGTATCATAGGCCTTCTCCAGATAAAAAAACACCGTGGCGTAGTGCTGTCTACGAAGGAAAGCCTCGCAGACGGCATTTTCCAGTCGGAGCAGAGCATCCGACGTGGAGTGGAACTCACGGAAGCCGCACTGTGCCCAAGACAGATGGCCTCCGCTGTCCATGAAATAGGCTAATCTAACATTTACCAATTTCTCCATCAACTTGCACACGCAAGAGGTTAGAGAGATTAGGTGGAAATTGGTCGGAGTAGAGTGATCTCTCCCCGGCTTGCGAAAGGCGAGCACAGTAGCGATTCGCCAGGAGTCTGGGAGAAGACCTTCCACCTAGATCCTGTTGAACAAATCTAACAGAAAGGCCATGCCTCGCTCACCCAGGTGTCGAAGCATGGCGTACCCAACATCGGCCGGACCATGGGCGGTGTCCGCGCACGAAGCGAGAGCGGAACGCAACTCACTCACAGTAAACTTGTCGTTGAAGGGTTCTCCGCCTCTGGAGGTAAAGTCCAGCCGGCGGCCTTCCGCGACATCACGACGTGAATTGAATGCTGGCGGAGCAGCATCACGGCTAGAGAATGCGGAAAAAGCGGTCGCCAAGGATTCCGCCACGGACGCGGGGTCCGAGATTGCGGTCCCATTCTCCTGGAGAACGGGAGGGGGGTCCTGCGAGAACTTGCCCCGAATCCTTTTGATTTGCTTCCACACCTCAGCTAAAGGGGTCTTCCCGTTAAGTGAAGACACGTATGCCCGCCAAGAAGAGCGGCGGGCGTGCTTCGAAATATACCGGAACCTAGCCCTAGCCCGACGAAATTCAGCGACAGTAAAATCGTTCGGGCGGCGCTTATAGCGCATGTAGGCATAACGCTTCTGTTTGAGGGCTGTCTCACATTCGGCCGACCACCATGTGAGTGGTCGGCGTGCAAATAGGCCAGACGTCCTAGGAATAGTAGTCAGGCCCTCGGCGATGAGGTTGCCGGAGAAGAACTCAACGGCCTCATCTACTGACCTAAACTCCTCAACTTAGATAGAGAATTCAGTCATTTCCTGAAATGCAGGCCACCGCGCCCGCGCCAAGCACCACCGAGGTGGTCTCTCAGGCGGCAGTTGCCCTGGAAATGATATTTGAATGGGAAAGTGATCACTACCATGGAGGTCATCGACCACCCCCCAATCAAAATCAGGCTGTGCATCCGAAGAGCACAAAGATAGGTCAAGGCAAGAAAATGAAGCGGTTCTTGGACAGTGATGCGTAAACTCATCCACGTTTAGGACACGCATCTTAAGCTCTTCGATCAGATCGGCAAGGACTTGTCCCCTGGGATTTATGGAGTAATCTCCCCAGAGAGGATGCCTGCCGTTCAGATCTCCAAGCAAGAGATAGGGCCTCGGCAACCGTGCCACGACGCGGCGGAATTCCCCCGCGTCGAAGTCAGCTGACGATGGAATGTACGCAGAAATGATAGTATACCTCCTATCCAGGTGCAGCTGCACAGCCACTGCCTGAAAGGAGGTATCTAAAGAGAAAGAAAGAACGGAGACATCATGCCGTGTGTAAACCGCGCATCCCCTAGCCTGGCCATCTCGCAGTGGTGGGGTCGCAAGACCCTTATACCCCGGGAGGGCAGGCAGAGGGCACACGCCTAGCATGGTCTCCTGCAAAAAAAATAGCTAACGGGGAACGGGACGAGACGAGCCTCCGAAACTCCTCCCAGTTGGCCCGGAGTCCACGGCAATTCCATTGAAGGAATATGCCCTCCAGGCCTAGCTCGGAGGTGACGCGGGGGCCCTCCTCGAATTGAAGACCCTCACGGGAATGGCCGTACGCTTCCTAGGGGCAGAACACCGGGCGCTGTTGGCCGGACAAAGCACTGGAGGCACTGTCGCCTTCGAAGACTTATTGGGGGAGGTTGGGCTCGCCATGCGAGTCTTTTCCTTCCTTCGCCTCGAAACCTTAGGTGGGCGTTGCGGCTTAAGAGGCGGGAGGCCTTCTTTTCGAGGAACCACCGTCTCCGAGCCACTCGCTCCACCTCGGGGCGTGGGCGAAGGAGCCGAAGCTCCTTTATTGCTGTCTTTCTTCCAGGGGACAGCCTTAGGAACCCCCGAAGATGGCCTAGCGACCATCTTCAGTGGTGTTGCCTCCTGTGAGTCTAACGACTCGGTGTAGGCGCGTGACCGCTTCGCCTTGCGGGAAACGGTCACGCTGGGGGAAGAGGGGGAAGCCCTGGTTTTAGCCGGGGTTGGGTACGAACCCTTTTTGCCGCCAGCTTTACCAGAGGAGCGCCCGGGTTGGGTAGAGCCCGCAGAAGGGCCCCGAATGGGCGCGGAAACAACCGTGCTCGTTGGCCTGGATAGGCCAGGAGCAGAGGGTGCCTTTCTAACTACTGAGGCATATGACGTCCCAGGCAGAGCCGGGCGCGCCAGGACCAAGTCCTTAGCCTCGCGGAATGAGAGTCTATCCTGGGCCTGAACGGCCAGTATTTATTTCTCAAGGAGATATGCACCACATTGCTTCGAAAAAGCAGAGTGCGGCTCTCCGCAATTGACACACTTGGCCACACACGATTTGGACTTATCGTGTGTGACCTTGGAGCAATTTACACAGACTTCGGGTGACCCCGACTTTGCACGTCTACATGAGCAAATCGTATTGCCGAAGCGGTGACAGTAATAGCACCGCCGCGGCAGTGGCACGAATGCCTTCACGCGGTAGCGGTACCAACCGGCACGCACCGACTCAGGGAGCTTTTCACAGTCGAACGTGACGAAGAGTGTAGGGGTGGGTCTCGAGGCCCCTCCCTGTTTTCTCATCACACGTTCGACCTTGACCGCCCCATGGTCGGCCAGCTCTAGGGTGATGTCCTCAATGGAGTAGTCAACGAGTTCCCTCGCATAAACTACTCCTTTCACAAAGTTCATGGTAGAGTGTGGCGTCACACTCACCGGGGTGCCATGAAGTGTCCGAAGAGCACTTATCTTGGCCGCCTCGGCGGGATTCGCCGCATTCGCCAGAAGGCTCCCGTCCGAGAAACGGGTTACCTTCGGCTCTCTACCAATTGCACTAGCTAATCCTCTCCTCTGATGGATCATGTTGCCCTTGGACAACATGGTGCCATCAGTGGAGCGAATAACGAGGAAGCATTTGAAGCCAGCAGGCTCGAAAACGCCAGGTAACCTCTGAATGAGGGGCCCCGATGTCATTGAGGCTCCACCCTGTGCACTCTTGGTCTTAGTCAGGGGCTCCGCACACGGGGGGAGGGGGTAAAGGGGCCGGATGTGCCGATCTTGGCTTGGTCGCCTTCTAAAGTGGCAGCAGACCCATCCGTCTCCGCAGCCCCCGCGGATGGAGAGGAGCCCCGAGTCTTCTTTGTTTTTCTAGTCTTTTTCTTTTTTGGAGAGGAGGGCGGGGAATGAACCCACTTCTCACCTCCGCCGGCAGAAGCCCCCATGCCAGATGGGCCGGCCTTAGCCAGGTCTCTCTCCGAAATGGAGAAGTTCCTGGTTGTCGTGGGGGCACCTGTCGGAGGAGATCCCTCCCCTCCTTGTATTGCCTCGGAGCCCTCAGCCGTTTGAGGAGGACCTTGCATAGGGGCGGACTCGGGTTCGGTGCTTGGCGCCGAGTCCGGATTCATACTCATGGAAGGCCCTACCGTCTGAGGCTGGGTCTCCTCAAGGACCATGTCTATCACAGGAGGAGCCTCCAGTTGGCCATCCCCTCCCAGGACATCGAAGGTCTCCTTGGCAGCGTCAAGAGTCATTTGTGGGGAGGCACAAGCCTTAACCCCGCTCAGGTTTAATATCCTTGCCAGCAGGTCTTTTGATGGAAGCGACCGGAGGGGCCTGGCTTCCCTCTCCCCCCTAAGGGGGTTTGCCCTACCAAGCCGCTTCGATGTGGAGCGGCTGGCTAAGGGCTGCCTGCTGGCTTTGGTGGAAGTCCCCTTGGAAAGAAAAGAGGGGAATGCCGCTGGTAAAAGGGAGGTGCTCGTAAGCACCTCCAGAGAAGGGGGTGAGGGGGAGTCCCCTTCACCGGTAGGCGTAGGAGAGGAGTAAGCCTCCTCTCCGGTTAAAGAGATATGGAGGGTCCCCTGCGCAAGCACAGGGGGGGTGAGCCTCCATTTTTTTGCTGGAGCTGCCCGAGGGCGGCTCCGTCGCTGTTATAGGGGAAGTTGGGGGTTGTTTTTTATTTGTTTTACATACATGGGCATGGTGACCCTCTTTTTAATACGGGACGCAATAGCTCATCACCTCTCGCAGTTGCCCGCACTGCGAGAGGTGCTTACAAGCCCGGCAGAGCCAGGCGCCGCCATTCGGGACCACCCCTCCCACCTGGTGGCCTGGCAGTCCATCGGCATCGCGGCTCCACCTTGGACACGGCGTAAAATTGATAGAATGTGAAGAGGATAGGAAAGGGGATGTGAGAAAGGTATGGGTAGGGATGAAGCAGGTTGTTTAAAAACCCCAATCCCGAACCGGAGCTCAGGGGTTAGGGAACAATGTCCCCTTCCCCCTCATCCCCGATCCGGGACGGTTGGCTTGAGAAGAAGGTCAGCATCTACCCTGTGAAATTAGAGGCTGACCAGAGAAAGTTGTGGGAGAGGTTGTATGAAAAGCGACGAGGTAGGGAAGAAATCGGGCTATCTGAAGGAAGGAAGAGAGGCTAAGCTGGGGCCGGACGGAGCGCTGGATCCCGTCAGCACGGCGGCCAGGATGGCAAATCGCCGCGCCCTTTAAGGGGTGGATCTGCTAAAGATATGAAAAAGAGACGTTGTGAACGATGCAAAGTAAGTTCAGGGGATGAAAGCTTTGTTTTAGCGTTGTTAAAATTTAATCTATCGCCACAGAATCAGTTACGTAATGCGCCTGTAAAACCGGATCTTAAAGTCAATAAAAGGACAAAACTAAATGGAAACTCTGCGACACATCATAAGTAAAGATAACCTTGACCAAATATTTGAATTTTATAAAAGTTTTGGTCGATTAAAGCAATAAATTAAACAAATAATTGCATTCAATAAACATTAGCATAACTTCTAAAACAAAGATCGGTCGGTTCTCTGTTTCATTTGCTTCGGCCACTTCTCAGTGTCAAGCAACATTCTTTGAAACTGTTTTCTTAACGGAAATTCTGTCAATATTTTGAATGACATTATATATACAATTGGACACAATTGTAAGTACTGGTTCCTGATAAGTCAAACGTTTATGTTTATTATCATATTGATTTATCAGGCATGGGTTTGGTTTGGCAATTTTTCTTTATTGGGAAGCTACAGGCATGGGTTTAGTTTGGGCATTTATTTAATGGGACAGCTAGAGATAATCCCGATTTCAAGCGTTTATGTTTATAATTATATTTATTTACCAGTCAAGGGTGTGGTTTGTTTATTTTTCTTAATTAGGAGAGCTTCAGCTAATCCATATTTCAAACATTTATGTTCATAATCATATTAATTTACTAGTCATAGGTTTGGTTTAGCCATTTTCTTTTATTGGGACAGCTAGGGGTATTCCCTATTTTAAACCTTCATGTTTATAATCCTATTGATTTGCCAACCATGGGTTTGGTTTGGCCATATTTTAGTCGCGGGTGACTCTATATCTCACTATGTCGGTCAGTCGGTCTGTCAGTCGGTTCATCCGTCGGTCCCCGTTTTGTTTTGGTAATAACATTGTAACTATTCAGGCGATTCTGACGAAATTCGAAACACTTATGTTGTTTTACATTTTCTTTCGAATTATATAATTGCCAAAGTCCTCCAAACGTTAGCCATAGAATAATTTGGTAATAACATCATGACTATTCTGCCGATTCTAATGAAATCTTAAACTTTCTTATGAAAGTTTTTAAGGTCGTAAGGTCATAAATCAGAATAAGTGAAAGCACGCGACTTTGGTCAACAGAACTTGTTTTGAACAAGACCTGCATCACTCGACCATCTTAGAGATGAACTTATGGATAAGGGAGGGATCATCTCAGTATCCGTATTAGAGAGACAAGGTCAATGGATCAATTAGTCGACGCATTCATAAGTGTACTTATGATTCTGTAAAACGTTTTTAGCACTTGCAGTATCTAATTAATTTTTTATGCAAGCAGATCGCTAAAACGTTAGGAGTATATATATGGTTGGTTTTTATTAAGCGATTATTGATGCAGCAGAAGTATGGTCAGAATTCCGACTTGTGTTTACAGATTTTATATAAAGAAATTCAAGTAAATGGAGCGAATTTTGGCAAGATTTAAATACCATATTTTGAAGTTCTCCAGGATTAGATTTGCGACCGTGCTCCTTAATGGCCGTTGTTCCCTTCGTTTGAGATTTCTTTTTAGTTCTAAGTCTGATTTCCATATTAAATCAAATTTTAACTTAAATGGTGCTGCAATTCTGCAAATGTAGTGAGCAAAGAAACATCCTTTGGATTTTTAATCAGCAAAGAAACATCTTTTGTATTTTTAATGAGCAAAGAAACATCCTTGGCATTCTAAATGAGCAAAGAAATATCTTTTGACATTTTAATGAACAAAGAAACATCTTTTGTATTATAATGAGAACATAAAGATTCTTTGAATTTTTACTGATCAAAGAAATATATTTTGCAATTTTAATGACCAAGAAATATCTTTGGTAATTTTAATGAGTAAAGAAACATCTTTTTGCATTTTTATTGAGCAATTAAATAACCTTTGAATTTTTATTGAGCAAAGAAACATCTTTTACATTTTTAATGAGCAAAGAAGCATCTTTTGCATTTTAATGGGCAAATAAAGATCTGTTTGCATTTTTAATGAACAAATAAATATATTTTGCATTTTTAATGAGCAAAGAAACATCCTTTATATTTGTAATGATAAAAAAATATCCTTACTTTTGTAATGAGCAAAGAAACATCTTTTGCAATTTTAATGACCAAATGAACATCATTTTGCATTTTTAATGAACAAATAAATATTTTTTAAAATTTTATTGTGCTAAGAAACATGTTTTACATTTTTATTGAGCAAAGAAACCGCTTTTGCATTTTAATGACCAAAGAAACATTTGTTGCAATTTTAATGAGCAATGAAACATCTTTTGCATCTTAATAAACCAAGAAACATCGTTTGCATTTTTAATGAGTAAATAAACATCTTTTGCATTTAGGATGAGCCAAGAAATATCTTTTAGATTTTTAATGAGCAAATAAACATATTTTGCATTTTTATGAGCAAAGAAACGTCTTTAGCATTTTTAATGAACAAAGAAAAATCTTTTGCATTATTAATGAACAAAGAAACATCTTTTACATTTTTAATGAGTAAATAAACAACATTTGCATTTTTAATGATCAAAGAAATACCTTTTTCAATTTTAATGAACAATGAAACATCTTTGGTCATTTTAATGGACAAAGAAACATCTTCTTGCATTTTTATTGAGCAATTAAATATCTTTTGCATTTTTATTTAGCAAAGAAACAACTTTTTCATTTTTAATGAGCAAAGAAGCATCCTTTGCATTTTAAAGGGCAAATAAAGATATGTTTGCATTTTTAATGAACAAATAAATATATTTTGCATTTTTAATGAGCAAAGAAACATCTTTTGCAATTTTAATAACCAAATAAATATCATTTTACATTTTTAATGAACAAATGAATATTTTCTAAATTTTATTGTGCTAAGAAACATGTTTTACATTTTTATTGAGCAAAGAAATAGCTTTTTCATTTTAATGCCCGAAGAAACATTTTTTGCATTTTTAATGAGCAAAGAAACATCTTTTGAATTTTAATAAACCAAGAAACATCTTTGCAAATTAACATATTTTTCATTTTTACTGAATACATAAACATTCTTTGCATTTTTAATGATCAAAGAAATAACTTTGGCAATTTTAATGAACAATGAAACATCTTTGGTAATTTTAATGAGCAAAGAAACATCTTTTTGCATTTTTATTGAGAAATTAAATATCTTTTGCATTTTTATTGAGCAAAGAAACATCTTTTACATTTTTAATGAGCAAAGAAACATCCTTTGCATTTTAATGGGCTAATAAAGATCTGTTTGAATTTTTAATGAGCAAATAAATATATTTTGCATTTTTAATGAGCAAAGAAACATCGCTTGTATTTTTAATGATCAAAGAAATACCTTTTACTTTTTTAATAAGCAAAGAAACATCTTTTGCAATTTTAATGACCGAAGAAACTTCATTTTTCATTTTTAATGAACAAATAAATATTTTTTCATTTTATTGAGTTAAGAAACATCTTTTACATTTTTAACGAGCAAAGAAACATCTTTTGAGTTTTAATGACCAAAGAAACATCTTTTGCAATTTTTTTGGTCAAATAAATGTCTTTTGCATTTTTATTGATCAAAGAAACATCTTTTCATTTTTAATGAACAAAGAAACAGCTTTTGCATTTTCGGAGCAAATAAATATATTTTGCTTTTTTAATGAGTAAAGAAATATCTTTTGCATTTTCAAATGTATGTAGTGCCCATTGCAAGGTGGATTAGGATCAACAATCAAGCCTCACAAATGAGTGTCATATAAATCCTATGAAGTTTTGAGATGGGCACGTAAATAATTCTGTGCATACAAATGATCTAAAAGTGTATAGCAGTCTCCATGCATAAGAATAATTCCTTGTGTAAATAATATATAACATCTTTGAAAAATAATAATGTATGTATTGTATAGCTTTCCTCTATGTAAATAATAAGAAAAAGTGCATTGCACGCCGAATAGGTCTAACAATGAAGCCTCACATATGACTATCATGTGAATCTTATAAAGGTTTGTAACAGGCACACAAATCGAAGATTGAAATAATATACCAGTCTGAAATAATTAATTAATGTAAGACAAAACGAATACTTGTAAATAATATAAAATTACAATTTAATTTATGTACAGCGGAACCTCGGTTGTCGAACGGCTCCCTTTTCGAACATATCGGTTGTCGAATAAAATTTTGAACTAAAAATTGCCCCACTGAGTGACTGAGCATGGTGCGTCAAGCTTGCCTCAGCCTGCGCTCGGAGTATACACACTAGGAACTTTTGTCTGATTTTGCCGGTACAGGTGGAAGATCCCAAATCCGGCTTCCTCGGGACCAAGACTGTGCCAGATTTTGGATTTTTCTGGATTTCGGATCACTAATCCCAGGCCTATTTAAATTAAAAAATTAATTTAACCCTCAAGATATACCCCTATACAATATCTATTTACGTACTTTGGTGCATTTCCATCGATAATTTCTGGTCGAAATTATCGATTAAAAAAGATTGGCCCAAATTTTACCGAATATCTCGGGAACTAACCTGCCGATTTCAACGAAACTAAGGTCCTCCTCCCCCCCCCCTCCCGCAGGGTGAGGAGGACCTTCCTTTTATTTTAAGCAAAATTACAAAAAAGCTTTCAGTAGAAAGTGTTAACAATTTTGTGACAAAATAAACAAAAATTTAAACATATAGTTATGGAAAGAAAAGGAGGCGAAGGGGTGGATGGAGGGAGCAGGTCACACCAGGCAGAACGCTGTTAAACGTCCGTCCCGTCTCGGAGAGTGTGGGACCTTATATAGTCCAGACTAAGAACGGGCCCACACACGCCTAAGGACTTCTTGCAAAGTGCCGAGACGGGACGTCCGCTGGATTGTGCCTGCTGCGAATGTATCCAATGTTCCTTGATGAAATCCGGAAGGCTTTGGAGTAATCCATGAGGGCTGTGGTAGAGAGGGCAAGGAGGGTGGGTTCTGGAATCTTGCCGCGTTTGGCATTCCAAATGGCCCTGATGTTATCCCCGAACATGAGGGCGCGGGGGGCAAACATGGTGGAGAGGATGAGCCCGAGGGATTCTAGCTCAAAAATTGCCGTGTTCCATTGGCGGCAGTCGAGGGCCATGGAGACACCTTGGGACCACCAGCCAATGCCCCACGGGGAGGCGTCGAATTAAAGGGCCGGGGCGATTCCCTTCGGGGGGCGGAAGCGCGTCCAATGGTTGTGGATGAGATGGCAGAGGTGAAGAAAAGGTCCGGGGTTGGGGTGAGAGGACTGGAGATAACATAGTTGAATCCAGCAGAAAGGTAAGCGGAGGGCCGGGAGGACGAAGTTTAGTAAACCCGCAAGCCGGGACCAGGCCTTGCGGGAAACCGGGCTGGAGGACATGATACGGAGAGCCGAGCGGGTCTTGTCCCGCATTGACGTGGTAAGCTGGATGCGCTTCAGCTTGAGATCTATATTAAAGCCCAAGTAGGAGATCTTCTTGCTGGGGACGGTGACCGACTTATGCCAGTTGGCATTAATTGAGCTGCGGTCTATGGTATGCATGAAGGCGCGGAGGGCGCGCTTCTTACCAATGCACAGCACATCGTCAAGGTAAGTATACACCCTGATGTGGTGCCTAGCTGCCAGTTGGTTCATTGTAGTAGATGTGAGTTTCTGCATTATAAAGGGGGCTCCGTTGAATCCCATGGGGAGGCGGGTGAACCTAAAGGAGCGGTTCTGGCAGTGGATGCCGAACCACGGCCGGGCCTTGGGATGAAGGCGGACGTGGTAGAAACCGTCCTTCAAGTCGAGTTTCATCGCCCAAAGGCCCTCAGTGGCCGAGTCCATGATCTTTTTTATGCTAGGGAGGCTGAATCTAGGTGGACGGTAAGCGTCGGCGGCGGGGGACATGTCGTAAATTAGACGGGCAGAGCCGTTGGGCTTGGTCACCCCGAAGATCCTATGGGCGCAACGGATGCGGGCCTCTTCCATCACGCCGCGTTCCACGAGCGTGGTGATCCACGGCAGGGTTCTATCGTCGGAGGGGGCCCAGTTACTGTAGGTCTTGTTGAGAAACAGCTTGATTCCTTCTTTGGCATTGGCCTTTTGAAGATGTGAAATGGGGGTGATTGAGTCATAAGAGCCCGGTTCTTCAACATCGAGGGGGGTGGCGAAGTCTACTCTGGGGGTTTCCGGCTCGAGAGGGTCCAAACCGGGGCTTTCCCACTGGTCTCCCCTGTTGTCGTTGTCCCGATTATCACGGGCGTTGTCCCCGTTCTGTTGCTGTTGGCCATCGTTGTTGTTGTTGTCGTTGCCCCTTCCCCTCATGATGTCCGGGGGGCCGCTATTGGGGTCATTCAACACGTCACCCATTTCGGAGGGGTGGGTGTCGGATGAGGCGGTCGAACCAGGCGGAGTGGCCACAGGTCCTTGAAGGACTGTGGGGACAGCGAGGCCGGGTTGCGGGATGCACAGGGTGAAACACAGGTCAGGGACGGGAGGGGGGGGTCGTGGATGACCAGGGCACCAAGCTCAGGGGCGGCCGTCTCAAAGAATGAGACAATCTCAGGTTCCGGAAGGGAAGGAAAAAGGGTGATGGTGGGGTCTTGGAGTTCTATAACTTGTGGGCTGGCGGTTACACTACACATTTCAAGATCACTGCTCACAGAGCTTAGCACGGACACTGGTCTTAACACATCGTACAGAATGGAGGGGATAGGCACTGGGGGAAGGGCGCACTGGGGAGTTCCGAACAGGTTGTCGTGGTCACAGGGGATCCATTCTGGCGTTGATGAAGTTTCCGATATGGTGAAGCCTGAAGCCGAAGAGTCGAGGGTGGGGTCCGGGCTGGGGAAGTAAGGCGGAGTTCCTGGGCTGAGCGAGCGGAACTCGTCCGAGGTGTCCGAGAGGGTACGGCGATCGAGGCCAATACGACGGCGATGGCGTGCGATTCGGACCTCCGTCTGCCAGCCGACGTTTCGTCTAACGTCTGCCAGGAACCTGCGGGCCCGGTCGAGACCGACCCGCAGGGCGTCGCCGACCAACTCGTCTAGGTGCTGAGCTTCGGTACCAAGACCCGTACGCCGGGGGGGGGGGTCTGGCTGCTGTAGAGCGGTTGAGGATCCGCGAATCATATTCTATTCCTGATTCAGTGGCGGCTTGGAGGCGGGTGTCAACTAGGGCCGTTGACCAACCGTGGAGTGACACGGTGTAAAATAATCTGACGCGCTGGTGAAGTGTGTGGTATGTCGCGGACGGTATGCTCAGCCGGAACGGGTAGAGAGCTAGGAGAAGTTCTATCTCTATTTGATCCCGTGTTCTGAAGGTTGCTGAGGTTAAGTTGCGGGCGTAGCACTCTATGTCCACCGGCTGAGCCCTTGTAGTTTCTTCGAGGGCGGGTTCATACGCTGGCGGCGGACGACTGGGCGACCTAGGGGTCTCTGGGTCAAGTACGTAAGAGAAGGGATCTAAGTCTAATCGACGAAGAGCCTGTACCGGAGGAGGCGACGGACCCCTTGCGTGGCGAGCCTCTGGCCTCTCTCTCGCCGGTGAGTCGGCGAGGCTCCGAGGCGGGTCGGGGAGGATGTAGCGCGTAGAGCTTTCTTGCGAGCCAGCACTGAAGCCGCCTTCCCCTGAGCACGTCCTGGAGTCTTGAGTTTCTGCGATTGGAGTGGGTTCTGGAAGATCCGATGTCTGCGGGACTAGCCGAAGCGTATCAAATATGTCCCATAATCCTGGTTTGTATTCATGGTTTTATGTTTTTTTCGGGTTTTCGACGATATCTCCAAAAAATAAAAGCTGAGAGAAGAAATTGGAAATTTTACATTTTCGCATATAACGCTTATTTTCGACCCGAGCGACCACGCGATAGATAATGTGTTATGCACTGTTAGATGGCATATTCTAATCTCTATTTAATATATAAATCCATTACGTGTCCAATGAAACCTTTAGGGAGAAAATTAGGTTTAATTCGGACTGGGCGCTAAAATGTTCGACCCGATTTTTGAGCTTAGAGTCAAGGTTTGTCCTGTAAAATAAAACTAAATTTTAG
Organism: Ceratothoa steindachneri; assembly: GCA_963969495.1. Lineage (NCBI taxonomy): Eukaryota > Metazoa > Arthropoda > Malacostraca > Isopoda > Cymothoidae > Ceratothoa > Ceratothoa steindachneri. The sequence continues at coordinate 75,535,348 of OZ018320.1, forward strand.
AGTATCAGATATCGTTAGACCAGGGCTGGGTACTTACTTTATTCAGGCTGATGTATGAAAATCAACCCTTTCCCGAAGATTACCAAAGTAATTGACGCTTAACCTTCGCTCGAGGGCCCAAAATCGAGAAAACGACCCTTACCTGGTAGACATAATTGAATATAAAATCGCTACTACTTATCGTACGGAGAAGATTAGGATATCAATTTGAAGGTAATATGATCTCCCATACGCACAAACCAGAACTTTCGGCCAACTTTACTGTTGTAAAAGTTTAAATAAACAATCATTTGGCGTCCAGGAACGGATTAATCCATTTTACATTGATTCCTATGAGGAAAATTGTTTCAGTTTTCAAACTTTTCGGTTCTCGAACGGCCTTCAGGAACGAATTAAATTTGAAAACCGAGGTTCCACTGTATCAATGCAAAGCAGAATATTTTGTAATAGGGCAAGTGAAATCGTTGTGTTTCCACGCAAACGTATACACATACATACATTAAGGAACAGTTGCAGCCGACGGTCTGGCCTCGAAGATAAACAGAGATCGTGGAAACAGCTGTGCACACATAGAACTGAATCTTATCTGTCCCACCAGCATTTACATGAACCCGTGTAAAGACAAAATCAATCCTGCTACAAATTTTGGTTGATAAAACGAGGTCCAGTTTCCAAATTCAGATACTATCTTGATGCACACACACACCCTTTGAAAAAACAAGCTCCGCCCAGCATTCTTACTAGAGAACACACGCGTATAACCTTTGATCCAATAAACTCCGCCCCACGTTCAGATTAAAGAAGCGAAGCCACGCCTACTTAATTGGCGTTAGTATAAATAAGCGGGCAGAAACATACAGCAATATTATTAGTAGTAGTATCATTATTATCTTTGTAGCATTGGATTACTAATATTAGCATTGACATTGGCCTAGATGCAGTCAGTACCTCGTCCTCAGTCCGTTTGTCCATAGTCCCAACAATCTGACGCAGAAAGAGACTTACAAGAAAAACTGAGTATTAACACTGATAGTCAGCCGAGCATACAACCGAACCACGGAAACTGAACAATTTCACTTGCCTGAACCAATTTAGCTCTAAGCCAAGATTAAAAGCCTACTAAACCGCCATTCTATCCTTCCGAAACCTTCCTTCTGCCAAGTAACAACCAGGTTACCATTTGATGCCAGCTTACAAGCGGGTTACCCAAAAGAATGCTTCTCTACCAAATAAATCGGATCATCAACCGTAACCCCTATAACTGGTGACTCAACCTATAGATAAACGTCTCTACTAGGCGAGCCCTTCGATGAAATACGTTTGCAAATAATATTATATTTTTACTAACTGGATGAATTTCAGTAGACAGAATTTATTCAAAGGTATATTTATATAACGAACATCGTTAAGTGTAATAAAATCTGGAAGTTTGGGGCTGTAAAAGTTTTGTTTAAAAATATTAACTACTTTTAAATATAACGTGACATCTTTTGCGATACATTTATGTGAGCAATTTCCAACAAGTAATTTAAACATTCTCTAAATTTGCTGCACTATTAAATTGAGTTGCATTATGGGTATTGATCTTGGCCTTTAATGTCTATAATGATCTATACTTGTCTTGTAAGCTCACATTTTTTGTCACAATATTCTGTTTGGCTTTTGTTGGCATATTTGCCTTGATCCAAAGATAAATTTCCGTCGGGACGTAATTACTTGCTTCTCTCATTCCTTTATTGTTAGTTATGAGAGAAATAACGTTTGCAACACATCTCCAACTGAAAATGTGAAAAAATATAGTTAATGATGCAAATATTCCTCTTTTTAGGTGGTCACAATCAGGAAAAAATAGCACTTCAAGGAGAAGGGGAAAATCAAGGCCCATGGGTTTTCTTTTGATACCTTTCGATGTATCAGGAAACTAATGTATGGGCAGAAAGTTCGTTGAAAATTGGAATTCATTTATTGACACAAACCAAATTTAAGTAAATTATGTGACAGCCTGTTAGATATTGAGGGACTTCTCTATCACCTTCAGCTATATCCTGATGGGGGCTAAATTGGAGCTTGTGGGCTTTGTCAGACAGTGTCGAAATCATGCTTTTGTTTATTTTATGAGTGTGGTAGAGTGCAAAAGTACTTGATTAGTTGTATAATGTCTATATGGAAGAGGAATGGAATGTGTGTAAGTATAGATTCGAGGGTGTAAACAGAGTTGGCATGTTTCCATACCTCAATACAGGGTATTATCTCAGATTCACACATAATATGTCAATACTTCGGATCTTACGCGAAAATTCTTGTAATGTAACAAAGCACAAATTGTTATCATTTGTTGTTGGTTTCATTTGTACAAAAGTACCAAGATGAAACTGTCCTTCTGTTAAAGAAATTATCAAACCTTAACTTAAATCTTTACATTTGTACATATGATAAGTTCATGAAGTATTTTAAAATCCAATTTTGACCCACTAATTCCTATGGAAATCTATGGGGTATATTGATGACTTTAACTTATCCATATAATTTAATTACAACTGTGAATACAAAGAGACGTTTACATTCCTTGTCTTACTAATTCACAGAAATAATCCTTCCGACTCCTTATAATTTTCATTCTACCACAAACCCACCTATTCTGAATCATATTTAAACTTTAAAACTATCTACACTAATAAAATAAAGCAGTTTCCTCTATCTTTCACCAAGCACAACAAATCTGCTGTCACACCTACATTGAGGACGAAATAGATGAAATAAAAAGTATATTTTCAAGTTTACTGCACCTGAACACTGATCATTTCATTAAGAAAAGTTATCCCCAAAATATGGATAGAATACCCAAGTGTCCATTAATCAACCAGCAATGACCACACAACCCATAAACCCAGTACGTCATTGTCCTACAGTGCCAACTCGATCTCGAGGTAAGCAATACCTATCCTGGATTTTAAACAAAGAACTCATCAAGAACCAATCCCAACCTTGAAAGCCAAACTGCGTATCAGCTAATGTACTTTTTAATTACAAGAATAGAACCAATCAAATTATTAAGTGGTTTAAGCTAACAAAGGTACATGTAAAAACCACTCTTAGATTAAATTAATTTGGTATTGGAATCCGAAGTCACTGAAACAACTTTAAGCTACCAGAAGGGTGCAACGAATTTAGTCTTTTAATTGCTAACTACTTACTTAAATATTTCATGACACCGTTTTTCATACATGTGGTATAAAAGTGAGTCTAATGAGAACATAAAAAAACAACTGCAAACCATTATGATACTTACATCATGCTTCACTGTTGGCAGGGTGTTTTTTTGTTTGTAGGCGGTATTGTGTTCATGCTAAACAAACTTATTGTAGTTATTACCAAATAATTCTATTTATGTTTCATCTGACAAAATAATTTTGCTGAAATAATGGGGGGTTTTTTGTGTTACATCTTTGTGACAAACTTTTTGAGAGCTTGAACGCGTTCCATCAGTTGAAGAAACCTTCTTGCCCGGTAATTACGAAATCCTTCTCTTCGAACTGTACTGCAAACTGTTAAGTGACGTTGACGTCGCTTGAATCAAATTCTTCGACCAATTCTTTATTTTTATCTGGGATCTTTTTTCACCATTCTTACTAATTTGGAGCACGTACGAGGCGTTATTTTCCTCGAACACCTGTTCTTGGTTTGCTTCTGACACTTCCTTCCTTACTCTACTTCTAAATGATGTACTACACAGAGCTAATAGGTATATTAAAATGTTCTGAAAGCTTCTTGTAACCTTCTGAAGCCTCATTATTTTTTGAAATGGCGCTTTTGACGTCAAAAGAATGTTATTTACCTAGTGCCTGTTGTGGCAGACTGAATGCTGACAATGCCGGCATTACCACTTAAGCTCTCATACTTATGTACGAGTGTTCTGAAACAATGTAGACACGCTTCGAAACAAAATTATCGATCGGAACACCATGTAACATGAAAAAAATTATATATTATTTCTAAGTTACGAACACTTTTTGCACACTTTTTTATCATTTTATATATAATTTCTAAATTTCACTAAAAATACACAAGTTACATTCCATTTTGTTAGATAAGAGTACCTTAATTTGGTTAAACTATCGAAGTGTAATACTGAAACAAATTATATTCAGTTGGATACAATTTGAATTTTCTGGAACTTTAAGGATAGTTATTTGACCCACTATATCTGTGCCGAAAGAATTCTCTTGCAGCACATTATTTTTCCATCCTTATTCTCTCCTAGTGTATCCAAACATTTACCGCCCTTTGTCGATACAGTATTCCGGATGATATGCTCCGACACCGGAGTGAGAGAAGCACGAAATTTATCTTAGCTTTGTTCAACAAGATTTGGACTGTGGGTATCTTCTCACACTCTTGGTGGATAAATATCTTTACTCTTCACAAGCCGAGAAAAGATCACTCTACCCCAGCAGGTTTCCTCGTAATTTCCCTGAGATCATACCTCGTAAATATTAGATTAGTTTCTTTCATAGACAGCGAAGAACAACTGTTACCTACACAGTGCGGCTTTCATAAGCTCTACTCCACGTCAGATGGTCTGCTCGAGAAGGAAAGTGCTATCTGCGAGGCCTTTCTTCCTAAACAGCACTTCTCCAAGGTGTTTTTTAATCTGCAGAAGGCCTATGGTATCGCGTGAAGATACGGTATCATGGAGACCCTCCACACTTTAGGGGCGAGGGGACTCCTTCTAATCTTCATATCGGAGTTTCTGCGAGAGCGTCGATTCCGCATACCGTGGGGCAACTCTCTCATGTCTAAAAGGTCATGAGATGAGTGTCGTGCAGGGAAGTGTTCTCAGCGTCACTCTCTTTGTCATAAGCACCAACGTCATTACCTCAGCGCTGCCGGGAGATGTTTTCCCTAAGCTCTACATAGACGAACTTTCATCCTCTTTCTCTCCTTTAGTGTAACACAGATGCCAACTCTGCAGCGTCGACTCCAACAGACAATGAACTACATTTCTCACAGGCCGAAACCGACGGGTTTCACTTTTCTTTGGCCAGGACTATAGTAGGGTACTTCTGTTTCCATTCACGGCTCCACCCAGACCAGCGCCTTTTTCTACATGGGATTTGCTTGGATGTGATAGAATTCCACTCTTTCATTGGTCATGGTTTCGACCGACGCCTCAAATGACAGGACCATATTCGCAGTCTTAGTCTCTTGTATCTGCGCGATGCATATTCTTTTTTTCGTGACGTTAAGCACTTTGGGTGTTAAAAAGGGTCCTCAAATTAGCGTCCAGTGTCCAGGCTCAGTTCACGTTCATAACACGCGCCGGAGGATGGTATGAGTTTTCTTTCTTTTCTGCATAAGCATGCATATTTTCAGCCTCCAAAATATCAAATTCACCCAAGTATTTTTGAGCTCACAAATTCATAGCACATCATTGTATCTTGCCCCTTCCCAATCCATAGCACAGTGACACCTTTTTAATTTTATGCCTTCCCAATAAAACACTTAAATACACCCCATTCACTCCACAAAGGAGTTTCAAATACACTCTCTGAGGGAGAACTGGGAGTTGCAATTACAGAGGCTTGGGGAGAGCACGGTTGGTAATCTGAAAGGGAATACACGGAAAGGGCAGAAGAAAATCGGTCTGTGAGCCTCTCACTTCTTAAGGCTGGCGGGGAGAGTTGAACCGATAGGTCATAATTGGCACTAAAAACAATCGTTGCTGGAAAATAAAATTGTTCTTTTTATCAAGGGTGAAACTCTGAAAGCATTGGGAGCCTCTTCTAATTTCAGAGGACTTTCGGGATTGGAGACATGTTTCGTCTAACCTTTTACCGGTGTTCATTGATGAGCGAGAATAGCAACCTTAATTTTAAAGTTGTTTGAAGTTTGAGAAAGAAGTCTCTTAATCGATCGGGCAATTTCTGTTTGCTTGATAAGTGACTGCGGTGATTAATGAACAGAAGGCTTTTATTTTGTTGGCAAGAAATATATGTTGAACCATTTTGTTTCTTAGGTTGTTTTGTAACTAGGTTGTAATTAGCAAACTCACAGATTCCTTTTGAAGGACAAACCTGATCAAGTGTGAATGTAGTTCACATACTGAACATCTTCAACTGTACATGCTGGCTCTGGAGACCAGATTTAAGGAGCAAACTAGCAAAGGAGCAAAGAAGCTTAACTTGCCAAAAAGGTAAATATTAGGACCCATGCAGAGAATGCCTAAAGCAAGGGGTGAAAATGGGGTAAGTTAAAATGTGTGGAAGGTAAATAGGTAGAGTATACAAAAAAAAGGGACTACTTGTGACATTAGAAACTTGGAGGGTGCGTGCAAACCGTCCGAACTGGCCCCTGTTTTACAACAGCTCACGTTGCAGGTTAGGGGTATTGTGGTAATCCATTGCTAGTATTTTTACTCAGTGAGGAAAGAATGCCGAGGGAGAAAAACGGAAAAAAGAAGCAACCTCAAATAATGGAAGATATATCAAAGAAAAAAAATCGATGTTGAAAGATACATTCATCACAAATCTACTCAAACTCAAAATGTTGGTGCAGGAGGGCATTCATACTTCAGTAGCTAACTTACAAAAAGCCACAGACAGGAGTACAAAAATGTCGCACCTGGATGTTAACTGTATGGTGGTAAAATTCTGCCAAGCTGAGCGCATTAAAAGGATCCTTTTGGCGGCCGTTTTCGAAACGTTGCCCAGCATCTGGTAGATATCCCTTGAACCGACTACGTTGCGCGCAATGACGTTGCAAATTCGATCGAAGCCTAAAAGAATCTAAGACGAGTCGATAATCTCAATGTTTATATCAAACATTTCTTGCATTGGTATATTTCTTGTGCATATTACATATGTATAGTTTGCAATGTATTAATGTCCTAAGTTTCTAAAATGGGATTCGCTATGTGAATATATTTCAAGAATAGACACCGTGGCAGGACTTTATTTTTACAAGCTCCATCCCAGTCAAGAAGAGAGACTAAGGAGGCGTCTGCATTCGCAGGCGGTAGATAAATCCCCGCCCGACGCCTCATTGCCAGGTTATGTGCTTGTATTCTCCAGTAATTTCCAGTTTGGAGGGAGATGCACGATTTACTCTCGTATTTTCTTTTCAAAAGGCAATGAACTGGAAGCAGAGTAAGGTAGACACGCTCGTAGGCGAAGAGAAAGGAGCGGAGAGGATGAAGTTACACGGTAGAGGACGAGTAAAGAGCCGTAGATTCCAAGGTCGAGAACCTCATATACTTGGGCGAAATGGCATTGCGTTGCGACGAAATTGGTATTATGCGACGTGTAATCTCATCCGGACGTTCAATCACTCGCGGGTCTTATCTCCTTTTCCCGACTGTCTAAGGATCGTGTCAGCCTGTCAAGATGCTCGACGAAGATCGGAATATGCTGCGAGAAAATGCATTCCGGGTTCTGGTTTGTGGACTCCTAAACACACATAATGCTTACATACATGCGAAAAGGGTAGAATTGATAAGAGTATGAACTGATAGAGTATTCATGATAAACTTTGAAGTAGAGATATGAAATTCTGGTTTAGCAAGTTTGCATCCCCCCAATCAAACGCCTGGGCCAAGGAAACGGCATGGCACTAATCCCTTGCAATGGATCAACTGTAGAAGAGTCTCACCTATTTGTACTAACTCTAAGATATCTCTTCGCTCTTAAGATATTTCACACAGAAGAATAGAAGTGATAAATGAAAAAGGGAAATTTATTTGCCTTTAGAATCCTTATTAGAAATCAAAATGGATATGGCTTTTTAATATGATGGCATATGCCATTGAAAGGAATGGTCTTGAATGTGTTTCAACAAATAAATAATCATACAATATTTATTTTCTACAGCTAGGCAGAGTTTTCAAAATATATTTTCCACTTATTCCAATGATTCATTTGTTCTAATGTGTATATTTTCGTTTCTGGGTCAACAAAATTGAAGTTATGGCGCACTGCATTGTACTCAGGTCTTAATTCTTTAATCTGCTATAAGCTTTCCATTCATCACTATACAAAATCACTGTATCGGGTAAAAGCAGTTGAATTTGAGCGTTACGTTTTGTCATAATTTCCATCGTCTGCTTACTGAAATACGTCCATCGTCCTCCCATGGTGTCTTCAAGGTTGCCTTGAAGACTGATCTTTTTTATCTACCTTTAACTTAGATGATAGACAGACGCTTTGTAAATGCCCATGGTATTAAAGAGTGCCATACAAAAATTCCATCATTATTATAACATATTTTCTTAGGTTATCAAGAAATTAACGTCATTTAGGAAGATTTATTTAAAAATTCTTCTTAGAGTTGAAGATTGTTTTAAATTTTCGGTAAACTGTTTATAGATAACTGTAGTAATGTCAGGAAAATACCCCTAAATATGCTGCTTACGGGCTACACGAACTGTTTGGACGACAACTTTTACAACGTGTAAATATTGCTTATTCAATGGCTCGAAGTGCCCGGGAGAGATTTCTAGATAGAATTAATACATTAATACGAAATATGAAAATAAGGCTACTTAAAACAAAATTAAACCTCCATAAACATAACTTGATTTACAAAAACATTGCTTCTATAAGATGTCCCCAAAGGCAACGATTGTAAAAGATAGAAGGTGTATGGATAGAACGTGGGAGATAGATATAAAAGGTGGTTTTGTAGTAGGAGGGTATGTGTGCCAGGTTTGTATGGCTCCCTTAGTAAATGCCCATTTGTTGTAAATCATTTTGCTGTCGTCTGATTATTCAGCATTCGAGCATTTTTCATAAGATATATGATCTCTCATAATAGGTGTTAGACTTGACGTTACACTATTGTTTTTGCTGTTTTTCAGTCTTTGTTCTTCATTTAGATCGGTTGTTATTTTCAAATTTACTAGAAATTATTACTTATTTATCTTTACTCTTATTGTTTACTTTTAACATAAGTTTTTCCCCTTTGGATCTTTTTGTTCTTTTTTTTGTCCACCGAATCTTTTAGATAATAGATTGTTTATTTTATTTTACGAAAGGTTTGTCCACTTCGGATCTCCTTGTCTTTTAAAATATTCTTTTATGTAGAGTGTTTCCACTTCGGATCTTTTGTTTTTAGCTTGTCTTTTAGTTTTGTTTATTATATATTGTTAAATCTTCTGTTAGGTTTATCCATAAATCGGGTCAATCTCCTGCAATGCCAGCAGTTGACTACATTTGAAAGATAGTTTAAATGTCAAGTTGAGTAGTTCTTCGTTAGGTAGTCTGATAGGGTTTAGTACTTCAGCAGGGATGACTTGATAAATCTTCTGTGATAGGATTTTTGCACGTCTGTTTAGGGTAACGTTGATGGGTTCTATATCTACCATTTCATTTAGGATTTCGGAAGGGATCTGGTCCCACAGGGTTACATTAGTTATAAAGAGAATTGCCTTGTTCTGTACAATTTGTGCTGTTCTGATGGCTGACCTGCTCAGAGTATGGAGGGGGATGGTAGGATACAGGAGGTTTGACTTTACTAACGACATGTAAAGTTTCCTCCTGTTGTTTATTGAGAGTCATTTGAAACGGTAGAGGGCCCATAATTTTCTTGTGGCCTCAGCGACCTTATCTTCGTAATGGGCGTTGTAACCCCTTGAGGTCAACTTCAAGGCAAGTACCCGACTTTCTCTGGAATAAACGTACGGGTAGTCCTGTACTAATACGTCCGCTGTTTTCCGACGGCCCACAGGTATTATCTTGAATTTCTGAACATTAGTTTTAATCTTGATCAATTTTTCGAAATTTTTGATGATACTGATCTACCAGCTTGTCCTGTTTGCGATGTCTACATGGTTTTTGTAGAAGCTGGTGATGACCTGTGTTATTTCATCCACCAGCTGTGCATACTGAGTGAGGTCTTGGTCGGGGTAAGGCAGGCCTCCGATATATACCGCGTATAAAGTAGGGCTGAGGAAACCCCCTTGTGGCACTCCTACCTCTAGGTTGAAAGGCACCCCTTCGATTTCGTTTACTCCAAGACTGCCTCCCAATCTTCCAGGTAGTCGCAAAGTATTTTCGTTAGGTTTTTTTCCATATCCAGTTTACTTATTTTTGTTTTCAGCCCCGCTAGCCACACATTGTCAAAGGCTGAAGCCATGTCTCTACGTACAACATTAACATTGCCTTTTCTGGACTTTCCGATAGCTATCTTTTTCATGATCAGAGCCAGAGCCGTTTCTGTGCCAAGTTTCCTCCGGAAGCCGTGTTGTTGGGTATTATATAGGTTGTTAAGTTCCAGAAAAGTCCTAAGTCTGTTGTTGAGAAGCTTTTCCAGAAGTTTACCCAGAAATTCTAGCAGAGAGATTGGTCTGTAACTGCTGATCTCTTTCTTCGGGTTGCCAGGCTTTAATAGAAATATTATCCGGGCTTTTTTGAACTTGTCCGGAAAGTAGCCAACGTTGAGGCAGGCGTTAAATACCTCAAGAAGGGCCTGATTGGAGTTATTGAGGGCGTTAAGCAAATACATTTTTGTGATGCTAGTTATCCCTGGCGCTTTTTGTTTAAAACTCTTCAGGGCTATTTCATATTCTTCGTTAGAGAAGGGTTTACCTTCTTCTCTTACGAGTCGTGTTCTGTCAACGAAGTGATGTAGTGTAAGGTCAGCCTCCAGTTCTCGAAGATTTGAAAGAACATGCTTCTCGTGCCGTTCATCGAAGAATTCGTTCTCTTCTTCAATAATTAGAAAATAGTTTTGCCAATAATTTCTAAATTCGCGTTCGATGTCCTGGTCTTTCGTGTATTCCTCGCCATTCGCTTGGATTTTTATACGAGTCTTGGGTGGAGAGCCTTGCAGTCTATTCAGTTGGCTTCAGAATTTTTTAGGGTCATCTTAAGCATCAATGTTAGCAATTAATTCATCTCACTGCTCTCTTTACTTCTCTATTATGAGATGTCTGATGTCGTTCCTGCGATATCTTATTTCTTGGTGTCGACGCGCCGTGATCCAAAATAAGTTTACGAAATAGATGGTTGCCTCTAGTTGATCTATCTTCTCCTGAATGTTATGGTCCAATCTAGGACCGGGCAATATTTGTGTTCTTTCCACAGAACAGTCAAGCGGTCAGCATCTATGATCTTTGATGTGAGTGGGTCAAATTTTGCATCAATCTCTTCTAGTGAGGCATCATCCAATTGTTCAACCTGTACATGTTGTAAATTAACACGGTATGTTAAGTTTTGCATTTTATGGCATTTGAAAGGAACAAAGTATTCATTATGAACTCTTCAATACTTAACAAATAGTTGTTGTAGCTATATGAGTTGATCAAAGGGTGACCTCAGCTTTCAATAAAATGCATGCTCATACTGGGCCCATTTGACTTGTAAAAAAATATTATATATGGCTAGGAAGTTCTCCTTCATCCTTAATATTCGCTGTGCCTTACAACATCTGATTACTAGTGACTTAAGACATCACAACATGACCTAAATGGAAAAGTCTACTCTGATATAAAAGAAGGGGAAAGACGGATGTCAAAACCGATGGGAGAGAATTGGCAATAAAGATAACTATTTTAATGACTAAAAGTAAATATTTATTAATAATTATAATTGTGCTTTCCTTTTTAAAAGACACTAATTTCTTACCAAATCATTATTATTATTATCCATGAATCCTATCATAGAAATTGAATAAGAAAGACCTGCTTGTAAAGGGAGCGAAAGTATCCTACTTTCGACCCAGAGAAAGTAAAATTCTGTGACACTTTAGAAGTGACCCTTACACAGATTTGTGCAATGTCATAACACACAGGCTTTACCTGATAAATTGGAAATTCCGATCTACCATTAAACTGAACGGCGACTATTAATCGATAGCTCAAATCGGAGACTAAATTGTGTACTCCTCCACAATGGTAAATAATAATGTGCAGTCCCAGTTGGGCATTCATTTAATCTTCATGAAGAACATGGAAATATAAAGAGAGTCATTAAGTTGTTGCAATATCGCAAACACAATTGGATCGTCTGTGTCAGCAACCTGGGCACATGAAGGATCCCTGCTTTCTGTGCATGTGGCACAACAGAGCTCGAGAGAAACATTGGGTGGAGAAGAATAATTCTCCTCCAAACTCTGACTTCAAGTCTGATGATCTCAATATTCTACATGAGCTACTTTTTGGCAGAAAGAGCAATTCGTTAAAGCATTTCCAACTGAAGATGTCTGTTTCAAGTACCTCCTTTTTGACATTTCCTGGCCTCTCAATTAAAAGAATTCAAAGCTGTTGTATTTAATGGTTCATAGATTCGGCAGCTCAAAGATAAAGATTTCATCGGAACAGTCGTAGATCTCGAAAGGATTGCTTGATTAGCAATCAAAGATCTTATCCAGAACTTTCTTGGAAATATAAGGGCCAAAAATTAGACCGAAATTGTCCAGCTACAAAAAGTTCGGTTTCAACATGAGCATCAGGTTTCAAATATTGGTAAAGTTAGCGATGCGCAAGGTGAACGATCTCATCAATATTTGAACGACATGGAGGAAAGGTATCATGGCAGATGGCATTTAAATATGTTGGCTGACTACTGTTGGAGTACAAAGTGAAATTGTTCACATATTGAAAAATCAAGGAAAGATTTTAAGCGCAAATCTTTGCCTTGACAACTTGCACACACGCTGACTTACAGTAGCAATATCCTTTTTATAAACAAAATTAATTTGCACAAACATTACAGCGTCCTATTTTTATTTAATTTTAAAGGAACCTTTTTTTATAACACTATTCAATGGTTCGCCAATTAAATTACTCAATTTGATGATTGTCCATTATTTTGACTATTTGAACCATTGTCAAACTTTACTAATATTCGAATACTCACTTTTTGAACCACTTGGTTCCTGTCCTTCACTGAAGTTAGTAAGTTTTCATTTAACTCATGATTTTTACACAAAATTAAAAGAAAAAATCATATATAATGCATCCCTTCTTTTCTACACTCTCTTCCAAAACGATCAGAACATCTGTATTTTTATCCCATCTTTCATAACCTTTGCTACATAAAATCCAAGGTTTCTGCAATTGGTGTATGAAAACGTACATCTATAAACTAATAAAGGTTATGTAGATTTGGATAAATAAGACAAAAGTTATCGCCAGATAAGCAATTTACTAGAAAACATTGAAGTATCTACAATGATCCGAACGCCAGAGATTTATTGTAGAGAGAACTAGCATTGTTTACATAGAAAATAACTTCAGTTAAATCTTCTGTACGCCATGTTGTTCTCTTATCCAGCTGTCGTCCACATAACAACCTTAAGAAATTTGCAACGCCTCTCTTTATCCACGAACTAATCGTAAAGGTGCGCCCTCAAGATACTCTTTCAGTTGAAGCCATTAGAGAGATTGTAAAGCTCTCCAAATGTGTAGTTCATAATATCCTTTCAGTTGAAAAAAAAAACAGGTTGATATAAGGCTGGTAAATCAACCGGTAGGCAAGGAAGACCTGAAAAATGGAAGACCGAGCCATTACCTAAATTGTGAAGGGGCATTTGAGCACAGCTACATCAGTTTCTTGAGAGATTAATGATATTTTCGCTTTCAAAGTCTCCAGGCAGCCTGTTTCATGTCAACAGAAAGAATACCATTTTCACCTGGAAAACTCACGGTTAAGCCATTGACCAGTCTGAAGAATAAGAAGGCTAGTCTTTCATTGGCCACTGAGCACGTTACATGGAGAGATGACCAATAGATCCAAGTCTATGTACTTTAGTGACGAATCTAAGTTCAATTTATCTGGATCAGATGTCAAAATGTCATGTTTCGTTCATTCTCAAACATATTATTCCACTTCCATCCTGCTATGAAAAAAAATATTAACAATTAGTTATTTTTTTTTTCGACACCAGTTAATTTATCATAGAACTTCATTTTGTAAATAAAGAAGAAAAGCTCTGCTCTTTTCACATTCAATATCGCGCGCGAGAGAATTCATCATCGCCGGCCAGTCGGTGCCAAATACAGTTGTCTCTCACAAGCCTGACTGCACAAATCCTTGGTAACCTTGGAGTGATATCTGGCAACAACACTTCACCCCCATTTTTATATCACAATATATTAACACAAGGACCCCCATTGGCGTACATATCTAAATGGCTCTTGTCCAAATTATTAGATGTAATTATAGGCATTATACATTCCTTGTTGAATGAAGAGAAAATTCGTGCTTCGAAGTCAATTATTGTGAATCCCATTAACTTAATTCAAAGACCCGACCAATCTCATAGAGTAACGCTTGGCTATATGCCTTTAAATTCACTTACAGTCAAAGATAGATATCCCTTTCCTTTCTTATCTGATTACGTTGCAATTTTAGAAGATTGCAAAATTTTCTCAAATTTCGATACAGAGGATTCAGTTTCTCAAATTCCGATGGAACCAAATTCCCTAAATCAAATTATAATGTCAAGCCTAATAAGTGTCTATGAGTGGGTCTAAATGCTCTAATGGTTTTGTAATAGCGCTCAATCCTTCCAAAAGCTCATCAATCATGCCTGCGAGGGTTGAAGTTCACATTTTCACACGTAGACGACATATTGGTGGTCAGATGCAGAAGAGGAACGTCAGCAACACTTAGAAAAACTCTTCAAACTATTGGTCTTTCAAAACCTGAAATCCAATTTTGTGATGTTTGTGTTTGGAGTCGACTCCGTATAATTCTTTGACTCCAAAATAAAAAAAAGTTCCCGTGCAACATAAAACACGTCAATTAATTATTTGCCCCATTTCTTCAGCAGTCCCATCTTTCGCGAGGTTTGACTAATTTGCACTCGTAGTGGTATTTGCCAAACGATAGAAGTTTACAGAAAAATGACAGAGTACTGTCAAGGAATAGAAATGCTACAGCCTGAGTTATATAAACGTTATGAAAGATCCACACAAAATCGTCAGTATGATCATCTTAAGTTTGTACACGTTATAAAAGACTCACAAGTTTATATGAGTTATAAGATCCGTAGGAATTCTAAACTATCAGTTTTATATTTACTTAATGATTAGAGCATTGCCAGACTAATTCGTACGTTTATTCTAAAACATAATATTCTATTTCCATCGCGATATGCCCAAAATAAAATAAAAATTACTGCCTAATAGTTATTTTTGTAATGTCTATAAAACCTATTTTCTGATATAAACGAGGATTATGTCCCTCTTAGTTTATCAAAAATCATCAATTAATTATCATTCTTTCGTTGATACGATTTCTCTGTCGATCAACACTTTATTTAATTTATCAGAGAACATCATTTTGCCAATAAAATAGAAAAACTATTTCATTTTCACCTTCCTTAACACGCGAGGGATAGAAAGCAGCAAGGATTCCGAATTTTGAAGAAGTCGCGAAATACAATTTAATTACCAGGACCGTATCGGTATAAATGTTATCATACCATCTCCAGTCGTATATTGAGACTTGACACATAATTGCATAGTAATAATATAAGAAATTAGATTAATATTAATTGGTGGGAGGAATTTGAGTTCATATGTTTTTTAAGATTAAATTTTGTGCAAAGCGACTACAATTAAATTGCACGTCCAAAATTCTATAATTATTGTGAATTCTATATTTTTTATTTTACAAAAGCCACTACACAGATAAATTATTAGGGCTTGGAGAAAATATATTACATAATCAAAATTAGCAGTATTATGAAAAATATTCTGCAGCACTACTCGCCTTTTAATGCCCCAATTTCTCCTAGATAGAACTAATGGCAATTAATGGCTTTACATGTGATTAAGTAGAAACATGCTTCATTAGTTTTTAATTTATATTTAGTTAAAGGGAACTATTTTTTATTGGTTGCAAGGTATTTAAAGGTGATAACTTTGCAAACTAAAAATGTTTACAATCGAGATATGGGCTTCTTCCGAAAAAAACATATGGCCTTAGCGAGGATAACATTTATCGCCTATGCGACTTACTTAATCTTTCCTTTGAACAATTTGAAGTGTCTCCACCTGCCTCAATTATACCAAACCCAAATTCCATATGTAATTAAAGAAGTTATCTCAATGTGGCCATCGAGACTCATTTGATAAATTCGTGAATAGTGTTAATAACATCCTACTAAATATTATTTTTCAAGTTGGATGCGAACATGATAATTGTTTATATTTTCTTGATGGTCAAATCATAAATATTAACAATCAAATTGCTTTTACAGTCCACATTAAACCATGTAATTCTAATTCACACATTCATCTTTTTTTCATAGCAAGATTCCAAAATTAAAGAGACCTTTTCAATGTCTCTGTGAGAGCTAACAACCCTGAAGGGAGAATTATAAATACTTATTATTATTATTATTATTATTATTATTAAGAGCGTTTAGAATTTACAGTTTTTTTTCAGGATGAAATCGCATATATAGCATATTATATCCATATAGAATTGAAATATCCTCTCGATTAACAGAAGCTCATCTAAATCCAGATCAACTTTCTCCTGCCACAAAACAAGAAATCCAGTCGCTAAAAAGATTAAACAATGTCATTCAATGCAACCTTACTATATCTAAATACCATTCATTAAACAACCTTTCCCTTCAACTCATCCCAGAGAAACATGATCAACAGACCGAAGTCGCGTGCTCTCAATTATTTCATTCATTTTAAAAACTAAAATTAATTAACACGTATTATCAATTAACAAACACATCACCCGACCGTACGACCTTCAAAATTTCCAAACGCTCATTGAAAAGTGGAATGGTTACCATCCGAACCACGGTACGATATAGTAACTTGGAGTCGCATGAACGCAACTAAAACCTAATGAAGTAGATGTCTACTTAATCCGATGCAAAGCCATTAATTACCATGGAGGCAATCGAGAAAAGAGGGTCTAGTCAAGCGAGCAGGTGTTACATCAATTTTTTTAATCCTACTGAAAATTTTCCCGAGGCTCAAATAATTTATTTCTGTAATGCTTTTCCAAAACGAAAAATGATAGAATACAGTAATTAGGGTAATCCTAATTAATTGGAGGGGTAATTTAAATGTAGCCACTGCTAAAAATTTAATCTTAAAACAAATTTTTAATGACTTTAAAATTCACTCTTTCTTCCCTGATTAGGGATATTGATCTGAATTTTTCATATATATATATATATATATATATATATATATATATATATATATATATATATATATTAAGAATAATCATTGTAGTAACGCAATTAATTATGCGATTAAAAGGCTATTTTTGGCAAACACAGTTCTTCCTCAAAGCCCTCGGAAGGAGCTCTTCTCACATACACGAGAAGGTAACACTTAAAATAAGCGTTCTCTCATGTATGTGAGAAGAGCTCCTTCCGAGGGCTTTGAGGAAGACTGTGTTTGCCAAAAATAGCCTTTTAACCGCATATATATATATATATATATATATATATATATATATATATATATATATATATATATATATATATATATATATATATCGATGAAGACTGCTTCTAGAAATCCTAAAATTAATGTTTAGCAAAAATCTTAAGGCAAGGAAAATAGCTGGCGTCATTTTTTTATGCACTGCGCCGTTTCTACCACAATACCATCCCGTCATCTTCTTAGGCTTATAATACAAATAAACGAACAAAATATTATGTAATGTTCAGAGAGCACAATTTTATCGTTACATCTAGAACTTTGAAAGGTAGACTTGTCTTTCGATAAGAGATTTAAAGTTAAATAAAACGGTTAATATTTAGGAAAACTTTAATCGCTTAAAAACAAATTTAATCACTCCTATTTTTTCAAACACATTTTTGCAAATCCATGTGTATACAATTTATTGAGCGGTCGATGTTACTATTAATATACTAGCAGTTTGAATTTCAATATTTTTTTTATCTGCCTTACTTGCGATGACGTCACAATGAAGAAGTATTTTGGCCCCAAATTGGTACAGTGACCTCATATTACTTACATAAGTTCGACCGAACTTATTTTGTCACCTTTTTCCCATTTGGTTCTTTTTAGATTGGAAAGCTTTGCGCTGAGTTGTAGTGGATGTGAAATATATTTCGAACACTCGTAAAAGAGGTCCACAGTGATTGGAAATTATTCTTAAGGTTATTTATCCAAATCTACTCTTCATTTTGTTTGTTGTAAGGTGAAATTTGGTAAAATCGATGCTTGTTTATTCTTTCGAATTGTTATACAATGAGTTAATTAAAAATAAATCGGGGTATTTGTGGCCACTCCCTTCCCAAAAGAGTGTAGCAACCAGTCGCGAAAAGAAAAACATTACTTAATAATGCCAGGGTTGGGTATTTAGCCGAAAATTATACACATAAAATTTAAAATTGCCTTCGTTATAAAAATAAATATGAAATCTTTCTTTACAATAAAGGATCCGGTTCCACAGAGTCTTAGTAGTTCCATTATACATTATATACTGATTCAAATGTCCCGGGTGTTCACAAGGCAAATACGTCGGAAGCTCCGCGCGAACTCTGAAGGCAAGATTCTGTTTACACAAGGGCATAATTAATAGAACAGGTAAGATGCTTCAAATTAAAGAAAATTCATCGATTTTTGCAGAGAAGATTGAAACTTTAAATTCACATATATTTCCCATTATCCTTCGAATCCTAGAAACGCTATACATCAAACAGCTCTCCCCAAATTTGAATAGTGATTTGTCGTTGGTTCTCCTCTGTGTTACCTGAATCCTTTTGGATGTGGGTGCATTATAGTGTTTATCGGGTCGAGCTGTGCTGGTTAATATTCACGTTTTAGCTCCAATGCGAATATCTCCGGTTGTCTTGGTGTCAGCCGGAGGACGGTGCATAGGATTAGGGATGAGTCAGAGGAGTCAAGTTGTGATTACGAGAGTACGGCAGCTCGAAAACCTAAATCTAAACGTTCTGATATGAAAATAACTGAAAAATTTGTCGAGGAGATCCAGACTATCATTGACAACGATCCCAGCAAGTCAATGGGATCCATATCCAGGGACAAAGGAGTGTCAATCTCTCTCATCAGACAGTTAGTGTATCAGGACATTCGCTACCACACATACAAGAAAAAAGAACAGCGATCTTTCGAGGCTGTAACAAACTTCTTCTCTCCAAGAAAATCTGAACACAGCTGAAGGAAAGGAGAAATAGACCTGATAACAACTAAAACCGAATTCTCTCTCTCACTTCACTTGTTAATCCCGTGAGTCAGTGATAAGCCAGGTTAATTATATGGAAACATTCATATAATACAAATAGCCATTAGTGTTAAATCAATTTAGTATATAGATTATATATTTATTTAGTTTTTAATAATTTCGATCCTTAGTTGGATCTCCTTTTGCTTTTCATCTTTCCCCACTCTACTTGTAAATTTTCATACAGTTCTGTTATATGTGTATTTGCGGTACTTCTTATTGCTACTCCAACACTACAGATAAGTATTTTATTGGATTTAAGTGTGGGGCTCTAGTGGGGGTCACTCAGTATGGTTGATTTCCATTTCTCCAAAATCAATTCTTGGTTTGTTTGAATCTTTGCATGGGAAATTGTGCTGGCAAAATATAACTACATTTCTTCGTGTTATAGAATGCAATATCTGAAAAGATGGCTCTAAAGTTTGTGACAACATGGTGGTATAAGTTGTGAAATTTATTATTGTTGGTACCACACAAGCAGGATAAAATGCCTCTCCAACTATTCGTCTCACAAAAGTAGCACCAGAAATGCTGAAAATCTACATTCAAATAATTTTTTGCAAAGATATATTTAAATATAATTACATATGTCACATGTAAAACAACAATAAAATGGTCTTTCTTAAAAAACCGATAATTATTTTCATGTAACCAAATAACTTTAGACCATCATTCATGTGTCAAATATTTGAGATCTTTGGCCTACAGAAAAAAAATTTCTGTCGACCTCAGATATCCCTGATTTCTTTCTCGCCTTGCCTCCTATTAGCCCTTGATCTATTAGTCTCCTAACTTTCCTGGGTGATATTTTTGAACTTGAAGATTCATTGAACTTCCTAACAACTTCAGAAGATGTTTTTTGGCGATTTAGTCGTTAAACCAGAATTATAGATATCTTCTCTAGGTGTTAGAAAATGTTTTCTACCACTTCTCTTCCTTGATACAAAGCTCTCGGTCTCTTGATATTGTTCTATAGTGGTTTGGACACCATATCTTGAACATTTCTTTGAGCAATTTATACTTTGGATAACTCAGAATTTGTGCTCTCTTTGCTTTTCTAAGTTCTTTAGCTTGTCATATTAGTTATTTAGAACGATATTGAATACACAATAATTATAAATTTAAGCTGAAAAAAGAAATTTGGGTTAAATTCTGATTTTAAAAAAAGTGCATTATTTAATTTTCACTCAATTTAGTAAAATACTAAGTAATATAAACATATTAAGAAAATATTCCATCATATTAGCAAAACTTCGGAGATCTTTACTTGCTTGAGAGTCTTTACATTAAAAAAACTCCATCCTGAATTAATAATTACTCTTTATTTACTCCTTTGAATATAGTCACAAATTAATATGTTAATTTGTCAGTAACTTTCACGATTTTTGTCAATAATTTAATTGGTTTTGGTTTTTTCCTATTTTAGATCCTTTCCATCGTTTGTTTTCCTCTCCGCATTTAAAAATTTAAGCTTTCCTGATTCACGTTTTTTTCACATGTATTAGAAAACTATTTATATACATATTTTAATCTATGTTTTGTATTGATTTTTTTAACATTGATGATGGGATTTTTTTAAATCCTGAAACGCATACAATTAATTTTTCGAAGCGTCTTCAGTTCTGTCCTGGTTTTTCTGATTATATTTCTTCTGAAGCTTAGGTCTTTAGTAGTACAAGTTATGTCAAGAGGCAGCTAAAGACCGTGCTCGTATGCCTGGAGTGGCCAGGAGAGGAGGATGCCCTTTTCAATATGTCCTCAGAGGAACAAACTTCACAGATTACGAACTATCAGGTGTCCGAAAAGGTTTATTTCGGAAGAACAATGTGAATGAATCCTAACACGAGTGTATTTTTCTGATGTGATGAAACTTCATGCAATCAGTGCATCTTCATGCGAGTAATTTTTAGTTCAAAATCCTTCAACCTCCTTTTGATTATTTAATCATTAAGTTTATTTCTACCAGACAGTGTGTGTATCCTGAGAACCCTTTATGTTGATTTGCATACGAGAAGACCTCTTGAGAACGAACTTTTATGAGGTCGTTTTGTGTATGCTCATTCCTTCTTTGAAGGCTCACTTTCGGCGCCTATATCTGACAAAATGGACAGCTTAGATTTCCTGTCAAACATAATGATAAAAAAAGTCATTCGGAGGCTTTAAGACATTTTCCAATACTAATTAAAATAACAGCATAACTCTAACTTTTTCGAGTCTAGATTACATGCATTTGAACCCGATTGCATTTCTCTTGCTTTATTGTTTATTCATTAGAAAGCTGAGATGTTACGTACCTCCCACCCCCCCACACACACCCGTGGGTTAGGATACAATTAACAAGGAAGGAAGGAAAATTTATTCAACTTAAATACAAGAGGAAGTGGAAAGTCTGTCCTGGGGTCGGGCCGATTCAATTTTGCATTAAGCTTTCAAAAACAATTTACACTTTGGTATAATTAATATGGTTATATGTACATGTTATTAATTATTCTTACTATTTCATACATTTTATACTTAAAAATTAGTCGTTACTCTATCAAAAAATTCATTTGTATCCACTTTATGGTTAAAATTAGTTAAATTACATATTATTTGGGTATTTTTACTATTTCGAAAATTTAAAATTTCAGAAATTTTTTTTCTCGTTTTCTATATTTTTATTCACTTCGTTACTATCGCATTTTTTTATAGTTATTTCTCTTTAATTTAGACATTTATTTTATTTACTTTTATTTGAATCACTATAATTTAATAATTTAGTTCTTATTATGTTAATTCCTTTCAATTTATAATAGCTGTTGTCACTTTTAGTTGTTATTATTATTATGATCTATATTTATTTTTGTTATTAGCACTTTTAGTTGTTATTATTACTATTATCTATATTGGGGGGTTATTAGCACTTTTAGTTTTTATTATTACTATTATCTAGATTTGGGGGTTTATTAGCACTTTTGGTTGTTATTATTATTATGATCTATATTTTTTTGGTTATTAGCCCTTTTAAGCACATTAAATATGCTTTTATTCTTAATTTAATCATTGGTCACTTTGTTTATCTATTTTTAACTTATGAATTTATCACTTATATTTAGTGGTCACTTTTAATCACTCTTAATATTATTTTGATCTATTTTATTATCACTTTTAAGACACTTTTATTAATCACTGGTC
Source organism: Ceratothoa steindachneri (assembly GCA_963969495.1). Taxonomy (NCBI): domain Eukaryota; kingdom Metazoa; phylum Arthropoda; class Malacostraca; order Isopoda; family Cymothoidae; genus Ceratothoa; species Ceratothoa steindachneri. The sequence continues at coordinate 75,557,718 of OZ018320.1, forward strand.
ACTTATTTATCGATTTCGGAAGGTTTTGTCCATTTTATAGAACTTTAAAACCGACATGTTGACGGTCTGGACGCAAGAGTCAGGGAGGAAGAATGCGACCTCCGAAAACAGGCCTTTGATTTCCCTTGGAGAGTAGGGACCGGCGGATGTCCATTCGTACTTCCCCTTCAGAATACCATTGAGCAGTAGCAGCTTGTTTCTTTTAAAGGGTTGGCACAATGGAGATCCGAAGACCTTGGGGGCCACGTCCTCTCCGTCGAAAAAGCAGCCTTGGTTCAGAATTTCCCTTTTTTCTGCGAGGGGAACTCCTGGGTCCTGGGTGTTTCAAGGCCTCTTCTTCATCTTCTTTTATCCAGCTTGATTAATTTGTAGGGGAGTATGTTTATGTTCAGTGCTCCAAATTGGGATGCTCTCTTGCCCATATTTCTCATATTCATAGATGATTGTAAGCCCATTCTTCTGGTTAGGTTAGGTTAGGTTAGGTTAGTTTAACAGGCAATCTATTCTCTTCTTGTCTAGAGCATCAGCCCAGGAGACAAAGCTATATTTCTTTTAAACTCTCGTCCCACCGAATGGCAAGAAATAAAAAGTTGGTGAGTGGTGGGTCATTTCCAAGGGATATCACACGACACGGTATGGATGCAATCCCCGAATGGCACCACTCCACTTGGATGTAATCCGCTGTTAAGTTGCAATGGAACTTCCACTTCCAAGCTGCTGCATGAGCCGCTAGCACAGGAAGTACTATAAAATTCCCACAACACGCAACAGCTAACTCCACTCTAATCTGGTCCCTCGGGACAGCCTCACAGAGGGCGCGGCTCTACTTAATTGTAGTAAGGTTGAGGAAGGCAACGGAAAAGGCTGTATGATCGAAGCTTTCCACTTAAATCTGCCAAGCGGTCGGAAGAAGCAGAGATACCATCTGCTCCCGGTAGCTATACATAACACCACGGTAATGAGCGTGTAAAGGTGGCCAGTGGAGTTGAGCGTGATTTTAAAATCCCCTTCGGTGGTAGTTTTATAATCTCGATATTATTGAGTTCAGACCAATTTGCAAAGTACTCCGGCCAATAAAACTGTCTCGGCTGCGTCATATATTTCAAAATAAGCGATAGAGATGAAAGCGAATTTGAGATAAGTCATATTTATGAGCGTAATAGACACGACAAACTTGGCATGAAAATAACGGTTGATATTGCTTGGAAATATGCCCATTTAGCCGAATCATTAAATAGAGGGCGAAGACAATTTTAGCCCAAATCCTCAAATTGGGAGTTGGAGACACGACGGGAATTGAAGAATTCTGCAACAAGAACATGGAATGGATTTGATATAAAATAGGGGTAAGGGGTAGAGGGGAGGTTTCATTCAGTAAAGTGGTTTAGGCGTTTTGGGGGAGATGCAGTAGTGTTGGGAGGATTGAGATAAGGGGGAAGCGCCCGCCCGACAAACCAGAGTGAACGACTGATTAGAAATGCGACCGAAAGGAAATTTGAAAATCTCGATTCGTCTACGTCTTTTGAGTGATTCCACAGCCGGAGAGCCACAAAATATGCCTAAAAGAGGGGAAAAGAAAGACCGGCTGGTTGAATTGAAGAAATGCATGTTGACGAATCTCATTCAAATTTACATATATGTTGGGATTATCTTATTTTTCTTTGAAATCGTTCTCTATTTGAATTCCAAATTCATCAGCTTAAATTTAACACTTATCCCTTCATATTTAATAAAGTTTGGGAGCGGGGGTGGATGACACATATTCCAACTAGCACCACTGTATCTCATGAGGAGAATTTGTCACGACTTAAAAATGCAGAAACTTAATATTTGCTGAAAATGTCTCGTTCTTCATTCATTAATACCAAAAATGTGAATGATGTAAAATTAATTATTAATTTGATTATTCTTGGGGAAGTAATGAATATGGAGGTAGAGGGAACCTGAAGAAGAAGAAGACTGAGAATGAGATGGAAAGACTGTATTCTGAGTGACATGAGAGAGAAAGGACTAAATAGAAGTGCACTAAACAGAAATCTTTGGAAACGACTCATCAATAACGTCGACTCCAGTTAGGAAAAAGCCGAGAAGAAGAAGAAGAAGATTAATTTGATTATTCCAGGAGATTCTGGTATCTTGTTTCATCCTCTCACAAGCTGATGTCTGTCGGTATTTGTATCAAAGCGCTACCTTCTCGAGACTAACCTTTGCACCAGCAGAAATGTTCAAAACTGGTTGAGACGACGACAATCTATTACTTCACATGTATGTGCGCCTTGTCTAGGCAAGGCGTTTCAGGTTTGAGGGTGCGAAATTGGGCCCCGCCCCCATTTGGGGTTTTATGGTGTTTGCGGCAGCAGTGCTGCTATTCACTACGGCTCTTTTCTGTTGATTGGCATATTCCCCCTTTTCTCTGTTTTACCTTTCATCCTTTGACCAAAGTGCTCCTATTCAGTTTCTGCGATCGTCACCGGAGTAAATGACTCGACTCATACAACATAATCCCACCTGATTGCTGTTTTTGCGTCGAAAACGTCCACAATTTGAGGGTGTTAAAAACATATATTTAACACGAATATTGCCAGAGCATTTAAGACTCGCGTAAACACATGCAGTATTAAGGTGAATTTATACGTATGTCTAGAATGTGTGAGTTTGCGCGCATTGGGGAGTGTAAGCAAGAAGGCAAACTTCCACTTTACAGCGATAGTCTGTGTGTTTGTGGACGAGAGAAAATTTTGTGTGTGATGTGTATGTCTATGCGTTACAGTCACTTTGTGCAGTTGCTCATTTCACGAAATGGGTAGTCAGATTTTCTATTCCTAAAAATGGGCAGTCATTTGCTCATTTCGCGAAATGGGCAATCAAATGCCCATTTCGTGGAATGGGCAGTCATTCGCCAAAATCGTGAAATGGGCAATTTCTGTCTCCCACTTCTTGAACTGGGTAATATTATCCCACCTGTCAATATGCCCCTACGACCCTTGCTAATCAGTTTATATTCGTTCACCAGCAGTTGTTGACGTTTGTAAGTTTGATACCATCGTTGTGCATTATATTTAGTGTTGCCTTGTGAACCTTTGGCCTTGTATCCAGTGAAAATTATGGTATTTTATTTAGCCAGTGACTGAATTTTAAGTATAATAAAAATATAGAATAGAGACCAGTAAAACCCTTTAGATTCCCTATATGACTAGTCGTTAAGAGATCGGGAAAGGTAAGGTAAGGTAAGCAGGACTTTTGGTGACTTTTAGAGTTAAATAAAAATATAGTATTGTAATAATCTGGGTTTATTCCGTGTACTTTAATAATTAAATAGGTATTAGTCCAATATTTTTTTAACATCTCGATTGATGTGCTTTGAACTACAGCCGCGGCAAAATGTCTTAAGGCACCTGGAATTTTTCTTATTCATTGGGTATGTCAATAAATTTATTGTTGTAGGTTTACATGTGTCTAATACATGTAATATATCTGTGTCTCATATATCAAAAATGGCCATGCTATTAAAATGTATGAAATCCATATATCGGTGTGCAGACTTTATGTACCGTCAAAATTACTTCATATAACACATCATATTTGGATTTGTTGATTAATATGATATTCCATTTCGAGAGACTCTGGTAATGATATTATAATAGAGAAAACACGTAATATCACGGAGAAAAGAATTATGATACGCATTCTGTAACAGGAAGGTTTCAGTTATCGACAAATCGTCCGGAGAGTCGACGGATAACATTCAGATTGTGGGGGAACTCCACGTGGAATTTCTTTTCCAGCACGAAGTGATGTCCTTGCGCTGGAGAAGATTCTAGAAGTTAGTTAGGCTTAAATGGGTAATGCTTGCCCCCCTCCTCCCTTCCACAAGCGGTAGACTCGTACCGAGCCCACCACGGACCACCTTTACGCGGGTTAGAATCGCCTCGGCGTGAAGATTCGAGGCCATTCGAGAGTAGTGTTGTTTCCCCCACCCCCGCGGGGAGAGTCTCGGATATATATAGGACTCGTCTTCCATGTGGAAGACTCAGAGTTGAGGAGTCTCGACCGATCCCAAGAAGATTTCCGTAGTTCCAAGTCAGGTGCTAACAACACAGCAAAGTGGCGGCTGAACTATTTGTGTGTTGGAATTAGCCCCGGCCAGTGAGGTAATTCCATTTCACGATCGCTCCTGAGCGATTTTTCAGACTCCACTCATTACCTCTTGTCGAAGCCATCCTCGTTCGCCGCTCGTTTTCGGGTAGCCAAAATACTCTCCCCTGGACCGGACGTTACCACCCCCATCCTTTTAGAGAACCATCATCACGTTAACTTCCCGCTCAAAAGCTCCGAGCGCCCTCGCCTCGCGTGCAGAAGACATCCGTGAGGCCTTACCCTGATGTCTCACCCGGAATCCTCCGCAAGCCAACCCCTCTCACCCTTCAGTAACTCCGCTTGAGTTAATTCTCCCCATTTGAATAGTCTTCCTCTGTAATACATTAAATTTTAACTTCAGAGTCTGATGCATAACTACAACCCCCCATCCCTTTGTTTACCGATGTAATTTTGCCCATTAATTCTCTTATTTTTATGTAAATAAAATTATATTTTTGTACATGCCTCTTTAAATAACCTTGAGCTTTGGCATTGCCCAAATTTTACCTGACCTCGTTGCACTCTTTCTCGCTGTTCCGCCCGTCGAAACTCGTGGCGTTCCGTCCCCTTGTCGGTTCGCCTTTAAGTTATTGGTCCCTCCTCCATAGATATAATATGGTATTGATATAATATAATGTCATACCACGACACAGATGTTGCAAAAGTGTTGAAGAGAATCCAAGAAATTTGAAACGTCTAACGTGACGACGGGTCTTGGCATTGCATGAGCCTCCTGGATCCTAAGAAAACAGCAGTCCAGCTGGAACATGAATGGAAAGAGGACGTCAATGTTAATGTGTTCGTCAGAACAGTTCGTCGCAGACTGCTTACACAAGGCTTAAAGTCATCTAAGCCCGACAGAAGCCGCTGATCAACATTCAAAAGAAGCGACGTCATCTGGCTTTATCACCTGCTCACCCCAACTGGACCATGCATAAGTAGTAACGTGTCTAATGGCCCGACGATTCTAACTGTTGTTGCAGGAGGCGAAGGGGTAATGGAATCAAGAGTGCATATTGCAAACAGTAAATTATGGTGGCCGCTCAATATCGGTATGCAGCGGCATGTTAAATTCAGGGGTGGGTTGTCTCATCGTTTCTGATGGAACCATAAATTTAGAGAAGTAACAATCTTTCCTGAAAGATTACATGCTGCGCTCAACCCGACACCTTTCCACAAGTGCTTTAAATGTGACTTTCCACCAGAACAATGCCCCATTTCATATGTCTGCGTCTATCATAGACTGGTTTCGAAACAAGAATATCCCCGGAATGGACTGGCCATCTCATTCTCCGGATATTATTCCACTGGAAAACCTTTGTGAGGACCTTAAAAAAAGGTCATAAGTCGTCGTAAGCCAGATTTCAATTAACACCGAGGAGTGGGTCAGCATCACAGCCCTCAGGTGTGGGACCCTCATGGAGAGAATGTCTCGAAAATAAATGCTCTCATGACAGCCAAATGACTAGACGTGCAACTGAGTTTCCTCTATCAATTTAGTGTTGCTGTAATATTTATTGAGCTTTATCTGTTTATCTCTTATGTTCCGCGGATGTAAGATGGTTTTTGAAAAAAATATTTTTATAATTCTTGTTGATTGATTGGGGGATATATAATTTATTGTTATTTATTCCTCTTGATTAATTTTAAGAACATCCCCACCTCAAATTTCAGGCATCACATAAAATGTATTTTTTTGACGTTTTTTGGTGTCGGCAACACGAATATGATGTTCAACACCGCCACAATTCGCTTACTCTCTGGATTAGACGTTTGCTTTATTTATAATTACTTTATAATCAACTTGTAACATACAAAATTCGAAAGCTTAGCATTATGCTCGAATTCAAAGTTGGTTTCCTATTATTTACATATACATAAAATTGCTTGAAGTTTTCTTTATACGTTTTATAAAGATCAATTTCGTAGTCTTTTTGCTTATTTTTTTAACTTCGCTTTTTGCTTGACGCCGATAATGAACGAAATTTGCTGGTTTACATTGTGGCTATTTTTGCTACCAAGTGATAATAGCGGTTTATTTCTCTTATGGCAGACTCCCTAGAAGTAGGCATGGTTCTTAATCGCCTGCTATGGAGTGGATCATTCTTCACATGATTAAAGCCTATTTATCAAGAAAAGAGCTGTATGGATTCACCTCCCGATTGCCCCTTCATTATCTGGTTTGTTTTGATGTCCTAAGAGCGTCTCTGGGGCATCAATACACAAGCCAGACGAAACTTGCCGGTCCAGCGTCAATCTCCTCCTTTACAGACTTTTAGCAATGGCCCAGGCCAATATGAGAGCCAAATATCAGAGTGGCAAGCCTGCCCAAACAAGAGATTAGGAAATAGCCAGGATAGAGTCTGGATGGAGTTCGTCGAAAGAGATAAGAGTCTTCAGCTTGTAGGGACCAATAAATAGAAGACAAGGTAGGGGCACTGCAGGATATCCTTGATATCTTGGGTGCATAGCTAGAATCTCCGAAACAAGGCTTGGAACATTCCCTTCGGACCCGGTGCTTTCTTTACCCAATCACCCCATGAAGAACCTATTCAATTATCGATACCGGCTGAGTTCCCATTTTGGGATAAGTAACTTTACTTAGAGGTGGATAGGTTTTATAATTTTGATGATCTAATATTGATTTATATTGTTGAAGAACAGGACGATGTCCCGGAGCCTTATTATGCTGCGGACGAGCAGGCTGCCAAAATTAATGCAGATCTAGGTCTTCTCGAGACTATCAAAGTTCCTGAGATCCATGTAGCACCTCTACAACGGTCCCTGTGACATATCAAGCCTCCTGGAAAGGGCCCACCCTCATAGAGGGCTTTCGACGCCTCTGATAGGGTCCAGGGAGAGCGTGGTGACCAAAAGGAGAACCGTTACCACCCACGATTTTAAAGCAGCAGCCGTCGCTCGAAAGGGAGTGTTTCGTGGTATATTCATATATGCATACACCAGGTCCTTAAGGAATCCTCTGCCATTCAGTGTTCAAAAAACACATGGGTGTCGACCGGTATATGAAATAATCCGTTTGACAGATATGAGTTGTCCCCCCCCCTCTTATGTATATAATGACGTCATTGTTCAAGGTTCTGAACCAGAGTGTACCTCAAGATTATGCTGCCAAAGTCTCATATATGGTTTTCACTATGTGCCTATAAACACCAAGGCCCTTCCGTGTTTCAGAGTAGGCTTCAGCTGCAAGACATACAGGTTAACTCGCCTCCACATGGGCTGTAGCGAAACGATTTCACACCCAAACATGCACGTCTATCAATGATGTTTTGTTTATAAGACAGCCATAAGCTCTACACAAGCAAGTTTGTTTCCTACGGAAATCATCACTGAAGATTAACTCCACGATATCGAAGCTACGTCCAGTCAAAGGCTTCACGCCCCAGGGCGTAAAATTTGCCCTCACCTCGGGATCAACTGCACTCTAAGATATCATGATTGATTGAGTGTGGGAGGCTTGGATTATGTTCTCTATGTCCAAAAGTCCTAAAAACACCGCGTAGGTCTCTAAGGATTGTTATATTTAAGCTGCGGGGCAATCCAGTTCCCTCATTTTTGGTCTCAATTGGCCTACGCTTGGGATCCCAAGGTGCGGAGCCTCAAAGACCTCCGGGGCCTCCCCTCGAGCGAGTGATCCCCATGAAAAAGCCACCACGACCTATTTTGAACGAGAAGAAGCGGACGCGATGAGTACGCACCGCACCCAGGATTTATAATAACCTTAAGGAACCTTGTCATTTAAATAACCAGTCCCCCCTGACCTTTAGGGACGAATTCATGGTTATATTAATTATGTATATGAATAATCGCACTTATACTAATAGCATTGATTGTCAAGGGGATCTTCCCTCGGTACTTTATTACTTTCTATTATTTTTCGTTTTATTAGGAACCAGTTTTACCTTGATGGTCTTCAAAGAGAATGCAGTTGACCTCCCTACACGACTTAATGTGTGGCCAAGTGCGTGACGCCATTATAACATTACCATAGTCCTACAGGGGCAAAGGAAAGGGGCTGTTTTTGTTTCGAATGGCATTTACAGGGGGTATAATTCTATATTCTCTTTCCTCAATGACGGCAGGAGTTGGTAGAAAGACAAAAGAATCATCTACTTCAGATTTTGTGCATTGTCCACTTGAAGGGTGGAGTAGCATAAACTTGTGGATAGTACCGGTACTCTAGGATATACTGGTTAATTACTTCGCTAGATAAAAAAATAAGGATGCTGCGATCTTAGTGTTGCTTGTTATATATGTCCATGGGATTGTACGACGGGTCTTAAAAAAATTCGTAGAAAAAATGGCATAATATTAAAACACAACAAAGTATTAAGTTTATTTTTCAACATAAGCTTCATTGAAGCCAAAACACTATTAATAAGCGATGGTGCCATCCATTTAAACCATTTCTATAAAACCTGATAATTATTAGCCCATTAACATCATTATTAACATCATCAATAGAAGAAAAACGAATTCCCTTCATCCTTCTTTTTTTCTTAATGTTTTGGAAAAAAATGTGGCTTGATGCTAAAGTTTTCCGACTCTTTTTTTTCATTTCTCTTCTATTGATGATATTAAAAGAGATGTTTGAACTCGGTTTAATTTTTGGAGTCCTCATTTTTAATTAAAAATGGTTTAAATGTACGATATCGTCGCTTGTAAAAGAGTTTTGACCTCAATGGAGCTTATGTTGAAAATTAAACTTTATACTTATTTATGTTTTAATTTTATTCCATTTTCTAAGAACCTTTTGAAGACCCCGAGTATGTGTATCATCGAATTTATTGCTGTCGTTCTTATAATGGGAATCGGCTAAAGTCTGATGCAGTAATCCCCATACATGTTTATTTCATTTGATGTTGCCTTCTTTTTCTTTATTATTATCAAAGGATTTCCTGAAGAGGCAAGAACAAGATGTAGTATTATTCTGATTATTATTAAATGATTTCTTGAGTCGGATTTCATATACACACGCTCGCGTGCAAGCATATAAGGTTTACCTGAATGATCCGCTTAGGCATCCTGCATCGTCATGATTCTTTAAGATAAAAATAGGCGATTTCAAGAATTATCCGTCTGAGAAGTCTTTTTGTATAGCTCCTTATGTGAATATGTTGTTAAGGCAGCATTAAAAACCGCATTAAAAAACTGGCTTTGTAATACTTTTATGCTCCGACAAAATATCTAATATGAGAAACTGCATTCGATTGAGAGTAATGAAGTGTTTTATGGAAATAACCTTTGTTTAAATGTCTATTTGGTATAAATATTTTTCAATCAATAGCGAGCTTAAAATGGGAGGAAAGAGAGAGCTTTTTAGAAACGTTTTTACAAATATAATTTTTACTTAGGAAACAGGTTTCTGAAGAAACAGAAACAAGTAAAAAACAAGTAGAAAGTAGAGAGCAGAAGGCTTTTGATCAGCCATAATAAAATGTTACATTATAAATATACATAAATATATATATATATATATATATATATATATATATATATATATATATATATATATATATATATATATATATATATATATATATATATATATATATATATATATATATATATATATAAGCATATATAATAATTGAAAATCACATGGCACGTGATATATAATAAATATATTTTAAAGGCCCAAAGAAATGAAAACTAGTAACACAACCCGGAAAAAACGCTAAGGAAATTAATTCAAAAGGCTTCTTGAATCAACCTTTTAGGGGGGGTTGAGTATGGTAGCTCTGGCAATGAGCGTTGTGTCATTTTAGCGAAGAGCGCTTTATGACACAGGTTCAAATCCTACTCCTTTGTTCATTTTCTGATAACGGTTAAAATAGTTTGCCCCTAATTTTTTTGTTACTATATCTCCCATTTTCTTTCTTAAACTTCTATGGTACACTTAATCATAATTTACTTAGCGTTTTTTCGGGTTGTGTCACCAGTTTTCATTTATTTTGGCATTTAAAATACATAAACATACATATGTAAGGGAAGATGGGAAATACTAATCAGGCGCTTCGTTTAATTCTAATTTTCTCTTTTCTGCTGAACATTTGTGCGGAGGTTGAGAATGTTCTGATCGCAGGATGAACCTTCATCAGGGCAACGAGCCAGTAGTTGGCCGAGTTCACGCTCTCTCAGAGGGGTGTTGACGAATAGAAGGGACAAGGGAAAAGGGTGCGAGGGTAGATTATTTCATCTATGAATTCCTGAATGATGCAGAGCGTTAATTTTTCCTTGTGGTATATAAGATGCAACCTTTTAACTATTTGTAGCAAAAGTAGGCTCAACGAGGAACCTGACAAATGAGCACCCTGTTGGATCTATGAAATCTTGAAGTCGGCACACATATTAACTACTGAAATAATATGCCATGTACTAGCAATGAACTAATGTAGAATAAAGCGAAATACTTATCTACAATTTAAAATCACAAATGTACATGCATTAAGAAAAAACATGTGTGTAAGAAGGCAAGCAAATAGTTGGATTTTCCCACACGAATGCACAAACATAAACACGCGACGAAACAGCTGCGAGCCGAAAGGTCTCGATACAAGATAACGAGGCAGCCGGAACGGAGTCGGGTTTGACCAACTAAAGTTGACGTGGACCTGCGAAACGACAAAATCAACTTTGAAATCACCTTGCTGTCAATGCCAGCCTGGATGCGGCCAAATGTGTGTACGTTGAAACACCTGCACGCTTTGACTCCGCCCAGCATTCTCAACAAAGGAACAAATTAAGGTAGACCTAAGCCAAGAATAAAGCCTACAAAACACCATTTCCTTTCGAGTCCTTCCTTTAACCCAGTGATAACCAAGTTACCTTTCGAACCCATCTATAAACGGATTTCCCGTAAGAACTTTGGGAGTAAGAGCAAACTTGACTGTGAGGCCTCAAACACCTTTTTCCGACACCCCTTTACGGGTAACTCAGGCTCACCCCCAAGTTATTCCTACATAAACTTGTAACTCTCTCACGAAATAAAACCCACCATAAACTGGTGACCATACATTTTCTGGTATTAATCATGGACTGGTGATGGCAGCCAATTACTTCCGAAACATGTTTCCTAAGTAAAAACATTTCCTACGAACTGCGTCTTTCTGTTGTAAGTGGTGTATTGAAATGTTGTGGGACCCATATTGTAGCGAGGTGGATTGCTTTGTTTTGTCTTTTGTAGTCTGCTGAGGTGATTGGATGCGATAATGAGGTCCCAGGCTGTAGAGGCATAGCTGAATGAGGAAAAGATGGATTTCTTGAATTGCTCAATGTAGTTCCCATCAGCGCTCGGAATGTGTTCGATTTGTATTAGCTTTGTTTGTTGTGTTTCTTATTGTCGAGGGACGAAGGCGTGTGGCCCAAAAGTCTCAAAAAGGTACACATGTCTGTAAGCCAGGCCGCCACTGTCGGCGCTGGGCTCGGGTACAATTGAATTGGGGGATGGTAAATACCTTCCAACTAGAGAGCAATATTATTAAGGTCGGCTCTTTGAATGGGAATACGTTTGCCGGGTTCGTCTCAAGGGTTATTCGAAAGATAAACACCTCGACAAAAATACATTTTAATACAAATAATAATAAGAACAAGGGCACATATAAATATGAAAATCTAAATGATAATTAGTACGACCAAAGGATATTATGACAGGCAAAAATTAAGGAAACTAGGTTCGGGAAAAATATATAATTGATCCAATAAGTTGGATTGAAGGAAAGACTTAGCAAATCTATTGGCGTTACATAAAATGGAGGAATTCTTCTTAGGAATAAGGACGGAGAGGTGAGACTTACAAGGAGAGGACTCCCGGTTACCACTGGTGAATGAACTGGGGAGGTGGAAGACCAATGGCCCAGGTTTTGTCGATGGGGTCCCGATGAGAAGGCGTCCAGAGAGACTCCGAAGGGGGTTGAGATTACCTCGATTCCAGGGAGAAATAATCACCAATCGAGATTCGTCTGCGGGACAGCAGGAAGTCTCAACCAATGTAGTGAAACGAGATAAACCTAGGACAATCTTCCGGGGCGTAAACGGGGTTTCTGTAATCTTTCTCTGATCAGGGCGAATTACGCGAAGACGATATGCTGACCAGATCACAAGGGCGAGGGGACCACTTCACGCGAAATAGATACTCGGATCTGGACAGCAAGAAGTTTGGACTCTCTCTATCTGCTGAGGCTTTGCAGACATCACGTTAAATAGAAATCACAGCTATGGTCGTCAGAAGGCTATGCTCAGCAAGGCGTCCTAAGAGATATCGGACGCAGCTTAAGCAAACATGGACCTTGATAATTTCGGAGCATCGACGAGGCGAAAGGGAAATAAGCGAGATTCCCTTCTACCCCCAAAAGGGAGAAGATGAACATGGCGGCTGAGCCTCAGAGCGGGACGGCGTTATCAAACTGTGGGAAGACAGTAATAAAGTACCACAAATTAAATACAGCTGCGCTGCTGATCCATCTCGAGGAGGGAAATTCTGTGATAACGGCATATTGAGTTTCATTCTCCCACACATATATGCGTCCCGTAATTGGTAGCCAGATCTCAACGTGTGCTGACGTTTGTGTCCGCTCTTGCCGGGATCGATCCCAGTGCCGCAAGGTTAGCGAACCAATGCCGTATCCACGCGGCTAGCAAGAGCTCCAATCTTGTGATGTAAATTTGTTGATCACGATGATGATGATATCGATGGTGATAATATCGGTTGTTGTTGTTGTTATTGTGGTTTCCTGTTGCTTGTTATATTTGTCCATGGGGTTGTACGACGGGTCTTAGAAAAATTCGTAGAAAAAATGGGCCCTGTTATTCCAGGAATCCCGCACCACGTAGGTATGAAACCACATCCACTGGACTAAAGCTGCAGATATTGTAAATGTTATTTTGTTGTCTGAAAGCTGCCAAGCTAATGCAATCTTCAATGAGATGCGTGACGATGAGGGGGTTAGCTTGACAGAGATGGCAAAGGTCTGTATGAGTATTGGCTATGCGGTAAAGCTATCAAGTGTTGCGTTATGATTTAGGAGAGGGTTGCCATGGAAGAAAAGGTCATGAGTGGGGAAGAAGCCATACGGGACACTGTGTATGTGATGTATTCATGATAGCTTGTGTTTATGGTGTGCTTGTCAACATGTGTGCAAGTTGGTGGGCTTTTTTGTTGATGTCGATTTATCTAGGTAATGTGTTGAAGAGGCGTTACTTATGTCTATTGTTATGTTTATTGTACTACGTGATTGTATCCATGTTAGGAGGTATATGGTGGGATGTATGGTTGATTTTTTTTAGCACTAGACGTGCTGCAGATTAAGAAGTTTGGACGGCATGTTTTGAATTCAGTGGGGAGTTTGTTTGAGTAATTAAATGGGCAATGTATTTGTCAGAATTTTGGCTTGAGAATGGCTAATATGTTGGCAGATTTCCAAAAATTTGGAATAGATTTATCCGAAATAGAACGATTGAAAATTTATATGTTGGCGCCAATGTATCTTGCACCATAGTGATTATTGGTGAATGTTTGATATGTTGTCAGAGCCAGAGTCTCGGAAAAATATAGTCTGCCATATAGTCTGGGATAGCTTTTGTGTGGTCAAATGGGTAGACATGTCATGGTCTATTTATTGTCCCTACTTAGTTTAGTTTTTCATTTGTGGCTCTGTATGCAAGATGAGGTGTTCAGGTATTAATTTTTGCAGTGTTCTTTAAAGGTTTTGCCCTGTTTGCTCGAGGTGACAACATTATTTGGCCCCATGCATGTTTTGTTCCCCATTGTTATAGTTGGCAAGTCTCTTCATAGTTGTCCATAATTTAAAAAGCAATGGCTTGCCAGATTAAAAAAAAGTTTAACCACTGCTTGAATATTGTTTTATGTTGTTGTTTTTTGTGTTGCCTGTGTTAATTTGGACACTAGTTGTTTTTTGAAAGATTGTCTCTAGTTTTTAAGAGGTCTTCGGGGACAAGTTTGGGTTACAGTGAGGTAGGTGTTCCCAAGGTACTTGCTTCCATTTGAGAGGAGTATGTTGGCATAGTATGCATAGACCTCTTCATGTTATTTGGAGACCTGCGATTGTATCCGCCGTAAACAACGTCACTTCCTGTTCGGGACCATTTGAGAAGTTTCAACTCCTGAGCGCATTGGTGAAATATCCCCCAATCCTAAGAAATTGTCCCGAGCCCCCCCCCCCCTCCTCCGGCGAGCGACTAGGCGAGAACGAGCCGCTGTGTTTCACGCCTTGCTATTAAATGATGAAGCGACTCCGCCTCCGGATTAAGATGACTGGAGCTTGTGACTCTTTTCTTTAAAATTCCCACTTTCCCTTCAGAATCTCCCATACAAATACTCGGCTTTGACTTGAGATCGAGGAGTCCCGCACGCACCTCGAAGTTTTCCTCATCGTCTGGAGTCGAAGTCCCGTGAGCGTTCATCAGACAGCAAGACTTTCTCCGCCGTGATTCTACCCCAGTCAATTGGTAGCTTCTCTGATCGACAAGCCTTTCAATTTGCGAAACAGTCTCCCTTCGTTTAATCGAATGAAAGAAAATTTCCATCGATTACCTTTGAGGAAAGGAAGTTTCCTCTTCCAGTGGAATTACGAGAATTTCCACATTTCCTGTTGAACGTCATCTTTGAAGATTGGCTATCTTCATCGAAAGGTTGGTTCGGATCGTGTCTCACCTGCCTCATTCCGATCGTTCCCCACTTGCCTCATCGCAATAAGGACCTTCTTCGAAGTCAGCTACCCGTAAGACTGAAACCCCCTCCATTATTAGTATTGTTAAGTTCCCCCTTTTGATCTGAGCCTAGTTACATTAATCAATTAATTCCATTTGAGGATCCCCTCCTCATAATAGTTATCAAGAGACTATCTCAATAAAAATGATTCTCTTTTGTCTATTATTATTCTTATTTTGATATGTGTAAATAAAATTATATTTTTGTTGTTTCATCTTCAACTAATCTTGAACGATACTCTCGACCTATGCAAGTAAATCTCGCCAACCATTTATGCACTCTGTTTGATTATTGAGGATTTGAAACCCAATGCCTCAAGTGTGACCTCCGAGTCGATCGTTAATCCCTGCAAACAGTCCTTAAACGGTTCGCGTTGCAGTAAGTGATTAAGTCACCCCACCACATAATATAGGAGTAGTGTACCATGACATTGTTTATAGCGCTGAAGTGGGAGACTGCATAGCCTTGATGTTTATGCAAACGCCTCCTACGCATGTTTTTTATACCTATTTTTGGCGTTTATTTCAGTATATCCTTCTGCGTATGTCTATCGATCAGCCATCTAGGCTTGTGTTTGTATCTGCTGTCATTCTATTTGTGCCGTTACTGTCTATTAGTCCAATATGTTTATATTCCCATATGTTTATCGGTCTTTGCATGTCTATTGACTAGTATATTTGATAGTATTTTTCCACTTTTTTGCTCTGTTATTAATACTATCCTCTTATTTTCCTTTCACACAGCGTCATTTTCCTTTATTCGAGTAACTCAGAGCTTTTGCGTTCGTATGTCCACGTGTGTGTGTCTTAAGGGAGGGGGGGGGGGCAGTATACTTCTTGACGATATTCTCTCCCCTCCATTATTTCTTTTTTTTTTTAATTTGTTGCCTTTTGTTGATATTGTTCTTAATGACTTCTCTTCCTCTCTCCTCCTCCTCTCCACCTCCTGCTCATCCTCTTCTTTTTTCTCCTCTCCTTCTTCGCCATCTTCTTCATATTATTATTATCATTTAAAGTATTTCCCGAAGAAGCATGAACAAGATCAATTATTTTTCACTTATTATTGTGATATATATATATATATATATATATATATATATATATACATATATGTATTTTCCAACCTATTCCCCTACACCAAACAACCACCTAACACAAATCCAAAGTTTCCTTTAGCTTCCTCATTACTTAATTTCTCATTCTGGTCTCTATCTCCAACTCCGTTTGGTAACCACTTCATTCTTAATTGTTTAGTTAATATTTTTAAACACTTGAATTTTTATTTTACTTCATACCTTTAATTGACTTCCACCATCTTAAACCATTTAAATTGTTACCCCTTTGATTCAGATTAGTATTTATTTTAATTTATACATTCAGTTTTTAAACTTCTTTTTGTCATTTTACCCACTGTTTTCTTAGTTTATTTGAATTCATTTATTAATTTATATTTTAAATTGCCTTTTTGCCTCTTTAGTTTGTTCATAAAATTGGTTATTACTCTTTTGATTCATTCAGTACTTATGTTATGTCTTTCGGTCTTTTTTAATTGCTTATCAATTTATTTGTCTATGTCTTTTTGTGTATCTTTGAATCAATTTATTTGTATACTCCTAATATTTTTTATAGGAAAAATAGCACAACTTTCTTATTCCATTTAAACCTTTAGTTCAAATTCTTTTCTTTTTCATAACTTTAATGACATTATAATTAATTTTTTTACAATTTTAATCTTAGAACCTGAAGATGGGCATGTTGCCCGAAACGTTGTTTCCAAAATAGCAATAAATATATGTACTTGAGCATGTCCTACGCCCTTGCCTTCGCTGTGAAATTATATATATAAATATATGTATATATATGCGGTTAAGAAGGTAATTAAATATTTCGATATATATATATATATATTAAGTTCCTTATCAAGGATAACTACAAGAAATAATATTATATTAGAGGTATATATACGAAAGAAAAGTATGAAA
This sequence comes from Ceratothoa steindachneri, assembly GCA_963969495.1. NCBI lineage: Eukaryota > Metazoa > Arthropoda > Malacostraca > Isopoda > Cymothoidae > Ceratothoa > Ceratothoa steindachneri. The sequence goes on from OZ018320.1 coordinate 75,574,586, forward strand.
GACCGCCTCAAAAATAAGAAATCACCAATGAGGAAGACGGAAGGGGAAAGGTAAAGATTCACATTAAGAATGACAAGAAGCAGGTAGAAAGGTCAAACTGAGAAGACGGAAAGGGTAACAGATTGAAAGAAATGGACATAGCCTAACGAGGGAGATTATAAGACACGAGGAGCGAAAGAGTGCGGAAAATACAATGTGCATAACAGAGCAGTGACAATTAAAAAAAAATTGGTGGACACATAACTAAAGATTGTATATAAAAAACTAAAGACAAAAGTCAGAACTAATTTCTTTAGTATTAGTCTTTTAATTATAGCATCTATTTTATATAAGCCAGGGGAAAGGTTAAAATTATCACATTGGCTTATAAAAGCGCATTCAATGATATTCCTTTTTATAGGGTCATTGGAACGATAAATAAATTTTGTCGAGTTCCAGTTAATTAGATGGTCCTTATCTGACCTGTGGAAAAAGAAAGCACTGTTATCTTCCCCTCTTCGGAGATTATATTTATGTTGATTTATGCGAACAGAAAGTTGTTTACCTGTTTGTCCATAATATTTACTTAGGCAACCAGAACACTCAACTGAATAAATTCCCCCCCCCACTCCCTAAAGGCGATGATTTTGTTCCGGGAGGCTTGCAAGGCCAAAATCGGCAGGACAGTAGCAGGAAGCGGGGCCGGGCCGGTCCGGCAGGAAAATCGCATCCACCGCGGTATGTACGGGGGATGGAACGCGAGTACCGTTACGTTTCCGGCCAGACACGCGCGGCAAACCGCGCCTTCCTAGGAAAAGCGCGGAATTTGCCCCCCGGATGCTCCAGGAAGGAGCTTATTCCGCGGCGTTCCAAACCTGCCTGGCCGGATACAAGGAAAGCCGCGACATGTTGCAGCGGATTTTAGGACACGCGGGGATGTGCACGGCGTCAGCAGCGAACCATGGCAGGAAGCATGCCCCGGAATCCCAGGATTAATAAAGGAAACGCCCACCTTGGCACCATCACTTTTGCCTGAGCACTCGTACCTTGAACATCACCATGGATAACGCCACCAAGAAGAAGAACATCACCTTGGCCCTATGTGTCATGCACCAAAGCCTTATGTCAGCATTGGCTGTGGAAGCCCTCGATGCCTCCCCACCTCCAAAAAAGAAGAAAAAGGCTTGGGTGTGGCCCTATTTGCAGAAACGATTACAATATGGCCACTACGACACCTTGATGGATGAACTCTATGCAGACAACCCTGAACTCTACCGAAACTACACCCGGATGGACAGAGAACAATTCCAGGACATAGTGGCTAGAATAACACCCATCATCGAGAGGAAAACAACCAGGTGGAGGCATGCTATTAACCCCAGCACAAGATTAGCCATTACCCTAAGGTTTTTGGCCACAGGTGATTCCTACAAGTCACTCCAATATGCATTTCGGGTAGCCCACAACACCATCTCGGGGATAGTTCCAGACACGTGCAACGCCATCATCACCGCATTGGCCCCTAAACTCCTACAGCTTCCAGACTCAGAAGACAAGTGGACCAACATTGCCAAGGGGTTCACTGATAAATGGAACCTACCCCATTGCATTGGTGCCCTTGATGGCAAACATATCAGGATCCAAAACCCCAACATGGCAGGCTCACATTTCTTCAATTATAAGAAATTTTATTCTATGGTGCTCATGGCTGTTGTAGATGCTGACTACAAATTTATGTATATTGACATGGGAGCTGTGGGTGCAGAATCAGACGGTGGTGTGTGGGCTCGGACCCATCTGAGTGCCATGTTGGAGAGTGGCCAAGCTCACCTACCCCCACCCAAATGTCTGCCCAACACCACCCCCACTTCATCAACTTCCCACTACTACCTAGTAGCCGACGATGCCTTCCCACTGAGGCCCTACCTCATGAAGCCTTTAATTTAATATTTAATTACAGATTGACAAGGGCACGACGAACAGTGGAGAATGCTTTTGGCATCCTTGCCAATCGGTTCCGTGTGCTCCACACCCCCATCTGTCTCCGACCAGACCGTGTAGAAGCAGTAATAATGGCAGCATGTGTACTACACAACATGCTTAAGATGAGCCTCGAGGGAGATACTGTGGATCCTGAAACCCACGACAGGACTGATGGCTCATGGCGAAGTGACCCACCACTTGGAGAACCCATGCAACGAAGTGCTGGCAACACCTCTACCAACGAAGGCAAGACACAGAGGAACATGTTGAGAGATTACCTCAGTTCTCCACAAGGAGCAGTACCATGGCAGGAAGACAAAATATAGGTGAGTCATTCATGTACATCTACTTTAACCACAGTATCCAAGATGACGAAAAATGGCATGCAATAACATTATTAACATTATGGAAGGGAAATTACAGACAACAGCTCAAATAAAAGGTTTATTGCAAAAAAATATATACACATATAAAAACATACAACCATTCATAAATAATACAGGTAGACTCTGGAACTCTCTTCCTCTTTCTGTGTTCCCCACTGACTATAATAACTTGTTCTCCTTCAAAAAATATGTGTCCAGGCACCTCGATACACTCCGAACTTGATCATGGATTTGGATTTGCTAAAATTATTTCTGGGGAGTGTTAAGGGAACCTTGTGCTGAGGAGGGTGTGTGCACTGGGGTAGATATTGTAGTGTGGGCAGGGCTGCTGAAGCTGAAGTTGGGGGGCAGATGGTCCACCATATAGCTCCCCAGGCTCTGCAGAGATGTGTTGGGCTCGTACGGGGTGAATGACGTGGGTGGTCAGTGCAACACCTGCTGTGGTTGCGCCACCACCTGGTGCTGCTGGGGAGCCACCTGCTGGGGAATTGCCCTGAAAACGGTGGAAGCTAAGGCTGGCTGTAAGGGGTTCGTGCCAGGGACCAGTGGCATGGCACCACTGGGCACTGTGTGCATTGTTTGGGGGGCTCGCGCATCCTCTTGGGGTACTGCTTTCTTCCGGTCATCCACTGCCGCTATCATGTGGAGCATGTGAGCACTCCCCGCCTCCTCTGCACCAGTTCCAGCCAGCTTTTTCCACCTGTTGACCAATGCCGTCATCTCCATGGTGAAGTCCGACCTCAGGTTACCCTCAATGGACAGGCACTCATACTTTAGGTGGCTAAAGTAATCGTCCCAGTACTGCAGCTGGGGTTCCCTGGGACCGGAAGTAGGAGCAAGGGCACTGGAGACCAGCTCCCTAAACGAATTGTTTTGCTCACGGATCTAAAGAAAAGGGGAAAAAACATTAATTTTGGATTGTAACTACTGCTTGTCAATGCATGATACCAAACAATTACACCACAAATGTTATTTATATAATATATATTATATATTTATATATATGTATATATTATATATTTCACGTACTAGTCCTCATACAAATATATAGTTATATTTGAATTAATTATTACATTCTCTTACCTCTTCAAGCAGGGCGGCCCGGTGTCCAGCCTTTGTGCTATTCGCCCGCGCCAGCTGGAGACCCGTGGCACCCTCAGCAGAAGGCACCGTGTCCACAGGAGTAGGCGCCACCACAGCTCCATCCTGGGGCACGTCAGCAAGGGAAACACTGGCTTCGGGGGCACCTTCTTCAGGAGGGACGTCACCGGGCTGTTTGTGGAAGAAAGTGGAGTTTTGTTAATGTTTGAGTATTGTATTTAGTTAAATTATAAACATTGTCAAAATATAATATTAGCGTAAATGTTTAGAGGACTAACAACATTATTAAATAAAGTATAAATAAACTACCAAATCTTTTACTGTACATCCTTAAACTTCGTAGAACACTGGTAAATTCATATATTTGTGTGTAAACTTCCACTGCTAATAGCACTTAATAATTACATAGTACATACCTGCAAACCTAGGGTGTTGGTGTGCCGTTGGCGAATAATGTGAGGGGTGAGGAAGGCGAAGACCTGGGTTATCCACTTTTCCCTCATCGTCAGGAGTTTGCAAGACGCCCTGACCACTTTTCTCGTTGGGCTTGGTGGCTTTTGAGAACCTGGTACGCACGGAATCGCACCAGGTAGAGAGCTGGGTGCCTGAGAGAGGTGGATGTAGGGAGGCGCCCTTCTCCTCCCAAGCTCTGTTCACTTTCAGTTTATCCACGTGGTCCTTGTGCGACTTCATGTAGATAAACGGCACCTCATGTTCCAACCACTTTGCCAGGTCACGCTCTTGTTCTTCTGTCAGGATCACTGCAGCAGCTTTTCTATGTTTCTGGGTGGTTTTGGGGTGTCTGTTTTTGATGGGTCTCTTGCGTGTGGGGAGTCGATCCACATCCTGGCTATCCTGGACCTCATCGTCCGAACCTTGGGGGTCAGTGTCCGTTGAAAGTTCTTGCTGGGTACATACTTCGGCGTCATGCAATTCCATTACAATTTGTTGCTGGGGGCCTTCGTCAGAGGTACCTGGTGTGGGGCTGGCGGCAGGTGTTGCGGTGTCAGGTGAAGAAGACAATGGGGTCGGTGGTGGTAGCTGCGACGCTGTAGTACCGTCACTAGGGTACAGGGCCTTCTTGGTCTTCATACTCGACTTCCTCATTGCTTTGGCTAGGCTGCAGAAGTAGATGTTGAGGTGGTGGAGTACCTGGTGAGGCGCTGAAGGTGGGGTGGTGGCAGGTTCGGTGGAGTGGCGACGGAGCAGAGATGTGTTTGGTAGGACGCGGACTGAGCGAATGGTGTGACTGGCTCCCGGAGGCCTTATATAAACGCACGACAAGACCCCACGCTCCGCTCCTTCCACTTGGCGGGAACGCGGGTGCTGCCACCTACCTACGTCATCCCAGGAAGCTTCCTTTTCATCGCGCATGCGTCGGCGGACTACGCGTTTGGCGCGAACTGGAACGCGCCAATCACGCCATACGCAACGGACACCCCCGTTTCTCCCGGAATGTGACATATTCCGGGCGGTTCGGCAAAATTTTTCAACACACAATACTTTTCGCCACGGACCGCCAGGTCCCACAGGACCGCCAGTCACGTCCGGCTACCCCCGAACACCCCCGAACATGTTTCCAGTTTCGAGCGATTCATGCCGCGAATGCGTTTTTTCGCCTCACGAACGCCACGAATCACAAAATCTCACATCCGGCTCTATCGGGGGCACACAATCGGCTATGTGTGACCGCAGCTTTATAATCTCCCTCGTTAGGCTATGTCCATTTCTTTTAATCTGTTACCCTTTCCGTCTTCTCAGTTTGACCTTACTACCTGCTTCTTGTAATTCTTAATGCGAATCTTTACCTTCCCCCTTCCATTTTCCTCATTGGTGATTTCTTATTTGTGAGTCGGTCTTTCATACTTTTCTTTCTCGTATATATACCTCTAATATAATATATATATATATATATATATATATATATATATATATATATAAAATATATATATATATATATATATATATATATATATATATATATATATATATATATATATATATATATATATATATACCGAGTGTCCCAAAATTGAGTGCGTATTTTGATGAAATTGAAAACTTTTATGAAAAATTCTTGTTGAATTTCGTTCATCATGTTCAAATTGTGCTATGCTCAAAATTGTAGTGTTCCATGTACAGGGTGTCCCCAAATTTTAATTTGTTTTTCAATCATTTTCATAATCCCTTCTTAATAGATATTAAAAAGAAAAAAAAATGATGTTTATTTTTCCAGCTCAATTATGATCGCAAAAGAGGCTTTTTATAAGTGTTGAACGCAAGACTTTGTGCACTGTTGTCTCTGACTGTCCTTTCTCACCGAACTTCTTGGTTCACTTTCAAACAATTGTGGAATTTGTTCACTTTTGTTGGGGGTCAATCATATTCCTTCCTCTTCCTTTCTCATCATGTACGGACCCAGTTCTTTTAAATTTGTTCACAAGTGAACGGATCACGCTGTCTGTAGATCCAAGTTTTCTAAACTTTCTTTGTAACTTTGTTCGTACCTCTTTAAATTTCGTTCCTCTAATACGAGCTATCACAACAAAAATCCGCTCTTCTGTATTCATTATTAAAGGATTTTGAAAAGGATTAAAAAACAAATTAAAACTTCGAGACACCCTGTACATGGAACACTACAATTTTGAACATAGCACAATTTGAACATGATGAACAAAATTCAACAAGAATTTTTCATAAAAGTTTTCAATTTCATCAAAATACGCACTCAATTTTGGGACACTCGGTATATATATATATATATATCTATATATATATATATATATATATATATATATATATATATATATATATATATATATATATATCTATATATATATATATATATATATATATATATATATATATATATATATATATATATATATATATATATATATATATATATATATATAATTCTCCTTATTAATGGGGATATCATTTACTAGGTGGAAAATCGGAAAATTACGGCCTCAAAAACAGATTAGCAGCAGCATCTAAAATATGGAAAAAAACTACTATAATCTTTAAGAAAAAAAAAAGGTAATTAAATTATAAAAAAAGTAATTTTTAAATAAAATTAGGCTGATAAAATACTGCTAAGGAAATAACTATATAGAATTCAAGATTAGGAAATAAATTTAATTAAAAGACACTTAACAGAAGCCAAAAAGATTCACAGTAAATAAAATCAAAGAAATTAAAGCGAAAATAAGGAACTAAAATAGTCGCAAAAGAGGTGTGAATTGGAGGATTACAAAGGAAGCATAATTAAAGGGCAACTAAAAGGTGGCGTCTTTTTAAATTAAAGTACAAATCAGTAAAATAACTCTGGGGCATTTTTAATTCATTTTAATTATATAGATATGTGTATGCATGCGTGTATGAATAATGATATTATTATTAATAATAATATTAATGATTATACTACCACTAATAATAATATTGATAATAACAATAATAATGATAATAATAATAATAATAATTACAATACTAATAATAATGATAATAATAATAATAATTACAATACGAATAATAATGATAATAATAATAATAATAATAATAATAATAATAATAATAATAATAATAATAATAATAATAATAATAATAATAATAATAATAATAATGATATTCAGAAAGTTTAAGTAAATGAAGACCTTTTTAATTCCTTCCCTTATTCTGGAGGTGAGGGCGCCCCCTCTACGAGCGTTATGAGCTACATAAATCACCTAAATATCCGTAGCTGCAGACTTAATATCTACATGAATATCCGCGTTCGTTCAAGGGACAAAAACCTTCATACACATTCCTCTGTATAGAAGTTTGACCCTAATTTGTTTTCCTCCTTTACCATTCGGCGAAGCTTCTCGTTTTCTGGCTATTAAAATAAATTGAAACCGATAATTTCTAAAGAACCTTTTTCGACCTTTTGATGGCGATTAATAAGGAAACGTACAAATAAATGGGTTGAAATCGTGAAAGTTTTACGTTCACATAAACGGAGGATAAGGAGAAAATTTATTGGTTGTTTAGTACCTATATTTTTTTAGGTTGATTTTTTGGGGGAGACGGGGGGCTAAGGAAGCGCATGTGTAATTACACTTCACAAACGAACTTTATAATTCACACTGCATAAAAAGACAATATATACAACACACCGGTAGGTATACGTTTTTACATGCGTGTTTATGGATTTCAGTATGACGCATTTCTAGACCAACACGTCGCCGGAAAACATAGGCCCTCTGCCAGAGGCCATTTTGGTGCTGGGGTGGGAGCTTTGATGTATCTACTTCTTCCCTCTAATTTACCTCCGCTTTACAACCACGGTGCCATGGTATCACTCATGGTATTTAAATTATTTTTTGTACCGTTATCCCACTTCCTGTTCTCATTTCCAGCCGTGTTTACAGAGCTCTAGGTCGACAAGTTTATACGCGAATAAATCCGTCACATTAGCAAACTAAATGCTCTCAGCGGTGCACACGTCCTTCTAGCACACAAATCATGACTGCGGACAAATATTCTGCGAGACGAGACAGCGTCCTCTGCTCTCCTGGTCAAGGTTTAGTGGCTGATTAAAAAATAATTACGACCAGCTCCTTCACATAATTAAATCGCCCTTTAAGCCTGTATATACAGGCAAGACGATATCCTCCTGTTACACCTGCTCGCTTTTTAACTTCATATTAAAATATTTATAGACCATACACTACCACATACCCGCATCTGATAATGGAAGTTCGCATATCCACACGTAACTCGAACTAATTGGATTCGCGTTGCAGGTATTTCTTAAGGCTTCATACGAGGCGAAATCGCTTATTTAAATGTTATGACCGAAAGATATATCATGAAATTTAAAAGATCTCCTGCAAAGGGGTGCATGGTTTAACAGGTGTAACACCCATGTTGTAATTAAAACCAGGATGAGTAGCACGCCCTTCTGATCCAGTGCCCTAAGAGAAACGGGTGCTCTCTCTCTCGGGTTGTCTTTTGCAAGTCTTTTAAGTCTCCCACAATAATTTGAAGGCCATTGACAAGGTGTGGCACAAGGAACTCGTTGGAAACTAGCCAACAACACGTAGCTCCCTCTAGCTCCCTCTAGCAGACAGGGGTGTAACATAAAATACAACACAACATTACGCTCATTTACACCACGCGCAGGCGTATCCCAGGGTAGCCTAATGGCAGCTACACTCTTCATAATCTACACAAACGACACCCAATACAGAAAACTGCAGACACACGTACACACCTTCATATGCCGACGACGAGACCATTCTCGTCTGCAATAAAGGAACAACCAGAATCGTATGCCACGCATACATAATTATGGACGAGAAGACAGAGTATGAGAATAATTGCCTTATAGCTACGAATCCTCAGAAGACACAGGTGACGTCACTCTAAGACGCACGTGATCACTACATGCACAACATTCAAGTGCACTCAGACACACCATACCCCAACCATCCGGATCCAACAAGACTCACATACACACTTCACACCAAAATCTTATGTGCAACATTCGACAAGCACCTAAGATTCCACACCCACAAAAAAACTCATACAAACAAGGCCAAAAAACATCAAGAAGCCGTGAAAGTTCTATTCTATCAGCTTAAAACTACAACTACACTTATACAAAACACTAGTTAGACCACTTTCACATACTCTTCAATCACACTCGTAGCTGCGAATCATACAAGGCAGAGAAAAGCGCAGTGCATTCAGAACTTTTCTTTGAAAAGTGCATGTAGCTCTCCCATGCACACACGAAGTGCTGTATTTCATGAAAATAACAAACACCACTCAACACATACACTCAGACGCACTTAACACAACAACTAGGGAAACAGCACGATACCCCACATGCATATACATACACATAAGACAATACGCTACGATGGCACTAAGATACCCTGCAGCCTTCGACCACCCCAAGCCAAAACCTATCCACTCATGAGTTAACAATAACATGAACAACGTGTTTCCATGAACACGCGCCTCTCCTTTCACCCGACATCCTCCCGATGCCCTAGTTGTACCCAATACCACCACTACCTACACTCACAAAAACACCACGCATCTGTGTCTAACCACCGACCTATCAAATCTTCCTATCTCTTCTAAAGTTTTTTTCCTCACCTTTTCTCCTACAGGATCACCTGGGGTCCTTCGCAGTGATCCTTTTTTCTGTTCTTTCTATTTAATTTCGATTCGAATCATTTCCGCGCCTGTCTAGACCCCAACAAAAAGTAAAAGAGGGCGATGAACTTTCTTTCCTTAATAAAACAGAAAAGACTTACGGAGATATTTGTTTCATCTCGTCTCGAGGGAAATAAAAACATTAGAAACTATTTGTCTCTTTAGACAGTGCTCCCTTCCCCCCTTTAAATGTAACACCATCTTAGCCAATTTTGTTCGACCATTTCATTTGTAATGAAATAGATATTTGTGGCATCATAAACCATCTTCGACAAAAGTGTGGTGGGCGAACATCATTGCCCATTTCACCTACAAGGTCCCAATTAACACAATGCCCCAACCTCTTCCCAAGGGCATTGCCCCTTCATAGCAAAGGACTGTTGAACGCTGTGGAATCTTTTAGCGTCGAGCCAGAATGCTACAGAGAGGAGCGAGGTCCCCTACCCTTGTCCCTGGTGCTTGGGTGGTCTCACTCAGCAGGTTATAGTGTGGTAGATATAGGGGGTAGCACAATAAGAGAAGGAATACTCCATATTATTTGAATATTGAAAGTTTTCACTACTTGCTTGAGATCCTGAGGGAGGCGATCCGACGCAGGGCACAAGGGCCTACATGTTATTTTTTCTATTGGTCTTTGCATTTTGACCTTGGTTTTTAATTAGTGTTGCTACTGATCTTGTTGCTACTCCTTTTGTTATTCTCCTTTTGTTCTTTGTTTTTTAAATGAGCTTGAAGATATGTTATGTTTTTACTTTCGGCCTCTAGGCCCTCTTTGCTAGCCTCCAGATGTAATTGCAGAAGTTAAAAAAAGAGGCCAGAACGCTCTGAACATATCATAATATTATTTTCAATTATTATTCTTCCATCATCATATTCTTTTGAACACTTTTTTTGCATAAACCATCTCTTGAGTTGTACTCCACCCATTCGCACTCCAGCACAGTCTAATCCATTCTCATTCAAACTCTCCTCTGATTCATTCTTCTTACATGTTGTATGACCCCAGAATTTTCATAACCAAACTACCATTTGACTCTTCCTTCATATCATATATGCCTCATTTTTATTCAATCTTCTGTTTTCACATCTACCATCCTTTTCAAATGGTTTATATCACTGATCTCACTCTCCATTTCGGCCTTCATAACAAAGTTTTACTTCAATACATTCATGTTCGTACCAGCGTACTCTTCTGCAACTTTCTCGCCCATTTCACCCTCAAACAGCATTCAGCAACGCCCTGATCGCTCCCAATGCATTCTAACCATTATTAAACTTGCTCTACATTTACTCCCTCCTTAGATTCACACTTCTCATTTCATGCCCCAGCAAGAGGACGCTCCGTGTAAAATGCTACCTGTGGTACCTGGAGGACAAACTTACCATCTCGACCATAGTTTCTCTCAATGGGGCGTACGGTGTCGCAGTGGTATAATGTCTCTGCTACATCCGAAACCTGGAGAAACGGGATACCTTCTCAGCCCGCCCCTCCAGGGGGTACCGCCTTGCCGTGGCAGAGGGGCTTGTGAACTTTGATCCCAGAAGCCGTACCAGGGTAAGACTAAGTTCTTAAAAAGATTCTAAACATACTGGATAGGTCCTGGGTGGGGAGCTAGACCAAGCGTCCCTCACACCTTGTGGAGCAATTGTGTTCCTGAACTCCAGTACACTTTTGGCCCACCTGGTTGCAGCTATAGAGTGCCTCTGTACGGGTCGACGGATCCGCTTACTGGGGGGGCATCGTCTGCAGAACCGTGCCATAGAGGAGGTTTGGTTGCCTGGGTCGCCATTTTGTTTCTGGGAGGTCTTCACACCGCACCCCAGAAAATCTTCGTTATGCGGCTCAGCTGTTTTTAAAACGACAGTGGGAGTCGGGGGGCAGGTTACCCCGTCTGGGATGCAAGGGTGCTCTTTGGACTCACGATGACGATTTGGTGCATGCCCTCGGCTCCAGAGGCAGCCCAAAATAAAAAATAACTTATATGGGTAAACTTAAGAAAAATAATTCCCAGAGACCGCACGTTTCTGGTCATCGTGCCTTGGACCCTGATATTAGAAGATTTGACCCTTTTGAGTTAGAAGTTGACCCTGAACTCGATTATGACCGATTTTTAGTTTTGAAAGCAAACGATAGGCTTCTTAGTAAGGCTGATATACTTGACGTCTACGAGGATTTTGTTGAAAAATGTGGCGAACCTGCTCAAATGTAGCCACATAATGATGGAAATTTGATAGTCAACGCAAAATCAAGCGTACAGCATCAGCGGATTAAGAACCTACAGTCTTTAGCCTTTGTAGACATGTCCTCTGCTTTGCACTCGACATTTAACACTTCTAAAGGTGTTATCTGATCGGGAGAACTAATCGATTATGAGATCGACAGGCTAGAAGGTTTTAAGTGCTCACCGCACTTCCCGGTTTGTGAATGGCGCTAGATTACCTACCACCATAATAATCCTGACCTTCCAAAAATTGGAACCACCCAAGTACATTAAGGCTGGCTACCTTAATATCCCAGTAAAGCCTTACATTTAAAACCCACGGCAGTGCTTTCATTGCCAACGCTTTGGCCATGTAAGCAATTTTTGCAAACAGGCAAGGTTGTGTGTTAATTGTGGAGCATATTTTCATGGGACACCCTGTTCTCAACAGCCATGCTACCCTAACTGTGGTAAAGAACACCCTGCAACATCACAGCAATGTACTCTCTTTCTCTATGAGAGAGAAGTCATTGCTATTAGAAACAACAACAGGGTCAGTTTTAAAGAGGCCATAAGAAGACTAAGGGAGACTTACGTCCAACCTGGTGTGAGCTTTTCTGATGCTCTACGTTCTAGCAGGCCAAAGAAAGAGAGAAGCCAGAGATATCCTACTGGCTCTCCTCTGCCTTACCAGGTCAAAAGTCCTCCCTGTCCTAAACCTGAATCTCGTGATGAACACTCTTTGTCAGCATCTAACAATGTTTCTGAGGTTGTCAACAAGAAGAGGAACCTTCAATCCTCTCCTGGTTCCACAAGGGTAGCTAAACACCTTGCTATCGCCCCAGAGCATGTGGATGTTAATCATGTTGGTCCTCAAGTATTATTCATCCTACCTCTGGATATCCACCCTGCTCCTAAAGGACCAAGGTCTCCTTCAGATCCAAAGCCAACTATCACTCCAACCCCCCTTGTTGATATTGCTTTGGAACTCCTTCGACCCCTAAAAGAGAAGGAATCAACCCTTGCTCCTTTCCAGGAGTCAGCTGCGGGGGCAGCTTTACCTTATCTCGGGAGGAACCCCAAAATCTGAGTCCACATCCTTCTCTGCCAGCATCGGATCCACAACTTTCGCCGATACCCTTGCCACCACCATCGCATCTACCATCCCAACTAATACCACCAACTGTGTCAAAGCCATCTGTTCCCTCGACACCTGAACTGACTCCTGGGTTTGTTTCCATCTCTCCTTTTCCAGTGAAGACACTTCTCTCGTACAGACACATATCAAAATCTGATACACCACCTCTTAAAGAGAAACCAAAACTCAAACTTCCAGCGCCTCCTTTGTCATACTCCAAACCTAAGGTTAGTATGACACGAACTACTTCTGCTGGTAGTTCAAACCCAAAATCTCCTACCCCTAAGGGTAGGAAGAAATCTAGCGTTATACTTAAACGCTAACAATGTCTCCAATTATTCCTTGGGACCTCTAAGGTCTCTTCCCCAAATGGGAAGAGCTCAAGCTCCTGCTAAAAGATTACAATCCTGATTGTATTGCTTTATAGGAAACTTGTTTAAGTACTCGTAGAGTACCCAACATTTCGGGTTTTGTGAGATATTATAAGAACCCCGGAGAACTAATTCATGGTTTTGCTGTTTTAGTTAACAACAGGGTTCGCCACAACCAACTCTCTCTTAATACAGACCTGCAGGCAGTTTCTATGCGCCTGTTTTCCAGTCGCCATTATTCAGTCTGTTCTTTGTATCTTCCTCCTGGCGATGAAAGAGATACAGCTTTTTTAACTACATAGTGAGCTAATTTAATTGCCCAACAACCCCCTCCCTTTTTATTAATTGGTGATTTTAATGCTCGACACCCCCTTTGGGGGGACCATGATAACAACCCTAGAGGAAATATGATTGAGAGATTTATGGGCAATAATGATGTCTGCTTTCTTAATAATTGCAGCCACACATCATTCCATATCCAGACAAACAGCTTTACCTGTGTGGACTTGTCTCTCTGTTCAACAAGCTGTAGAGCTGATTTTGACTAGGCAATGGATCCTGACTTGCGAGGTAGCGATCACTTCCCTATAGTAATAACACCATGTACAGGTCGTCCTCCTCTATCACGAAGCAAAAGATGGAATACGAAAAAAGCAAACTGGTCTAAGTTTAGGCACCTCTCGAGCCATGATGGATCCTTCCCTCATGAAGATATTGACGTGGCTATTGAAAATTTTCTAACTCACATCAACCATGCAGCTAACTCCTCCATTCCACTCTCCGGCTCAACTGCTCGTGGACCACAAGTACCCTGGTGGTCTGCTGAATGCTCGAGAGCTGTCACTGAATATAAACAGACTTACCGACGTTACCACCGATGCCTCACGATGGTAAATAAAATTGCTCGTAACAGAGCAAGGGCAGCACGGCGACGCACCATTTGACGAGCTCGAAAGACCTCGTTGAATGGTTACATCGCGTCAATAAGCTGGCAAACCCCTGTAGACAAAATCTGGAAGAGGGTCAAAAAGCTATTGGAGAAATCCAATGGCTTTACAGCTCCCAACATTGTTTGAGCCGGAGAACTGTTGGGATACTTTTCCCATATTTCCAATGTCTTGGCCAGATCATTTGCTAATACTATCAAGCCCAGATAAATATTCCATCCAATTCCAGTGCTTTAGACTCCAACAAGAGCAGCATTGTATCAACTTTATGGAGCCTAACATGGAAAATGAGCCTTACAATCGGCTCTTTTCTCTCCATGAGCTCCATAATGCACTGAAGTACTGTGGTTCGACTGCACCTGGATCGAATGACATTTCCTATGATATGATTAGGAATGTGCATCCGTCCCTCCTCTCACATTGGCTGTACATCTATAATTTCATCTGGATTAGGGGCTGCTTCCATTCTATGGGGAGGGAGGCTGTGGTTTTACCCTTCCGAAAACCAGGAACAGATGGGACAGAACCCACCCATTACTACCCCATTGCCCTTACTAGTTGTCCATGTAAATTATTTGAGAGGATGATCAATACAAGACTCGTATGGTTTTTAGAGACATACTACCTCATATCTCCCTCTCAATCAGGGTTAAGAAAAAAAGCAGAGTACCATCGACCTGCTTGTTAGAATGGAATCTTTTATAAGAGATGCTTTTTCAAAGATGCAGCATTCAGTTGCTGTCCTCTTTGATATTGAGAAAGCATATGATACCACCTGGAGGCGTGGTATCCTTAACCAATTACATGATTGAGGCCTGCGGGGTTTTCTTCCCAGGTTTGTCGAGCAATTCCTCATGCGGCGCACACTACGTTTAAAAGTTGGAAATGCCCTATCAGAGCCTGTAGAGCAAGTTGAGGGTGTGCCACAGGGAAGTGTCCTCAGTGTCACCTGCTTCTCTGTGGCCATCAACAGCATTATCACAAATATCCCAGCTGAGATTTCCTCGACTCTATATGTGGATGATTTAGCACTTATTTGCTCATCGCCTAGACTTCCCTCTGTCATCCGTAAGCTACAACAAGTTATAAATACTGTAGCTGATAATGCGTCTTCCAAAGGCTTCCGCTTTTCCGCAGTAAAGACCAAGGCTGTATATTTTTACAATCATAGATTGGTGACATGTGACCCTGCCCATCCCCCACACCATCTGTCACTCTATGGTATCCCTATCAGCTTTGAGTCCCATTTCAGATTTCTAAGGGGGATATTTGATTCAAGGCTTTCTTAGAGGCCTCACTTGGACGCCTTGAAAAGGTCTTGTCTGAAGATAATTGCAATAATGAAATTACTGTCACACACCTCTTAGGGAAGTGATCGACGTACTATATGGCTTTTGTATGGGTCACAGGTGTACTCTTCTGCCTCGCTATCCACTCTTGAGAAATTGAATACTGTGCGTAACCAGGGTGTGCGCCTGGCTTCTGGAGCCTCCAAGTCTTCTCCTGTGTGGAGTCTCTATGCAGAGAACGTGATTCTTCCTCTTACCCTTCACAGACTCAAGTCTAACCTTAAATATCTTTTTAAACTTGAACAATTGCCATGGTTACCAGTATATGAGTGCACGCTAAATTTGCGAACAGTGGCTTCATATGATAAATCTCCATCTCTGGCTTTCCCCTTTGCTCTGCGCATGGCAGAGCACACAGGACGTCTAAGGGAGATCTCCATTATTCCATTCAATACCAAAGATTCCCCCATGGGTCATACCACATGTAGTGGTATGCAAAAGGCTTACTGGCAAGCCCAAGAATCAGTCCTTGCCTGTAACCTTGAGAACCATGTTTGATCACCACTTCTCTCACCATCGACCTAGTAACTTTGTGTTCACCGATGGGTCCAAGTCATGGGACGAAGTTGGAGCTGCTGCTGTTCTCCCATCTCATACAGCATTGGTTCGCCTCCCAAATGCATCTTCTGTTTTCACAGCAGAACTTGTTGCCATTCTTGCTGCACTATTTGTTATTGCTCCAATGCCATCTGGTTGTTTTACAATTTTCCCTGACTCCCTCAGTTCTCTGGAGACACTGGACGATTTTAGTTCTAGCCATCCACTGATTTCCAAGATCCAGCGGTGGCTTTTTTATCTTTCTTCTTTCCACAAGATTTCTTTTTTCTGGGTGCCTAGCCATGTGGGCATCCCAGGTAATGGAAGGGCGGATGCCGCGGCCAAGGAGGCGGCATCTTTGGAGACACCCACATCAGCCCCAGTCCCACTTAGTGATATCTATCCTCTCATCACCGAATATGTAGTCAGCTTATGGCAGAAGAGGTGGGATGAGCTTCCTCCTACCAAGCTCCATTCCATAAAACCTTCAGTCCTACCATGGCCACGTACCATGAGACCACGTAGACTAGAGGTTATTTTGTGCCGACTGAGGATAGGCCATTGCCGCCTTACTCATGAACACTTGATTAATAGGCAGCCCCCACTTTTATCCATCCTATATGGAGTGCAACTATCCATCCTTCACATTTTTGATGAGTGCCCCCTTTTGAGAAATCTCAGGAGGAGGGTCTTCCCTTTCATTACTGAGCAGATGCTCCCCCAGCAGGTCCTGCGGGGCATCTTTTCTGAGACTCATGCCTCTTTTAGTATCAATAGAATTTTTAAATTTTTAGAAGAATCTAATCTTTTAACCAAAATTTAATATATTCGCTCATGATTTTATATTCACTGCTCTTGTATCTATTGTTGACCTATCTATAGTCTATGTTTTTATATTCTTAACTCTTGTATCTATTGTTTATCCATCTATAGTCTGTTTTTTATCCTTTGTTGAATTTTAATAGCTTATTTTTCACATGTCTCTCTTTGTGTGAATAGAACTTTTACATTTTTAGAAGAATCTAATCTTCGTGCCAAAATTTAATATATAGTGCCATAATTTTATATTCTCTGCTCTTGTATTTACTGTTAAGTCATCTATGTTTTTTATGCTTTGTTGAATTTTAATAGCTTATTTTTACATGTCACCTTTTATGCGAATAGAATGTTTAAATTGTCAGAAGAATTAATTTTTTTAGATAAAATTTAATATATTGTCCCATGATTTTATATTTTATATTCTTGTATCTATTGTTGATCGATCTATAGTCTATTTTTTTTTTTATCGTTTGTCGAATTTTAATATATTATTTTTACATGTCTTCTCTTATGTGAATGGAATGTTTAAATTTTCAGAAGGATCTAAATCTTTTAGACAAAATTTAATATATTTTCCCACAATTTTATACTCTCTGTTTTGTACCTATTGTTGATCCATTTATAGCTTATATTTTTTTTTATTCTTCTTTGAATCTTTAATAGACTATTTCTTACATGTCTTCTTTTATGTGAATAGAATGTTTAAATTTTCAGAAGAATCTAAACCTCGTAGACAATAATTAATATATTATTCCATGATTTTATATTTTCTGTTTGTTGATCCATTTATAGTTTATGTTATTCATCCATTTTGAATTTTTAATAGTTTAATTTTTACATGTTTTCTCCTACATGAATTGAATGTTTAAATTTTTAGAAGAATTTATTTTTTTTAGTTAGATATTAATATATTGTGTTATGACTTTATATATATATATATATATATATATATATATATATATATATATATATATATATATATATATATATATTTGTATCTCTCATTGATTCATCTATAGGCTATGTTTTTTATCCCTTACTGAATCTTTAATAGTTTATTTTTATACTATGTTATATCTTTTAATGTTTTTTAAAATTCCTATGCCTACATTTTATTGATTTTAATTTCCGAGTTAAATTTTTGTAAATTTTCTAGATATCAATATTTTATTGAGAATTATTCTGCAAATTGCCCGTCTTTGAATTTCGCTGCGGGATAGTCCGTTTGGGCTTTGCAGCATCTTTTTTCGGCACTATTCATTCATTCCTTCTCAGCCCGATTGCCCGTAGTTGGGCACCGACCTGGTTTTAATGGCTGCAGGAGGGCTCTGGGGCTATATATTAAGTTATGCTATAAGAAATACAGCATTTTTTTCATGTTTTCCATTATTTTATGGAAAGAAATAATCGAAAGGATTGTTTTTAATACTAGCCTAGTCTACCAAACTCTAAGCCTAGGTATATGCATGTCTTAGCCTAACCCAAAGCTTACATTTCGACATACCTTAAGTATCATTTTCTGGACTTTTAGTTTTGTATTTTTATTCTTAAGTTAACCTGCCTTAGAGTTAAATTATGACTATTTTGCAAGTACGAAGAGCACAATCGCAAAGATATGCTTTAAGAGTCTAGAAAATGGAACAAAGCTAAGTTAACAGCAGAAAGTTTGTCATGCGAGGGGCGGTCAATAGGTTTTGCAAATCGGTAGGGCAAAACAGAGGAAGAGGGATGGCTGTTTGTGAGGGTGTTAGGAAGGACAAGTTATGACAAGTCAGGACCTGCAGCCGCACGCTTCTGCCTCGTCTATTTAAGAAGCAGTAGCTGATCGCAGATCGTCAGTCACAAATTTTTCAACAATGGAGAAGGTTGAGCACCGCGCAGTGATCAAATTTTTGACCAAGAAAGGCAAGAATGCAAAAGAGATCCATGAACGCATGGTTGCCGTGTACACCGATACCGCCCCTTCCTATGCAACTATTGCTCGCTGGAATAGGGAGTTCCGCTATGGTCGTGAGTCCCTTGAAGAGGACCCCCGTCCAGGACGCCTGTCAGACGTGACCAACTAGAACAATGTGGCCCGTGTGGAGAGGATGATCCTTGAAAATCAACGGGTGAAGGTCGAGGAAATCGAGCGAGAACTTGGAATATCGCATGGAAGTGTTATCAACAACGTTCTCGACAATTTGGCCATGACCAAGGTCTCTGCCCGTTGGGTCCCTAGAAACCTCACGTCCCATGATTGACTTCAACGTCGTAAAAGTCCACAAGG
The DNA here is from genome assembly GCA_963969495.1 of Ceratothoa steindachneri. Lineage (NCBI taxonomy): Eukaryota > Metazoa > Arthropoda > Malacostraca > Isopoda > Cymothoidae > Ceratothoa > Ceratothoa steindachneri. Next base: position 75,593,876 of record OZ018320.1, read on the forward strand.
CCAGAGTTGCACAAGCTGCCCTGCGCGAGTGCGGATTCGAGGAGCTCAACCATCCCCCCTACAGTTCACATCTGACCCCTAGTGACTACTTTTTATTCCACCACCTCAAGGCTGCACTGCGTGGACGCCGGTTTGAGGACAATGAAGATGTCCAGGAGTGGATTGAACAGCAGTCGGGAGATTTCTGGTTGTCGGGAATTCGAAGCCTCAGGGACAAGTGGCGCAAGTGCATTGAAGTCGAGGGTAGTTATATTGAAAAATAATAAAACACTTTTCCTCAAATCTCGTTTCCTTATATCCGAATTGCAAAACTTATTGACCTCCCTCGTATATATGAGGTTCCCCAAGGTCCTCTCCACCTTCCCACTGACTTTTCGTTCATTTGGAGAATACTGAAGTACAGGGATATAATTCTGGTCTAATAAATCTAATTTATAATTCATCCAAATATTGTTTTAATGCTTTTGCATTATTCAGGAACATTCGAGAATTATTATTAATCTAGATCTTTCTGCTTCGGAGTTTCACTTACTCATTCAGGTGTTAATAGCTCTTTCATAATCGATCAATACAATTCAATGTTTTCTAATGATAAATGTTTTCTAATAAAAAATATTTCTTATTTTTACACCCTCCAGAGATTAAAGTATATTTTCAACGCCCTCATTTCGCTGAACTCACTCAATGATCTCGTTGGGCATTATTGTATTAAAGGGTTGGGTGTGGGCATAACTATAGAAAAGCTGGTATTCTTTTGAATGTTTCCTCTCCCGTCATAGAAAATGATCCTACCATATTCAGGAGAAGATGGTTAATTTGATCATTTAACCATAAACACGAACAATCAACTAATATTACCCCACGACGCCATTTTTATTTAGTAAATATGGCAGATGTGTGGGAAGGACAAAAACGCAAACATACACTCGTCATTAAGTAAACAAAGTTGACCCGAGTAGACCACGGTCAGTGAAAAGATAACTTGGCGGGCTATGATTGGGTTTGAAGGGACTGATCTCTGATGAGTTTAGAGATATCAACAAACAAGTAATGGATGTCTGTTGTTTGTGGAATTTTATTTCAAGAGTAAATCATCGCTTTTTTATGGAAGTGATGGCATTTTAGCATCAGACGGTATCGCAATAGGCCGCAAGAGGCAATGCGGCATAGCCGGAGTCATCGGACTAGCGGAAAGTGATCATAGATTGTCGCTTAATCATAGCTCATTTCTTCCATCATAATCATCTCAAGGCGTTGTATGGTGTTGGTTCGTTATCACCAAAAGCAGTTTTGCAATCACTTATAAATAATTCCAAACATGCTGTTTTGTTTAATACTCATCCTTACTAAATTAATTTTGTTAACTAGTTATCCCTATTAAACTAATTTTGTTTACCTGTTATCCATACTAAACTATCTTTGCTTACTAGTTATACGGAAGAAATTGACTTTGTTTAGTAGTTATCCTTTCTACTGAACTTGTTTACTAGTTATCCCTACTAAACTACACGATAAATTAATTAATATTCAGAAATATCTTAGACAATAGCTTCGCCACTCACCCCTACGGGGGGAGCTTGCGCTCACTACTAAGATTAAAATTTAAAATCTACAAAAAGCAGCCATGGTTAAATTTTTTTAAATTTTCTGAACTTCGCCAAAAAAAAATAATTTTAAAAAAGGAATTCTGAACTAAATTTTCCCCCTTTCAAAATATCACGTTTCTAAAATATAGTTATAGAAGATATATAAAAATAAATTTTCTGAACTTCACCATTTGTAATTATTTGGGTTTCAAAAAGTTCACAAAATTTCGATACTTATATATATTTCTGAACTTAACCATATTGTTTTTGATATTATAAAAGAATTATTAGAAATATTCGATTATCACATGTTTTTTTTTTAATTCTAGAGGAACTCTTGGCCTATGTAAGAATAAGTGGTGAAGCGGCTCCTCTTATCTCCTAATAATCTACTCTTAGTCTTTGGCTTTGGGACGTCCATCGAGATCGATGATGGTGGATGCCTTCTTAAGGGCATCAAGATGCACTAGATTTAAACGGGTAGGAATGTGTGCAATCTTCGAACCCGTATCCTAACCGAGGGAAGAAGGAACCTGGTGACAGGAGAGGTCCAAGACGACTAGGCTTCATCCTCGGCTGCAGGGATTTGCCGAGATACCGGTCTGTTGGTGCTCGCCTATTTGCACTCCTAGTCCTGGTTTGTGATCGAGGTATCCTTCCTCTAGCCTTTGCCTAAAAAGGCAGAACACACAAGGCAGTGGGGGTGGAGGAGGCAGTGGTTGGTAGGTGCCAGGGCGTGTCCACACACCAGTGGGCCTGCACTTTAGTGTTAAATGCTGCTTTGCTTGTCTTCTCGCTTTGCAGCTTCTTACTTATATTCCTAAAGGCAAGAATTCTTTGGAAATATGAAAAAAAAACAGAGCTCTTTTTTCCCCTTATTTAAATTTTCTTTAATAATTTCATTTTTCTTTACTGTGTTTTAGGGGACAGTAGCTATTTCCTCCTGCTAAATATTAACATGGAAAATCTGTTTTACAAAGAATTTCGATAAATCCTTCTGCCGTGGTATACGGCCGAGTATGTGTGTACGTTTGTTCCGTACATGAATAACTCCTTTCCTTTTTTCTCTAAGAGTGCTATACTTTTATTTAGCTTTTGTTTTGATTCTTTAACTCGAGAGGATTCGTAATATTATATATATATATATATATATATATATATATATATATATATATATATATATATATATATATATATATATTGTCATATGCAGCGTTTCGATAATTTAATTAAACAACTAGGCCCCAAAATATACTTTTAATTACATAAATAAATGAAATATGAAAACTTTAAATATACTAAGGCTATAATAAGAGGATCTAAATAAAAATTAATACTACTAATGAGTACTACGTGATGGGTGATACAAAAATTCACTTTAGTACGGAATGGTAACTAAAGAACATAAATAAATTGGATTCATTTTACCTTTAATTAAGAGGGAGTCGGGCGTGGGATGACCTTGAACGAGAACCTCGTTGATACGATGATTCGAGGCGTGAGTTATCAACAAAACAGCTGACAGTCTCTCTGAGCTAATCCCGAGTTCAGTGAGGCGCGTGCGGCAATGCTTCTTGACTTGACGATATAAGCGAGGGATTTTGGATGTACGATTATTTTAATCCTTGGGTTACACTTGCAGGCTTCTCGATGGTGAGACTTGATCAAGAGGTGAATCTTTTCTCGAGTGGGACTTCACATTGGTATTCCTCGATGGTGAGGGATAGCTCTGTTTTTATTCGAAAAACTGAGATAGGGGGTTTCTCTGAACGAGATTGGTATGAGAGTGATTCTCTATATCGACGGTCTACTCTTTGATATGATCAAAAGGAACCGCCCCGGGAATAAAAATCACGCTTGGTTTCACTTCTTCTTGATTCCCTGTTTTACTCAGGGACTGCTCTTCTTCTCTCTATGGCTACCTCGATTATCCTGCTCATTTCTCCAGATCGAACTATATATACGTCGATTATCCCCCGGGGGGGAAGGCCCACCTTTAAGCCTCTCTCCAATGGCATCACTTTTTAACGTTGTGACCCTTCGTTCTTCTGGTTTACGTCGGAGAAAGTAAAATTTCGTCTATTTGGTGAAAATAGACCTAAACAATAGAAGGGGACAGTGAGCCTGTTCATAGGTTTTTATTCTAAAAGTTATTTCCCCCTCCTTTGTTTATATGAACGAACTACGAAATCTGCTGATGGTAATCCTTCTTTGCGAGCGATCTCGAGAATTGTTGGGCCAGTAGGACAAAGGGAGGGGGGTAATGTATCGGACCATATGGAACGTAACGTTGACGCTGTATAACCAAACTAGCGTCTGTTTGTCCTCGCAATTTTGATTTCCCCACACCTTTGAATTTACGGAAAATAACTCAAATATAAACACCCATACCTTAATTATAATAAATTTTCTTAACTTCACCATTTGGAACTTATTTTGTTTTTATAAGATTCCAAAACATTCGATAATCTTATTCATTTTTTTTTAACTTCTCCATTTGGAATTCTTTTTATTTAAAAAAAAAACTCCAAAACATTCGATAATCATATTTATTTTTAGGAACTTAACCCATCCAAAAAATCCCACTCTTAAAATACAGTATTAGGGATATAGTGGCGAAGACGGGAAAATATCATGCTTTGAGCGGCGCGTCGCAGAAGAGGAACATATATGATTGCAACCATGAACGAAATGAGCAAAGAAGCTGAGTGAAGAATCTCCTCTACTCTATAATAATTTCATGAATGCGTTCAATATCCGTAGGAGGCCGGGCCGTGACCTACATCCCCCCCCCCTACACACACACCTTCCTCACTCCCAATTTCATATGCCCCTTGCTATTTTACCAATTTCTTTTGTCGTATCCCTACATTGACCCCACCAGTTGTCACTTGCATCATAGGCAACATTGCTGCAGTTGACATTTGGGTTCTAGCGTGCCCTCCGAGCTCAAATTCTGAGGTCACGTCACCTCCCGACCTTAATAGATATATCTTCCGCACATTTTCACTTCATCTATCTAAACTACTTCTCTCAGAACGCCCTCGTTGTTTTTTTGCTACTCCTTTTTGTTATTTTAGCCTATAACATTGAATGAAACAATACACATTGCGTGTATCTTTGATACTGCGCGATAATGCGGGGGTTTGTACACCCACGGTGGACGAGCAGACAGGATTGTGAGGGAGGTGAACTTTGTTATATCGTTGTATCCCCAAAGTTGGTCGCTATTAATTGGTGCGAATGAGTCCACAGCTCATGTGTTGGGTACCTGACCTCAATAGTTCGAAACGACAGGTCCCGCATTCAGGCATTTACTCCAAACGTTACGCTCTCGCTAAGGAGGATTCGAAAGGAGGTCCGTGAGAACCGATTCCTTCCTCTTGTCACCGAGTACTTTTATTTAGGACACCCTCTCACCATCGAGTACTTTCATCTCATAATTCCTCTTGCTACCACTTACTTATATACCGGCGCTCATCTTGCCACCGAGTATTTTAATCCCGAACCTCATCTTGCCGGGGGGGGACTTTTATGTCGGACCTTTTCTTGATACCGAGTACTTTAATCTCAGACTTCCTCTTGCCAACGAGTACTTTCATCTCTGACCTCTTCTTTCCACCGACTACTTTTTCTCGATTTGCTTCTCAAGCTACGGACTTTCAACACACCTTCACTTTCCCTAACTTCACCATGTAATAATAATGCTATTATCGTGTTCTTCTTTTTCCCCCTTGATCAAACCAAGTTTCCTTGATTACGTCCTTCCTCGTCCTCCATAAAATGGCAATAAATTCAATTTGGTTTCCTCTTTGAAAAGGCCGATTCACCTCCCCCTCGACCTTGGATCCAGGGATTCAATCACAACAGTGTTCTGCATCCCCTAACCCCTCCCTCTCCCCGGTCTCATCGAGATCCATTCAGTAACAAAAATATGTAAATAGTACAGGAACCTTTGGAAGACAGGGACAAATATACCTTTCTAGAATTTATGAGAGAAATTGGCAACTCTCATTATGGAAGTAATATCACGAATGAATTTGAGGTCATTTTATGAAATTACTTTAAGAAAGTAATCACAATTATCTTTTTTTTTCTAGGAGAGATTTAATGTCTTGGCCCCAATTGAGATTTAAAGGGAGTAGGGTACTTTTGCGTTGACTTGTGCCCTTCGAAGTCATTCGCTCCCGGTCCAAATTAAGAGAGGTCTGGTCTCGCTTATTCCCCAGCGACAATGTCGCTAAATCTTGCCCGCGGTGACATCTTCGCCTGGATGTTTTAAATAGATGGTAAAAATGTCTTTTTAAGACCGCGGGGTCTCCTCTACCATTCATCGAAGTAAACGACGTGAAACTATGCGTTTATTTAAACGTATTTCAGAGAACGAGCCAAATAGGCGAGCACTATTGCCCTTTCATAGTGGCGACGCTGGAATTGAAAGTGGCGTCTCTTTCGCTTCCTTTACATCACCTTTCAATAACCCAAGCTAGGAGGCTGACGATAATAATCTCCTGTTCAATTCGCCAGCTTTGAATTTCTCTCTTTTTTTTATTAAATTTAAAGTAAAATCCATCGAGGCCATCTGGAGCGAAATGTCTAGGAACAAAAGGGTGGAGGATATAAACTGGTTTCAAAAGTGATGGAATAACAGTGTATGGAGGCAATGGCCGGAAGAGCAACCTTATCGTGACCGTATGTGAATTCTCAGATTGTTCTGATCTGACATCATGTAGGCCAATGTAAACACAAAGGTTGAACTGCTCATGGCAAGGCGAAGTGTACTATCGGAGATGGATGGAAGAATGTTAGCAGGTTCTGGATGTATCCTTGCGCTGACATTCAACATCCCTTGATCTACGGTGTGATGTGTATCGAAAATACCTCATGGGAGTGATTAGCGTCCACCGTGGACAGCGCAGTGTCCGACCATGGGTGCTAAATGCTTGTGTACACCGGCGTCTGGCTTTTCCATGGGAAGAGACAAGCAACACTAGCTCAAATCTCATCCACATTCATTACAGTGGGTATCAGGTGCATAGCCACCAGGTGATTGTCCAATACTATACCTTCCATAGGATACGAGAGCAGAAGAGCTACGAGAGTGGCCTAGCTAACACAGCGACTTCGGACACATCGCGCACCTAACTTTCGTGATTTCATTGATTGGATCAATGGGCGACTAGCAGCAAAATGCGGCGTGTTCTAATGAGTCACGTTTCCAGTTATTTCGGGCTGATGGTAGGCTTTGGGTGTGGCGCAGACCCTATAAGACCATGTACCCCAATTGTCAAACAAGCATCGTGCAGGCTTATGGTTGTTCCATACTGGTGTGGAACGGTGTTCGCGTGGCATAGGTTGGATCCTTTGGATCGGTTAAACAAGTAATTGACCGTTAACCGCTACGTTTCAGTGCTTGTGAATCAATTCATGGGTTTCATTTACCTCCCCAGGAGGATAATCCATTCCGTCATCGAGCCAAAGTTGCTCAATCTAGCACTCATGGGACCTGGTAACCAGTTCGATTCGCACTATAGATTCGGCCCCTACAAATATCAAAGAACTGCCGACAACTCTAGAAAAGGTATAGGTCATCTTCTCTACAGAGGTCTTCCGTCCTCTCCTGGAATCGATCCCACATTAAGTTGCTCCACCTTGCCTGCCTGAGGGGGTCCTATGCGATCTTAGGACCTATCCTAGGACTTTTACCCGTTCAAGGTATAGCCGCTGATCCTCCTAAAGGTCGTGGGGATGAGAGTAGGTACAATTGCGCAGATGTCGCATGCATGACACTCCCCACTTAACTAAGAATCTTATTAAGTAATTGTAACTTATGAGCTTCTTTATAGCTTTCATTATGCCCTACCAACAACGATAATTATGCCCCGATTTTGACAATTGGCACCTACAGTACCTTACACAGGTTATCCCATTTATATTCATTTTCACTTCCTCTAAAATTAACACTTCGTTCGAGTCTTTTAAAATCTTCCTGGCGTTGGTTTTTATTTATTTCATTAGAAAATAATTTTTTTTTTCTCTCTCCACCCTCTTAATTCACTTCCATCCCCTACCTTATGCCATCTAGACAGGAGCAAAGAGAAGTCGGGATAACAAGGTGGAACTCCTTTTCGCTATTCTGGATGCGGCAACGAAGGGGGAAAGGAAATAAAGGGCAGACGGGAGTCATCTTTATTCTGTCCAAAAGGCGACTTTTTTATGCCGATTTTTGTCCAAGTGGAGAAATCTGGTTTTCCTTTTTTGCTTGAGTAGTTTTGGAAATCTTACGGAAATCATGGGATACTAGTATCCCCTAAATTTAGATAATTTGTAGACTAATTAGAGCAAGCAAATTAGTTTAGCCGAGGATGTTTTTTTTTAATTTAAAAGAACGTAAAGGTACGGTTCAGAATCTCGTCGACTTTTCCCAAAAGCTCAGATATGGAAAAGAATAATCAATTTTTTATTCTTTCACTTTAAATAAAAATTCATTAAATATTAGCTATTAATTTTGGTACCTTCTTTCTTATATCACTAAGAAGAGGAGACACGAACACGTCTTTACTATTTAAAATAAATCGCACAAATTATGAAAATTGATAAATAAACGATAGACGAACGAAATTCGTAATTTAAAATCCATTATGTATATTAATTCGAGTTTATGGCCGCATTTCTGACCTTTGCCAAAGAAAGAAGACTCCCATCCTCCAAAGTGATCTCAATAATAGAATCGGTTAGGATGAAATTTCTCCGCTGTGTTCTCTTAAACCTGAGCAAATCGACCAAATATCAAATTTATGCCAAGTTGAGGGATGAAATTTAAAAAAGGAAGGTTGTCATATATGATTCGAAAGGGAATTTAATACCAAATATAATGGTATAAAACCATTGTCCCTGCCCACCACCACTACCACTGTCCACCACCACCACTGCCCATGCCCACCACCACCACCACTGCCCATGCCCACCACCATCACCATCACCACCACCACCGCCGCCCCTGCCCATCACCGCTACCACCACCACCAACACATCCCCTGCCCATCCCTGCCACCACCACCACCGCCTCGCCCCTGCCCATCACCGCCTCTACTACCACCCCTGCTTATCGCCACCATTGACCCTACCCACAACTAGCACCACTGCACCTACCCAACATCAACAACAACCGCATATGACAAAAAACAAGACCCTTACCTACCCACCATCACCATCCCTGCTTACTACTAGCACCACCGCAGCTCCTCACCATCAGGACCCCTACCCACCAACACCACCGCTGCCGCCCTTGCCCACCACCGCCTCTACTACCACCCCTGCTTAACGCCACCATTGACCCTACCCACAACCAGCACCACTGCACCTACCCAACATCAACAACAACCGCATATGACAAAAAACAAGACCCTTACCTACCCACCATCACCATCCCTGCTTACTACTAGCACCACCGCAGCTCCTCACCATCAGGACCCCTACCCACCAACACCACCGCTGCCGCCCTTGCCCACCACCAGAACCACCGCACCTGCCCACTATCAGGACCCCTACCCACCCACCACCACTACTACCACTAATGCTCATCACCGCCTCACCCCTGCCCAGCACCACCACTACTACCACCCCTGCTTATCACCACCATTGACCCTACCCACAACCAGCGCCACTGCACCTACCCAACATCAACAACAACTGCATATGACTAAAAACAAGACCCTTACCTACCACCATCACTGGGGCGCCCCTGCTTACCACCATCACCACCATCACCACCGCACCTCCCCACCATCAGGACCCCTACCCACCACCACTACCGCCCTTGCCCACCACCAGCACCACCGCGTCTGCCCACTATCAGGATCCCTACCCACCCACTATCACCACCGGCACTACCCACCACCATACATAATGCCCAAAGGCGAACTCCCCCAAGTGTCCTAAACATTAATTTTTTATTTTCAGTTATTCTTTTTAAGTATTTGGGTGTATGAAGACTAAGTCTTTTGACTGTATGAAGACTAAGCCTTTTGACTGTATGAAGACTAAGCCTTTTGACTGTATGGAGACTAAGTCTTTTGACTGTATGAAGAATTTGCCTTTTAGTAAAAAAATCATAAGGTATTTTAATTCAATTCCAACATGTGAAAAATTGCTGCTGAAAGACTTTGTCTAAAGTTTAAAAAAACTTTCTTATTCTGAATCTTAATAACTTTCTTGATAAAGCTAACACATATTTTGTGAACTGATCTTTTAATCTGCAACCAAGGTTACATGTTACATTGTGAAATTCATTCACTTACATTCATTCATTTGATATTTAGATTGACCAGAAGTGCTGAGTACTAAAGTTAATTAATTAGGTAGTAAATAAAGAGACAGTTGACTGAGGATTGAAGGTTTTCAAGAATAAAGAAGAGAGATAGAGAGAAAGAGAGGGGGGGCAGACAGACAGAGACAGGCAAAGGGGAAGAATGAAAAAAACAAACAAACAAAGCATCAAACTTTTATGCCGATTTTTATCACGGCAGCAGCCACTTTATATTATTTTGAGTCCGGAAGCATATCTAACTCATAGCTAGCTAGCATATATATATATATATATATATATATATATATATATATATATATATATATATATATATATATATATATATATATATATATATATATATCTTACGCACACACAAACACACTCATACGCATAGACCGAGTCTAACCCAGGGAGATGCGTCTCTGAGGATTGTCATGGACGCACCTTCTTAGTGGTTTTGGCAGAACGATTAAAAAAAAACAGCTCTCTTCCTCTCGAAGACTGTTGCTGTCAAATTTAGATTTTCTTACGCCCCATCCTCATCTCTTTTACACTAACTACCATCCTCACTCGAGTGCCATACCAACACGCGGAATATCCACTTCTCTTGATCCTAATGACAAATTTGGAGAGGAGGAGCGCCTCACGTGGGCTGAAAATTCCAGCTCTAAGGTTGTAAACGATACCCTATAAAAAAAAGACACAAGGAAAGCTCAAATGAGATAGGCCACTCGAGGATGCTTCCGGAACTAAGTTTGAATAAGTATTTAGAATTTTTTTTATTATTATTATTATCGTTAAATACTGCACTACCTGGCACTAGAGAGAAGTGACGTATAATTTTGACAAACTAATATATTTTTAAACATATTTAAATTAGTAATTTTTACATGTTCTAGCAGTCGATTCCGCGCGTTGCCTCTCGCATGCAATTAATTGTCACAGGCATTACTGGACATCTTTTTGCTTCTAGTTTAAGCCATTTCATCGAGTAGGATTATCACTAGTAGAATAGAGCTTCCTATAATCCAGGATGTTACTATTATTTAAAATTCTGTAAACGGTTTTTAATTTCCCTCGTAGTCTTTTTGTTCATCCCGTAAGAGACCACTAGAAAACCTGTCACTAAAGGACCACTCTAAAAGCTCTAAGAAAACTGTATCCAAAAGACAACTCTGGAAGCCCGAAAAGGAACTGTATCCAAAAGTCCAATCTATAAGCTGTAAAAAAACTATATCCAAAAGAACATTCTAAAAGCTCTTAAAAGATACATCCAAAATACCCATCTAAAAGCCCTAACAAGAGCTGTATCGTAAATACCAAACTAAAAGCCCTAAAAGAACTGTTTCCAAAGGAACAATCTATAAACTCTAGAAAGACCTGTAACCAAAAGACCAATTTAAATGCCATAAAACTGTATTAAAATGACCACTTTAAAAGCTCTTAAAAACTACATCCAAAAACACAAATCTAAAAATCTCCAGAAGAACTGTATCCAAAAGACCAATTTAAAAGCCCTAAAACAAAATGTATCCCAAAAGAAACACTATAGAAGTCGTAAAAACTGTATCTAAAAGACCACTCTAAAATCTCTTAAAAACTGTATCTAAAAATATTAATCTAAAAGCTCTTAAAAACTGTATCAAAAAGACGACTATAAAGGCCCTAAAATAAATTTATCCAAAAGACAACTAAAAGATCTTACAAACTGTATCCAAATACTCTATTTCAAATATTGTTTTAATTTTCTATTTCAGATGACCGAAAACTTGTCACCCCCTGTTAATATTGTTTTAATTTCTATTCCAGATGACCGAATACTTGTCACCCCCTGTTAATATTGTTTTAGTTTCTATTTCAGATGACCGAAAACTTGTCACCTCCTGTTAATATTGTTTTAGTTTCTATTTCAGATGACCGAAAACTTGTCACCGCCTGTTAATATTGTTTTAATTTCTATTACAGATGACTGCAAGATTCGCAGACACTAAAACCCGTACATGTGTTTGATATTATTATATTGTTCCTCTATTGTTCTTATTACTTTTCTGAAGGGGTGAGAAGACTCGGAACACCTTGTAGATTGCTTGCCATATAATAAATGAAATTCGCTTTTATATTAAGAAAATGAAAATTTCTAAAAAGCTGCTCACGATCAAATGTATCCAATCCTTATTATAATATTAGGAAGTGAAGTGTCACAACACCTTTTTACAATTTTCAAAAATCTATGTCCAAATGAATATAGTTTGTCAAGTATTCAAAGAGGCATATGGAAAACCAATTTTCCAAAAGCATAAAGTTTTAACCTGGTAATTTTCGTCCCATTTTCCTTCGATTGTTGATAAACTCATGTAGTCAATTGATAAACATAGGATCGTTGAATATCTCTATGTAAATACTCGTAGCTGAATTAATCACAACGAAGGGATTTGTACTCGGTCATTTATGACTAAGTAATTTGCTAGATTTTTTTCATGAAATAATCGCACTGTTTGACCAGGTTAAAGCTCTAGATGTAGTTTATTTCGATTTCAAAAATGTTTTTGACACCGCTACTCATAAAAGACTCAATAAAATAAATGGATTGAAGCTTGGTTGGAAAACCGTAGGCAGGGTTGTCGATGAAAATAATTCTCTATGACATCGGTGACTAGCGATATACCTCAGGGATCTGTACTCTAGAGCTTGTTTTTTTAATATATATATTAGTGATCAAATTATATTATGGATCTCTTGAAAATTCGTAATTTTTCTGGGAAAATGTTATTTAAAGTTATTTTATTGACAAGTACTCAATTTATTTTCATACATATGGCAAAATCATCCTTTCTTACATTGATTAATACTTGGTTTGACCTCCTTTAGCCACTTTAAGTGCTTTAACACGCTCTGGCATGCCAGTGATTAAAGTTCTGCAGAATTGCTTGATTCTAGCAGAGTGAAACGAAACGTAGATAAGACGTGCTGTCTTGTTATGGTAACTTTGGTATTTCATTTTTTAGAATATACCATGAACTCTCAATAGGGTTCATGTCTGGGGAATTTTCAGGCCGTGATACCAGTTCAAGGCCATTTTATGCACACCATGTTTTCATTGATCGCGCTGTGACAAGGAGCCGGGTCTTGTTGAAATATGCATGATCTGTACCCGAACCATTTCCTCATTTGAGGTACCAAACGCTTTTCAGTACTCCAATATACTTATACTGATTCATTATACCTTCAACAATCTTCAAGCTACTTGTCCCATGTAAAGCGGATATGTATGCTGAGAGACAATTGAAGGATACGCCTTCCATAGCTCCTTATATCCGAGGAATTAGCTGCTTTAAGGAGAATATCAGAGGAGGAACAAGTTTTATCGTTCAGAGATGCAGGAATAACACTACATTGAGCACCAGTGTCAACTAAATATGAAAAGCCAGAAAGTGGGTCGTAAATGCGAAACGTTGGATCAACCTGAGGAAGTGAAGGAAGGGCAGAGGTGATAGACCCATTGGTCACTTGCGTTTTCAGTTTAAAGTAGAATTGGAATTATTAGGATAAGAAAATTGAGGTTAGAATTGAGCATCAGATTGAGAGGAGTGAATTGGTTGTTGAGAAGATGAAAGTGGTGGATGAACGTTAGAAGAAGGAGGTACCGGTAGTACACATGTGTAGGGCTGTAAGCACTTTACAGCTTGTGCACCATATTTTTTGTGGTACCAGCACCAATTAGTTGGTTGGATGAAAGTAACACTAGGAATAGTACTACAGTGAGAAAGACGAAATTGCAAAGAACGATCATGTGATTGAGAATAGGATGAGTGGTAATATGGCAAGGCTGTATAGAGTGTACGGCGTTACCACCAAACTTCTCATAGTACCAGCAGAGACTCTTTGGTTGAGAGTGAGGAAGATTCGGTGGAAAGGGATAGGTGAAAGGAGGATGAGTAAGTGAATGCCGCGCCTCACCCATTGTGCTGGAATGTCCTCGTTGGTTTCGTCTTCGAGGAGACGAACGGCACCTGTCGTTCCGTTCACCCTTGTGACTGTGCTCTTGCGCGGTCCTACATTGGAGTTTAACTGTTTTAGCTCCCCTTCGATTCTCCCCAACGTGGCAGCTAAGTCCCGCGTCGAAGGGAAAGAGGCGTTACACGAGTCCGGCCGGTTGTCTGCAGACTCCGTAGATAACCTGACCTTTGTCTGGCGATCGCAAGAGCACAAGTAAACAAATTTGTCAGCGGAACATTGGGGGTGAGGAAGGTTGATGCTGATTGGTAGGTTTAAAATACATCAGACAAGGGTTTTGATTGGTTGAAATAATTATTCTCGGACTGTACGTAAGGTAAATTCTGTTGGAAATCGTACGAGTTATATATGATTGGAATTGTCGTACAAGAATATAGTTTTAAAGTGATTTAAGCCTAAGGAAGTTGGTAGAGAGCCAGTCAGAAATGGAGGAGTAGGCAGCCAGGAGGTCAGCGATAGAGTAGGCAATAGACGTGGGGGATGATGAAACGAAAATTTGAGTGTCATCAGCATAGAGGTAGAAGGATAGCCCAAGATTACGAAGAAGGAAACTAAGAGGGAGAAGGTAGATACGAAATAGTAGAGGACCAAGGACAGAGCCTTGTGGCACTCGACAGTGAATGGGGGTAGAGTCGGATTAAACGTCGTCAATCACAACGGATTGGGTACGAGACGAGAGTTAAGGGCGGAACCAGTCAACATGGTGTCTGATATGCCGAGGAAAGAGTGGAGACGGTCAAGTAGAATGGTATGGTCAATAGTATCGAAGGCAGAGGAGAGGTAGAGTAGAACGAGGATGGAGGCACACGTCCTGTCCGCGGCTCTTCGTAAGCAATCGGACACATTGAGAAGGGCGGTTTCTGTGGAGTGACCTGACTTGAAACCAGATTGATAGGTTTCACCAATGTTACAGGCCACCATGTGACTGTTGATGCGGAAGCAACCACTCTCTCCAGAACGTTAGAGAGGAAAGGAAGTTGCGAAATAGGGCGATAATTGGAAGGGTCAGTGGGGTTCAGTTGAGGCTTTTTAAGAATCGGACGGATGTGGGCACGTTTTGAAGGAAGAGGGAACAAGACCAGTTGCAAGTGAAGTGTTGAACAGGTGAAGAAGCGTTGGGAGGATAGCAGGCAGAATTTTACATAACAGTTTAGGCAGAAAAAATTCCTTTGGGGAGCCCGATTTCTTATAACGCGAGAGCAGGGCTGTAAGCTCCAACGCGGTCACAGTGGGGAAAACGATAAGCGGCTGAGGCGGGAAGTCAGGGAGAATGGCAGGAGCCAGGACAGAAGGCTGAGGGAGGGAGGCACGGAGGTTAGTGACCTTATTTGCGAAGAAATTCGAGAGAGTAGCTGGGCTAATGGGTGGGGAGACCTGGGCTTTGAAGTGCCACAAGGCTCTGTCCTTGGACCTCTACTATTTCGTATCTACCTTCTGCCTCTTAGTTCCCTTCTCCGTAATCTCGGTCTATCCTTCCACCTCTATGATGATTACCCTCAGATTTTCGTTTCCTCATCCCCTACGTCTATTGCCTAATCTACCACTGACCTCTTGGCTGCCTACTCCTCCATTCCAACTTCCTCCGGCTTAATAACTCCAAAACTGAGGTCCTCCTCGTCGCACCCCTGCTCTTGTCAAAAACTCTAAATCTCTCTTTCCTTCGCTTACTCTGAGCGGTAATACTATCATTTTCTCTAACTGCGTTAGGAATATGGGTGTTGTTTTTGATGAGCTTCTCTCCTTAAGCCTCATATCCACAATGTCAGCAAATCCTCTCTATGTTTCCTTTGTAACTTCTCTCGCATTCGCTCTCACTTCGATCGCCAAAGTTTTGAGACTGCTGTTCATGCCTTCGTCACCTCACGCCTTGACTACTGTAACTCTCTGCTTGTGAATCTGCCATCCTCCTCTCTCCACTCCCTTCAACTTGTACAGAACTATGCTGCCCGGCTTCTCCCCCCGTCGGCCTCGCTTCTCTCCCTCGAACCCTTGCTGCATGAACTGCACTGGCTCCTTGTCAGATCCCGTACTCACTTCAAGATACTTCTCTTCACATTTAAGGCCCTAAACAACAAGGCCCCGTAATACCTCTCTTCTGCCCTCTCGCCACGCTATGTCCCTCGGGCCCTTCGGTCATCACATGCACATCTTTTAAATATTCCTCGTTCATCCTTGTGCTCAATGGGAGACTGCTCCTTCTCAATCTGCGCTCCTAAGTTGTGGAATGCTCTTCCTGCTGAAATCAGGTCTTCTTCCTTTCTTACCACATTTAAGCATCTCCTGAAAACGCATCTTTTCAGAATTGCCTTCTCCCCCTCTTGAATTTCCATTGAATTTCCATTCTCATCTCAGCACAAAGTGCGCTCTGGGAAAGCCTCAGGCCTTGAAGAGCGCGTTACAAAAGACTTATTATTATTATTACGTATCCACGATCAAGCAACCGGCCTCCGTGATGATGCTCGACGTCGTGGCTTCGGATAGCGAGAAGATGGCGTCGATATAGTTCGCAGCCAGTTTCAGTCTCACCGCGGCCGATTACAGGAACATCTTGGCCACGAAAGTCCTTCCCTGAGTGAGACAGATCACGAAGAAGGCGGACTACCTCTTTCAGCAGTGGAGCCCTGGCCAACACGGCCAATACCATGCAAGAGTTGTTGGGGTCAAACATGAACTTCTGGTCGAAGGACTTTTGGTGTTTGCAGTCATCTGACCTCAATGTCCCCGACTTACAGCGTGTGGGCGCATCTCGCGGCCAAGACCTGCAAGGTCCAACACAGTAACGTCGACGAGCTGAAATTCTCCGTCAACCGAGTGTGTGCCAACATGAGGAAGGACTTTGTCCCCAACGTGTACTCGGCCTTCAGGTATCGCTTGGAGCACGTGCTCGCCGCCGATGGCAGCCACATCAATTAATATTACAATTTAAATACTTATTTATATGTTAAAACAATAAAAATGTGTCTAACGCCATCAAAACTATCATTGTGTCCTTTGTTGAGACCGTATTAACGAGCGTAACGGGACTTTTGCAATACCTGGTATTAACCTGAAAGAAGAAATACACATGACAAATTTTCTTTGTTTATAACAACAATTGCTAATAAATAAATGTATTCAATAATATATATTTAAGTCATTTAATATTTCGTGGCAGAACCTTTGTTTGCAATAACAGCATGAAGACAATTCTCATATTAGCTTTTCGCAATCATTTCTTGATATTTTGTTCCACTCTTCTACGCAAATTTCCTTCACTATTCGCCACATATGCTCAGTACGTTTGAGGTCTGGCGATTGACTTGGCCATGGAAGGAAGTTTGTTTATGATCGTTGTCTTGCCCAATTATCCTTTAGTGTCCACCTTAGAATTTTTTCGCACATGGGAACAGCTGTTCCTGTACCATGTGCAGTAAAGCGGCAACAAACCATGAGACTACCTACTCTGTGTTTCACGTTTAGGATGGTGTGCTTAGGATCAGAGACAGTTCCTTCTTCCCTCCAAATTTGATCATGATCAGTTTAGCAGAAAAGCTCTATTTCAGTCTCATCTGACTATATAAAATTGTGCCAAAATTCACTTCCCTTTTCAAGATGTTCTCTGGCAAACGTTAAACGATTCGTTGCATATTTTTTATTAAGAAGTAGAGTTTGTGTGAAGCGAAAGAAGGCATATCATAAGGATGGATCCCTTTAGTAATAGTTATTTTACTCAATTTAGCCCCCTGACAATTAGAGATTGCTTTGAATATATTTCATAGTAATCATTGGATTATTCTTTAGATTTCGAACTATGTAACATTGAGATCAATCGTTAATCTTGCGATGAACACAGAATTTTAGTAACGTGGAGGCAATTCCATATTCGCGATAAGTTCGAATTATAAATCTACAGTTGCATATGGCAATTCACCTCGCTCAGAAATAGTCGAATAGTATATTCATCCAAATGAAGCTTAATTTGATGTCAAATAGTTTGAAGAACTTCTTTGACCTTCGGAATTGCTTAAAACAAACATCCTTCTTCTATAGATTCTTATGAAGGAATGATGTTGCTAATATTGGGCAGGTAGGAAAAAGTAAAGAATATGAATGAAACTCATTTATTTCATACTTGACAAAATACAAATAAACATTTTTGCGTATATTATATTAATAATTAATATTTGATGTGTCGTCCTTTTGCTTTTATAACAGCTTTTATGTGTTTTTGCATATTTGAGACAAAGTGGCACAGGTGGTTGGTGCAATTTCCTACCACTCTTCATGAATTTTGGCTGTTAATTCACTTTTTGAGGATCATTTGTGCACCCTCACTCTTGTTCACAAGTGTGACCATAAATGTTCAATGGGGTTGAGGTCTGGAGATTGAGGGGCCCATTACATCAACGTCACCTCTTTCTTTTCAAACCAACCATTCGAGACTCTAGATGTGTGGCATGGAGCATTGTCTTGGTGAAAAATTACACCATCTGGTATGTCATCATGGAAAACTTTACCTAAAGAAGGTTGATGAACCTAGTCTAACATGCTGGTGTAAGTGTTGGAATCCATTCTGCCCTCACAGGTGAACAACAATCCTGGACCTGAAGACCACATGCTGCCCCAAACCATTACATTGTCACCTCCAAATTTGACTGTTGGGACAACACATCTCGGATCATAAGCTTTCCAAACTCTTTGACGAACATAAGCAGCTCCAGGGGTTCCAAAGATCTGAAGAGAAATACAAATTTTACTGATCACATTTGGTATCCGATAAAAATGTGTGCAAGTGTAATAAATTAGTAGAAACAAATGTGGAGAACTTACCTCAAAGTTGCTTTCATCAGACCAAACAACTTAATGATAATTATCAGCCCGATCTTCATGCTCTTTTTCCCAAGACAATCGCTTCTTTTTGTTCACCTGAGACAGCCACGGTTTCTTTCTAGCATTACATCCTTTAAGCTCAGCTTCTAATAACCTTCTCACTGTGCGTCTTGATATCTTTTTGTTGTTGCTGTCCGAAACTCAGCAGCTACATCAGAAGGTCTTTTTCATATCGACCTGAGATTTCCTTTTCAACAATCTCTCTTACCTCTGAGTTGTACACCTTTTGCGACCTTGTACATCAGGGTTTTGAAAGAATTAGTCTCATTGTACCTTTTAATGAATTTTTGCACACCGTTTCTCGAGCATTTCAATCTTCTTGAAATTTTCACTTGCGATAATCCCTCTCTGGACAATGCAATTACTTTAGGATCAGGAATCTGTTTCTTCGGGTACATTTTTAACAAATAATTACCACTTGTAAGTTAACAATAAAATGGTTACTGAAAATATAGGAATAAACGTTAGTATCACACGGTGAATGGCAGAAGGTTGCCCCAACCACTTATGCACAATATTATGCAAAAACGCATTAATGCGGTTATAAAAGCGAAAGGAAAACATACAAAATACTAATTATAGATGGGATATACTCAACTGCTCATTATTTTGTTTTCAATTATTATGTGACTTAGTTTCATTCGTATTCTCTATTTTATTATACCTGCCACATAATTTTAGCCAAGTCGGTATGTTTACAGAGTTTTCTGCTTGATTTATAAACAGATGAAAGCACGCAATATTAATAATTTAAGTGTGCAAATACTTGTCACCCCTCTCTCTCTCTCTCTCTCTCTCTCTCTCTCTCTATATATATATATATATATATATATATATATATATATATATATATATATATATGAGGAATTAAACCACATTCTCCGAAGACAATTTAATTCAGAACAGTTTCGGTGTATCTCACACTCTTTATCAACTGACACTGGATAGAAAATATAAGAAAAGTGCATACAAGCATAACACATGGTCAGGTCGTGAAAGATCCCCTCTTTTTTCTCAATCCCCTACTTGTGGCTAATCAGGGGGGGGGGAGTTAGGCCTAAACATATTAAAGGGCTGACATTTTACTATTTTGTTTATTTGCTTTCTTATTACAAGATTAAAAGAAAATTGACCCTCAGATAGATTTGAATTAGGAACTGACGATATCAAGCTCGATTCTACGATTCTTCTCTTAACATAGTTAGCCGATTTAAATACCATTTTACTTCCATTGAAATCGATCGAATGATTCTTGTCTCTAACATGGCAAAATATTCCACTGCTTTCTCTGCCCACTCTAATATCTCCTTTGTGTTCATACAATCTCTTGTCTAGATTTCTCCCTCTTTTCCCTATATAAACTTTATGGCAATCGTTGCATGGTATTGCATATACTCCTATGTTATGATGTTCTTTGGGTTTCCTGGCAATCATCAATTGGTTTAAGAAATTATTATATTTAAAGGCTAGATTAATACCCGCTTTTCCAAATATGCCCTTTAAACTATTTAATTTATTATTAAATGGCAATGTTATACATTTGTTGAAGTCATTAGTGCGGGGAGACTTATTACCATAGAATGTTTTCCTAGCTGCAAAATGGGCAGACGATATGAACCAATCGGGGTAATACAAATTAGAAAATATGGTCCTGATAAAGACAATTTCTTCATCTAAATAGGAAGGATGACATATTTTGTATGCTCTAAGGAAAAGGTAAGAATTTCCCGATTTTTTAACAGTATTATTGTGAAACGAAAAATAATGTATATAGGCATTCGAGTGGGTTGGTTTCCTATACAGGTCAAGTTTTAATTCATGGTGATCTTTATTAATGAGGACATCTAAAAAGGGTAATCTATTATCATATTCCCATTCGTATTTAAATTTTATGGAGACATGCAAATTATTCAAATTATTAAAAAAGGTATGAAATCATGGCCACTAGGCCATACAGAAAATACATTGTCAATGTACCTTAACCATATAAAGTTAGGGGGAGAAATTGTGGGAAGTAGTTCAGTCTCAAAATATTCCATGAAGAGACATGCCAATATCGGAGATAAACTATTTCCCATGCTAAGGCCAAATATTTGTCTATAAAACTCATTATTTACTCGAAACACATTGTCAGAGACACATAATTCAATTAAATCGATAAATTTACTCGTAGAAATGGGAAGATCCAAATTAAGTCTAGGCATGATTTTCCGCAGAAGGCCCATGGTTTGGTCAACCGGAACTTTGGTAAACAAAGAGTTTACATCAAAGCTTACAAGTTTTCCATCCGGTAATTGCAAGTGGTTGAGGCGGTCAACGAAATCTTGAGTGTTCATAATGTGTGCAGATGAGATTCTTCCAACTGCTGGAGATAATAGATTACCCTTTTTAGATGTCCTCATTAATAAAGATCACCATGAATTAAAACTTGACGTGTATAGGAAACCAACCCACTCGAATGCCTATATACATTATTTTTCGTTTCACGATAATACTGTTAAAAAATCAGTAATTTCTAACCTTTTCCTTAGAGCATACAAAATATGTCATCCTTCCTATTTAGACGAAGAAATTGTCATTATCAGGACCATTTTTTCTAATTTGTATTACCCCGATTGGTTCATATCGTCTGCCCAATTTGTAGCTACATTCTATGGTAATAAACCTTCCCGGACTAATGACTTCAACAAATGTATAACATTGCCATTTAATAATAAATTAAATAGTTTAAAGGACATATTTGGAAAAGCGGGTATTAATCTAGCCTTTAAATATAATAATTTCTTAAACCAATTGATGATTGCCAGGAAACCCAAAGAACATCATAACATAGGAGTATATGTAATACCATGCAACGATTGCCATAAAGTTTATATAGGGAAAACGGGGAGAAATCTAGAAAAGAGATTGTATGAACAGAAAAGAGATATTAGAGTGGGCAGCGAAAGCAGTGGAATATTTTGCCATGTTAGAGACAAGAATCATTCGATCGATTTCAATGGAAGTAAAATGGTATTTAAATTGGCTAACTATGTTAAGAGAAGAATCGTAGAATCGAGCTTGATATCGTCAGTTCCTAATTTAAATCTATCTGAGGGTCAATTTTCTTTTAATCCTGTAATAAGAAAGCAAATAAACAAAATAGTAAAATGTCAGCCCTTCACTATGTTAAGGCCTAACCTCCCCTCCCCCTGATTAGCCACAAGTAGGGGATTGGGGGAAAAAAGAGGGGATCTTTCACGACCTGACCCTGTGTTATGTTTGTAAGCACTTTTCTTATATTTTCTATCCAGTGTCAGTTGAAAAAGGGTGTGAGATACACCGAAACTGTTCTGAATTAAATTGTCTTCGGAGCATGTGGTTTAATTCCTCATCTTTTCTTGCGATATTGCATTCATTTTCATCATATATATATATATATATATATATATATATATATATATATATATATATATATATATATATATATATATATATATATATATATATATATATGTATATATATGTAGAAATTGGGACATGCTTCTGAAACCTCAATTTTACGATGTAAATCAAGCCTAGAACCAGTATTCGGAACATGTATAATTGGGAACGTTTCGAACATTAGCTATGTTCATCTTTAGCCTATAATGACGCAAAATAATATCATTATTGAACAAGCAAGCTTAGAATGCATAAAAAAAAAAAATATATATATATATATATATATATATATATATATATATATATATATATATATATATATATATCCCTTAAATATCGTTTTCTTTCACCTTATTTTCTGCCAGATCCTCACTTCACTCATTACATCGGTAAAGGAGGCAAGAACATTTCAAAACACTCCGAAGATGATCCAATAAGATCGAAAGCTTAGCAATTTAGTTTGGTTTTTACTAAACACATTCATTTAAAAAGGAGAAGAATTAGACAAGTAATCCACTATCTACAAGATGGAAGAAAAAAGATAGTTAGAAGAAGAGAAAGTTGCCAAAGGAAATTAATTAAGGCAAAATACACAATGGTCTTCAACAAAATTTGCATATATATGTATATATATATATATATATATATATATATATATATATATATATATATATATATATATATATGGGTAAAAATAACGAGAGGTAACACGTGATAAGTATAAATATTTGTGTATACTAGGTAAGAAAAAAGGAAGATTGATTGGAGTTAGTACTTTGGTTGTCTTAATATTTTCAAACTCAGAATGGTTTACAAAATAGAGAGACACCGTATTTATACGAAGCAATGTTTTCCCTATAAGGTCACATTATTTATAACTTGTGATAAGTCTGATTTGAGAAAGAAAAATAGGACTAGATCTAAGGAAAACAAACTGTGGTTTATATTTACATTTCTCTCCTTTGTACTGGAGATTAGGAACGATTCAAAGATATTTCTGCTGATAAAATCACTTATATGCATTATGGTATCTGCTTTTGACCAGTTAGTCTGGTAACCCATCTTAAACCTGTGGACGGCCAAAGCACTATTGGAATATCCCTTAGATACTGCATTTTAATGTTGCTTAATTCTTACAGAGATATTTTTAGAAGTTTGACCTACATAGAATAAATTACAATCCAAACAGGGTATACTATATACTCGTATTACATTACTATCGTTCCTTGGGCTGTATTTTATTAACATAATTTTCAATGTATAATTGTATTGAAAAATTACACTTATATTAAGTTGTTTTAACATTTGTACTACATACAATAAATTATCATGGTAAGATAAAAGTAATATGTCGTATAAAGGTTCTGTTTTCCCTAACTTGCTGTTATAGAGTGTTTTTTCTAGCTTTATTCATGCAGTTTGGCCAAAAATATTTCGGGTAACAGATTGAAGGCAATCTCTTCAATTTTTTGTTAATTCTTGGTCTATATAGTCAGGAGTACATATTCTGAGCGCCCTAAGATACATGGAAGAAAATACTGATGTTTTAATATTTTTAGAATGACCTGAATAAAAATGGACATAGGATAAATTATTTGTCGGTTTCCTGAAAATAGAAAACTTAAACCTATCTGGTTGTCTAATTATTTTAACATTTAGGAAAGGAACGCTATTATTTCCTTCTTTTTTTAAAGTAAATTTAATTGACGAAACCAATGAGTTAATAAATAAAAGTAAATTGTCGAGGTCAAAATCTTCTTTTAGAATTCCCATGACATCGTTTTCATAGCGGTACCCAACAACTTAGTTCACCAAACCGGTGGAATCAGCGTAGTTTCAAAATATTCCATATATATATTATATATATATATATATATATATATATATATAAATATATATATATATATATATATATATATATATATATATATATATATATACATATATATATAAAGTTCTCTCGCAAAAACCCTCTAATAACTGTCCCTAAACAAAAAATAAAAAATATTCTTAAAACTACCTTATCTCCTCCCACTTGATAACACCAAATTCAACAAAACTTTACTCTCGACTCTTAATAGATACTTTTCCTCATGCAAGTTTCTCCTAATTAATTCTAATCCTCTTGGTGTTTATACTTTGCTTCGACACACAAAATCGCTCCCATTATGCCTGCGTTCCTCCATCATTTATGAATTTCCTTGTGCGACCTGCCAAAGTCGCTATGTAGGCCAAACAAGTCTACAATTAAGCTTTAGGATTGCTAAGCATATCGGAGTAACATACAGAACAAACATTCCTATCTTCAAACCCGAACACTCTGTAGGGTCTGAGTCCATTATGGTACTCTCTCTCTAGTTTTGCAGGCTGGGTTAAGTGATCTTCAGCTTCCTTACGGGATGAAGGAAAAATATATATTTATATCTGGATTCTTTATTCCTGTGTATTATAGCCGGAATAAGCTTTTAAAATGGTGAACAAGGAATATAATTTTTCTTATTAAAACAACAATAATTTTCTGATTTTTCTGACCCCTTTTTACATGATGATGATGTACTCAGTTTTCTCGAAAAAAGATGGTATAGTGGAAGATATAGTGCGTGAAAATTAAAGATGGGGAGGGGGGGGGGTAATTTGCCCTAGTAGGAAGGGCATCGATTTATTTTAAATTTATTTCATTTTGCCTTTATTTATGTTTTTATTTTGTGTTTTTTAACGTCTGATTATGTTCCTTCGTGTGTTTTTAATGTTCTTCTTGTTGTATTTTGCTTCTTCTTCTCTGTTGTTTTAACCCTCAGTGTAATAAGGTTTGTAGCATTCAAGCCTTTCATAGCTTTCTTGCCGACAAAGCTATTTCAGTGTTGTTTGCAATGTTTGATAATCTCATTTTTTGTGATTAACTGTAGTGATTTAGATTTTATGCGGTTGTGATATTTTTATGTGTATATCGGTGTAATTTCTTCTTGTGAACAAAGTTTTGTGCTCGGGAACCGGCTTTGGCGTGAGGCTTTCGCCCGTAGCCAAGCAGGTATATTTAGCCTGCCGCCTGTTCCCTGCAGTTCTGGAATGACACCATTCGTTAGAGTGGACCAGATCTTTTTGCCCAGTTTCTGGGTGACGACATTGATGGGCTCTAACCGTTTCTTCCTGTGCAAAACGCTTTGCCTAATTCGGTCACGCCTTCTTGCTTTGTTGATAAGCAGAGAGGCAGTGTTCTGGATACGTTGGAGCCTTTTCATCGAGGTTTTATTAGCCGCTTGGGACACCACTGCGGGGTAGATCAGCATAGCCCGGACATACATCATATATATTTTCCTGATGTTCGCCGAGCTAAGATCTCTAAACCTGTAGAGCTTGGAGATTTCTCTCTTTGCTAGGTTCCGCCTCTCCGTGTGGTTTCTCGAGTATCCATGGTCGGTAATTTTAAGGCCCAGGACAGTGCCGTCGGCGGAGTAGCCGTACTTCCTCCCATCTATGATGATGGGCCATGTCAACTTGCGGTTCAACGGGACAATTTTGAATTTGTCCCTGTTGGTCCTGATTTTCCATTGTCTCTCGAATTGGCTGATGTTGTTGATTTCCAGTATCATGCGAGCCGCCTGCGCTCTTGCTTTCCTCTCCGGGCATGGGACAATTTGTGTGACGTCATGTGCACCGGAGTTGGGAGGTCGACGGTGAAGACCAAGTAAAGCAGAGGACTCAGGCAGTTTCCCTGAGGAACGCCCGACTTAAATTCGAGTTCGGGGCCTCTGTGCCCTTCAATCATGAGACACGCCCTTCTGTCCATGATAAAGTCACAGAGGATCCTTTCCAGGATTGAGTCTAGCTGGAGGTTCAGGATCTTGTATTGAAGTCCTTCCAGCCAGACTTTATCGAAGGCCTTTTGCACGTCCCTCAACACAATGTCTACATAGAACCTGTAGATGGTGTCTGTGCCCCCTTTTTGCGGAACCTATGCTGTTGTGGGTTATGCGCTCATAACTCGCTCAGTTGAGCTTGTAGCCTATTCGCTAAAATCTTTTCAAAGATTTTACCCTGCATCTCAAAAAGAGAGATCGGGCGATAGTTTGCCACCTGGTCTGGGGCTTGTTCCCCTATACAATAAAGATGATTTTGGCCATCTTATATCCATCAGGGAAGTAGCTTGTATTAAGGGCGGCGTTCATTGTGTTCGCCAATCCCTGAATAATTTGCCTTGGGTCATTTACGAGGTTGTTTTTCGTAATCCCAGACCAGCCTGGAGACCTCTGTTTGAAGGACCTTATGATGTTTAAGGTCTCTTCGACAGTTATTGGGCATCCGTGGTCAACCATCACTCTTTCTTGAGATACTTGCGGATGGGGGTGGGTTCTATGTATCATTTTGCCGAGGTCGTCGAGCAGTTGGTCTTCGAAGTCCTGGTCGAAGTCGTCGTTCTCCTCTGGTGATATAGCAAAAATCTCTTGCCAGTGCGATCTAAATCTTCTTTCGAGAGACTCTGGGTCCTCTATGATGTCGTCTCCTTCCTTAATTTTGGTTCTGGGTCTGGGAGGCAATCCTCTAATTCTTCGGATGTTATTCCAAAATTTTACAGGATCGCTCTCCCTGTCCAGTCTCCAAATGATGTGATACCATATCGTTCTTTGTTTTTCTGTTATGATGTCTTTCAGTTCAACGCCTAGATGCCTCATTCGCTCGTCCTTTCCTTATTGGTTCCTGTCCTGCCGATCTCATCCTAGATTGCTCTATGTTCTCGGGCGATTTTTCTCATCTCATCCATCCACACAGGTTGTGGGAGCATTTTATAGGAGATTCTGGGAACACATCTCTCGTCGGATTGAATGAGGAGATCTGTGATCTTGTTAATCACCTCATCAATCTCTTCGAGATTAGCGTCTCCCAGATCAGTTGGTTGGTATGTACTAAGTATCTTTCTATATAGCTCCCAGTCAGCTTTCGCGTAACTTTTCCTAATTGGAACGGGCTTGAGTATTAATGCAAGCGAGATAGTAGTGAGAATCGGGATATGATCGCTCGGAACCACTGGTCCGGGCTCATTGACAATGTTGAAGGGAAAGTTTTTACATGTCAACACCATGTTCGGTTTTGTTGCCGAACGTTGTGTTATCAAGGTCGGGAAATCTGGCCCGGCCCTCTGGAGTCTGTCTCTTACGAGTAGCAGCTCCAGGTTCCTTTCCTTTTGGTCGGTGCTTCCGTAGCTTTTTCGACCTCTCGGAGCACCAGGTTGGCATGCCTTTTGTCTGCCTTGATGTTAGCGAGCTTTTCTGTGATAACGGCTAGTGCCGTATCACTCCATCTTTTCCTTCTGAAGCCGTGTTGTTGCTCGTTATGCAAGTTGGCTTCGACGAGAAAAGAGTTGACTCTATTGGCTAATATCTTCTCGAAGACTTTGCCAGCAAATTCTAAGAGAGATATCGGCCGAAAGCTGGCAGGGCAGTCCGGGGGCTTTTCCGATTTGGGAATGAAAATCATCTTGGCCACTTTCCACTGATCGGGAAAGTAGTCCGTGTTCAGAGCGGCATTCATGATGTTAAGCAGCCCACCGTGGTACCCGTTGCTCTTTGACGAAAGGATTTTAGAGCGATGGAGAGTTCAAGGGCAGTTATTTTACTACCATAGCCCTCCATCACTCTTTCCTGCGACACACAATGATGAGGAGAGGTTCTGTGTATTTGTGTGTTTAGTTGTTGGATTATGTCAGTCTCGAATTCGAGGTCGTAATTGTCATTTTCTTCTGGGGTAATTGTAAAGATTGAAGACCAGAAAATCCTAAACATTTCCTCAATCTCTTCAGGCTCGTCAATTTCCATACCGTCGTTTATAAGTGTGATTCTTTTTTGGGGAGGTCTTCCTTTTAGGCGTTTAACTGTCTGCCAGAAAGTATGTGAGTCTCTTTCAATGTCGAGTCTTTCTATTAGTCTATCCCATGGGAGTATCTGTTGGTCCGTAATTAGTGTCTGGATTTCGTCTTTAATCTCTCTTAGTCTTCTGTGGGCATTGTGGTTGGGGCGTATCAGCGCTACTAAATTGGACAGGTCCTTATATTTCTGGGCCAGGGCTTTCATGGGAGGGGTCCAATGGGGAGCTGGAAGCGGTTTATACTTAATATGGGAAATACTATTCTTATCGGCTTTAATTAGGAGGTCAGTGATTTTATCCAGCTCTTCATCTATCTCTTCTAAATTGGCATCGAGTAAAGGGTCATGGGTATAATTTAGAAGATAATTTCATTAGCTTTCCCAGTTCGCCTGCTTGTAACTTTTGCGTTCTGGGATTGCAATTTGAATGGGATTTACACTAATTGTAATTTTAATAGCCTCGTGGTTGCTCGGAATGATGGGGCCCGGTTCAACGTAGTAGTTGTATGGAAACTTGATACTGGATAGAACAATATCAGGTTTCGTTGCTGCTTTTCCCGTAATGTATGTCAGGAATTCTGGTCCGATTCTTGTCTCGTATTGTCTGTCAAGTAATACTTCTATGTTTCTGCCTGCATTGTTGTAGGAGGTATACCCTGCCGCTGCACACCTTGCATTCAGATCTCCAGCAAAGATTACGTTTTTCATATGGCTGAAGATCTGTAGAAGGTTGTGCATGGGTACATAGCCACGTCTTGGGGGTTGGTACCACGTGGCCACGACCAGACCCCCCAGGGTAGTGCCTACCTCAATGGCAAGGTAAGATTCATTTAAGTCGGGGAGTTTTTTGTATTTTAGTCCTTTTTTGACGGCTATTGCGCAGCCGTCATACCGCTCCTGGCTATGATTTTTTCTGATGACGTCGTATTGAAATATTTTTAACTCTTTTTGCGCTGTTAGTCCGTGTTCAGAGATAAGTAGAATGTCAGGGTCGCTTTGTCGCAAAATATTGCCATATATGGAACCTTTTCCGTCCAATCCATCGACATTCATTTGTATAATAGTAAGTCTCTTGGTCATTTTGTGTAATGTTGGTTTTGGGGGTTTTTTGTGTGGTGGATTAAAGTGGAGCTTATTCGCGATCTACTTTAGCCCCATGTGGTGTACTGGGCGGGGTGAGCTCCCTGCCGTTTCGTTTTTTTCTGAATTCTGAGTCCGTGATTGTGAGAAAGCAGTCGGTGGTCAATTTGATCATGTTTTGGGAGAGAGCCTCCTCAACCTGCCGTTTCGGAACCTCATCAGAGCATTCGCACTTGTATCTTCCGGTCCTAAGACCCTCAGATACTTCGCGGGAATCAATTTCGGTTGGAAAGGGGATCGATTCGTGGAAAAACACCTTGAGATTGAAGCCTCTCGCATGATATTTCAATTAGTGCTCCCTGCCTCGAGATGGGGAGGTTGACCTGGGACCACGTGTCTTTGAAGTTTTCCTCGACCTTGGAGACCTGGTCTTTTTTGGTCGCACTGCTTCCTTGTTGGGTGTCTTGGTTTGTGTTTTTGGTGTTTCGGTGTTAATTTTTGGGAGTGTAAGCGGCGCTTGTTTTTCTGTTTGGGAGGTTTGTTTGGGCTTGTTCAGACGTGGGTCGCGTGTGGTGGCTGTGTTTTGGGGTGCGGGTACCTTTTGGCACGTTTCCGGGCACTAAGGGGATACGCTTATGCGCATAACCTCCTCTGAAGGAGGGTTGTCAGGAAACCACATCTCCTGCAGGCCGTTCTTTACGAGCATGCGGTTGACCTCGGTGGCAAAAGTTCTAGGGCGAGTAATGTTTGCTATGTGTGCATAATAAATGCAACATATAATTTTTTGTGGAATGTTCATTTTTAATGTGGAGATAGGTTTTCTGGTTGTTCGTCTCGGCAATCGTGGCTTTAGCAACTTTTGCATAGGTCGAATTTACCTTCCTTTCCTCTGTTTCACGTTGTAGCTTGGTTTGTTTTTGTATCTCTGTTTTTCTGTTCGGGCATGCCATGGACATAGTCCGGTGGGGGCCTTCACAGTTGAGACACTTTGGAGAGGTACTCTTACAGTCGCGCCAAAAATGGCTGTGACCGGCACAAATTGAGCATAGTGTAAGGTCTTTTTCAGGGCAGCTTGAAGTGGTATGTTTGCCGTACTTGTAGCACCGGAAGCACATTTGCAAGTCGACAAACTCTTCCTTTTCAATCTGTTCTGGGCAGACTCTTACACTAAACAGAAGTAGACCAAGATCCTTTGCCTTTTGAGCCATTGCCGTATCTTTCAAAACAACCTTGAAGACGTGCGTGTAGGTTTTGAATTTTATAACCTCTGCAACCTTTGCCCAAGGATGGTTCCTTTCAACTTCGTCTTTTATGTCCTCTGCAGAGTGGCTCCTGACCCAAGAGTTGAGGTGCCTGTAGATGACACTACGGTGGGTTTTTATTTGAGTGGGGGTGTGGGGTTTTAAGTTAACAGTCTTCAGGCATTCAACTGCTTTGCTTGAGGTCAAGGCTTCACAATCGGCCTCCCTCGCACAAATAGCAGAGTATCCATTTTGAATGTCAATGAGTCTTACCAGTGCAATTTTTAGGTTTCCATATATCTGTTCAAATACTTTTCCTCTGTCCGGTTTCATGCCCTCCGAGAGGACCCGAGGAGTGATGCGAAGCGTCTCTCTCATTTTTTATGCATCTTAATGTACACCAGACGGTTAAATTTCATAAAGTCGGTAATGTGAATGCGGTGAGAGAGAGAGAGGGGGGGGGAAGATCAAAGAGCCAATGTCCAAGTACAAAACCCACTTTACCTCAATAATTTCCTTGCCTCCGGAGATTGCGAGTGAGCAAAAATGAAGTTACAATCTTATCTCCACGAAGGAGTGAAGATTCGTCCGTAGCCGTCTTCAATCGAAGAAGGCCAGTGGTCCACTTTCCGAACGTTCGAACTTTTACAATTCCCAATAGTTTGTCACTACTCGAGACGAGTCACGCTGTTCACAATTCTATGCAAATTCACTTTATAAATTTCCGAGTATGCTGTCAAAGCGGGAGTCAACTGGCTAAGGCAATCAAAGCAGTCCTTAGTAGTTTCTGGAACCTTAAGTGGGCTTCCATTCATATCCGCTATGTTTTTGAAGGTTCTAGTGTGTAATAAAGCGCCATATTTTTGGCGAAAAAACTTATCTTCAGTTAAAAATACATTATTCGTTACACATACATTATTCTTTAACGCTTTAAAGCTTTTACAGAAAGACATAGTCATAACAAAATTCGATAAAACTAGCCAAATTAGGGATAAAACTCAATATTTGTACAAATTAAATGATCTCTTAAGTGACAACACTACCTATGAAATTTTAAATTCTAATCCTCTGAACAACAAGACGAAATCCTTTAATGACGCCATCCGAAAAATTTTAGGTTCCATATCTGAATTAACCCAAAAGATTTTTTTAATCAATCCCTCCCTTCCTTACATGTACAGGTTACCGAAAATCCATAAAGAAGGTATCTCATTACGCCCAATTATCTCTTGCATTGGCTCCCATAGTTATAAGCTATCCAAATTGCTGGGTGGAATCTTATCAAATGTATTGGGTAAAATCTCTCACTCACATGTTATCCACTCATCGGACCTTATTTCCAAAATTAAAAATCTTGAACTCAGTGGTAAAAAAACTGTTAAGCTTTGACGTAAATAGTTTGTTTACAAAAGTCCCGGTCGATGAAGCGCTTGACGTGTTATTGAGGTTTCTTCCCAATTTAGATATTAACCTACCTTTGTTGATCCATAAAATTATCAAATTAGTGCGCTTATGTGTAACGAATAATGTATTTTCAGTTGAAGCTAAGTTTTTTCGCCAAAAATATGGCCTAAGTATGGTTAGCCCTCTTTCCCTCATCTTATTCAATCTATTTATGGAAAACTATGAAATGATCCTCCTTCCTAAGATCCATTCCCAGCCTCTTATCTGGTTCCGATATGTAGACGACATCCTGTCTACATGGCGCATAGACAATAACAATTTCAATGAATTTTTCAACAACCTGAATTCATTACACACATCGATGAAATTCAAAGTAGAATGGGATAACAATTCTCTACCGTTTCTAGACGTACAAGTAAATATCCACCGTTTAAATAATCATATCCAGTACTCAGTCTATCGAAAGCCTACATATTCAAATGCTTAAATACATTTTTTCTCATTACAGGACAAATCCATTAAGATATCTGTTATTTCTGCCCTCTTTATCCGAGCCTATAGAACGTGCGACCCAATCTTCTTTCAGGATAAAATTAACCACCGTCTCTGCAATTTCATTGAAGTAAAATACCCAATTCACCTCATAAATAGATGCCATTTAAAAGCACGCAAAAACTTATATGCCATCTCCACACCACGAAGGGACGATTTTAAAAAAAATGTATTAGTTTTCCATATGCTCCAGCCTTGGCCCCCCTAAAATCATATGCGAATGGAGTTAACAAAATATTACATTCAAATATTCTAATACCATTCGAAAATCCTTGAATAGACTGCGTCTAATCAATCTCGATGCTGGAGTATACAGCGTACCATGCTATAATTGCAAATTAACATACATCAGAGAATCGGGCCACTTTAATAAGAGAATGAAAGAAAATTTAGCTGATATCAAAAGGTGTACGAACTCTTCAAGTCTCTTTACGCATATCCAAAAGCACGACCATAAAATTGATTTTAACCATGCAAAAATCATTTATAATCAAACAATTATATTGAGAGGAGAATTGCGGAATCCATCATCATCAACAAAGTTGATAATTTCAATTTATCTGAAGGGCAATAAAAATTTAACAAATATAAATCGAATAAAGTCACTAATCGTATTTATAAACCACCGGATACAATGGATCTCGGAGATTAGCAACTCCCCAGATTGTTTCCGGTTCTATTTAATTTTGTTTAGCTTGTCATTCGCGCCAGATTCACTCGAGTTTTTCTCAGATTGTTTCCTGCTGTTCCATTTTGTTTAGGATGTGTCTCACCTTATATATACTGTGTTCCTTGCCTAGTTTCTTCATTATTAGTTGAAAATGGCATCTTGCCGAAACTAGTCTGATAGTTATAAATAAATCTTGATTCAAATATTGTGGTTTACCATTATCTTTCACTGATATACATCAAGCCAATGTGATATCTTCCATTATATATATATATATATATATATATATATATATATATATATATATATATATATAACGGTGAAGTGAAACAAATATTTGGATGATCAGACAAAGTTTATTCAAATTATTTCCAACTATAATGATATTAATTAACAGGGTTTTTTATTACATTTTAGAGAAAATACAGACATTCTTAAAAGTGATGTGTCTTTATACAATCCAAGCAAATAAAAGAGTAGAAATAAGATTTTGGACAATAGATAGAGAAAACCTAATACTTCGTTGTACTGTACCATCATTTTTGCCACAATTGCTGCCAGACGTTTCTTATGAGACTTGACCAAGTCTTGCTAACATTAAGTTGGAATATCTGCCCACTCTTCGTTACATATCACTTTTAATAGGGTGAGGTTTGTAGGTTTCTTTATGTAAACTTGTTCCCTCAACATTCGCTACAAATTATTTGATCCGATTTAAGTCGGAGGATTGACTAGGCCACAGTAGAACACTAATATTGTTTTACAAGAACCACTCACGTGATGCTTTTGCCGTGTGCTTTGGTTCATTGCCCTGCTACAATACCCAATCCTCTTGCATCCCAAACTTTTCCACAGTTGACATTGTTATTCGATAGTATTTTCCTGTACTTGGTTCGATTCATTTTTCCATCAATTGTTTGAAGGGCACCAGTCCCATAAAAGAAAAACAGCTTCACACCATTATAATGCTGCCTCCACACTTGAATACGGGGATGGTGGTCTTCTGATAATACCCAGTTCCAACAAGACGCCAAACATGGCGAGCGTCATTATGCCAAAGAGATCAAGTTTTATCTCATCAGTTCAGAGACATTTTCAGATAGGGGGAGAGGTGCATGGTGATCGAGATCTGAGAGCTCATTCCCAATTGTTCTTTTCGTAACTGATGTCTCAGCCTTACGCAGATTGCTTTGCAGCTATGCCTTAGTTCTCACAGGGGTATTCGTATCCCGATCTCAGGATCTGTCGACGAGCTTGTTGAGATATTATCTTATGAGCTTCATTACGAAGGAGGTTTGCAGTGATTCCGGAGATCTTCTGAGGGGGATATATAAGGCTGTATAAAAGTGTAAGTGTACGAATGCTCGCCAAGTGTAAGTGTGCGAATGATACCCAAGTGTAAGTGTGCGAATGCTACTCAAGTGTACAGTAAGTGTACGAATGCTATTCAAGTGCAAGTGTGCGAATGTTATTCAAGTGTAGGTGTACGAATACTACCCAATTATAAGCATGCGAATGGTACTCAAAAATAAGTGTGCGAATTATACCTAAGTGTAGGTGTGAAAATGCTACACAAGTGTAAATGTGGAAATGCTGCCAAAGTTTAAGTAGGGAATTATACTCAATTGTAATTTTGCAAATGCTCTAGAGTGTAATTGTGCAGATGATGAGCATCTGCTTCCATTGCACGAATGAAAAGTTAGTTCTAACTTTCCGTGTAAGCAAATGAGCAAATTGATTCTCTCATCAATTTCAAATCCCGAAATGGAGCTCACATACACATCGTGTATGTGGCGCCGACGAAGGCATTCTAAATTCTTGTGACGAGACGTTTTTAGTTCGTGTAAACTCGCTTCGCTTATTTAGTTGTCAACATCGCGTCTCAATCGTCCATAAATATGAATTACCATTCTTTTTGCCACCACTACAGTCATTATCTGCGGCCAAGCAGGTCTATGGGTCATGAAAATCTCGCGTTGTTTTCATCTTCTGTCCGCAACGAGGCGCTGGCTCAATGTAGCCAGCTAAAACTAATGCTACCAAAGGTAATCGACGTCACTGAGTTCAAACATGATATAAGTTGACCACTAGATGGCGCCACCTAATGGCTAGAGGTGCTAAAGCGGCTATTTTCGCTGCAGTTCCACTAGATCAAGTCCCTCTAGCTTTCTTAGTATTACACCCCTTCCTTTTCTTGCCCAATAAAGCGCCGCTACCGACTCATCGCCAATCGCCAAACTTTCCTGGGAAGTTCGATTTCCAATCTCATTACTGGACTTGATCGCTCCCCGTGGTGACACAGGGGGCAAAAGTACCCAGCTTGGGTTGAAAAACAAAGAATAGATTAATTTCTTCCTTTATTCATTACCTTTACACTTTCCTGACTGCAAACGCTCGACTCATATAACAAGTTTGGTGCTCAGGAGAGCTACGTGAACCAGTCGAGAGCAGGTTGGATTTAGCTGTTGTTACTCCGCGTCTCTTGCTCAAAGTTCGCGTGAATTCCTCATGGTAGAGTAAGTTCGAAAAGCTGTCTGTCTTCCAAACTTCTATTCCCTTCCTCCTTAAACGGAGAGGGGTGGAGGAGCACGGATGCGGGCCCGTTCTTTCATCTACGTTTGATGTGGACATGTATGTACTTGTATGCATCAGCGGGAGAGAAACACATTATTCAAATTCATCAGGAATCTGTTCTTGCTGCCACAATGTTGTTCGCTCATAACTAACGCTCGGTCACGCGTGCGTGTACACTCCCTTTGCACACGATGTGAATGTTTTACTCATTGTAAATAAATTATATGAAAATTAAAGTGCGCAAGTTTCATGAATCCGCCTTCACCCTACAAATAATAATCAGCAAGCAAAGATATTTGTGTGCCACAATATAAGAATTTCAAACAATATCCATCTGTATTTATTTGTAACAGGACTTTTTATCCCGGGCAACGTTGGGTATCTATGCTAGTTTGAGCTAAATCTAGATCATACGTGGAGGTTCGACGAATGACTTTCCAACCCTACGATATGAACTGCGATTATTATTATTTTGACGTGGTCGGATGCAATGGTATGGGACTTTTCTAAATCTGACCAACTTCTCCAATAAAGGTAGACCCTACTACGACGGGGATATTGAATGGGAGATGAAAATATTTGGAAATCCACGAAAAATTAATTCTGACTGAGAGTTCGCTTTAATTTCCCCTTTTCCGATTTCCCTCATGCGATACATCGTGTGGTTGCCTTGTTCTACTTGGCTCAAACCCCACTCTTCCCTTCTCTGAATGGATCAATTAGCGAGCCAGGTACTGTCTTACCACTCCTGTAATAGAATCGAGTAACCTACGACCCTAAAGAGGTTGTAGAGTCCCATAAGTAACTAAAATGGGCTATCCTCGCTTCATTTCTTAATTAAGTACAAGGTGAAATGGACGGGGCTGACGGATACCATTCTAGTTGGCAAAAGGGAGTATCTGGGTTCTGTCCCCAAGATCACTTGAGACGAGTGCCCCCTCCCCCTCGCTTTCCTATGGTACGAAGGGAAAAAATCAGTAAATTATTTTTCCATCCTTTCTTTTCTTCCCCCCTCAAACGTGGTATATTTTGAAACCACGGTTCGTATCTATCCTAGGTCCAGAAACAGAACGAGACCGAAGTGAATGGCGAAACGCCTCCATTGGGTATCGACCAAATATCAGAGCGAACCTAATCAGTTTTCAGTCACCCTTGATTCTCGGACATAAAGTGGGTCTCAGTCTTCAGAATATTCAAGTGGGAGTTCCAACGAGATTATCTACGAGTTCAAGTGGATGTGTACCCTACAAAGGAAGTTATAACGAAGTTTAATGATGAATGGATGTGAAAAAGTGGATCAATGGCTCAACCAAACCAAAACATGGTCGTAATCAATGCACCAGGCAGAGATGTTGAGATGCAGTCGCCTCCCTAAAATAACATGTATGTGAGATTAGTCAGACCAAATGGATCACAAATACCTACATAGATGCATATATTATGGATATGATGATATAGGCACGCATTCAAACACATGCATTAGAGAGAAACATAATTTTTTTTTAGATATGGGCGAAGAACACCGCCCATTAATGGTAAAATAAAACAGGTATGGTTGAACCACCTTGTATAGAGTGGTAACGGAGGTTTTTAAGATTATACTTTTTACGTTATTTTCAACATTGATACTCGTTCATGCATCCTCACACACTCCCATAATTTTTTTTAACGAGATAAGGCTGCTGTTGATGATAATGGTGATAAAATTATCTGATGGTGGACACTAGAAGTGATTTTATTTCAAGTTTTCCTTAACACTCTCCTAAGTGGAAACCTCCTTGGGCAGGAAGTTTTAGCTTTCGAAATCCATGAAGCCAGAATGAGTAAGAAGTTACCATCACTTAAATATCTATAAAGAAATCCTTATGTGACAACTTCGATTTGGATCAGAAATTGCTCTGGCTTTGCAAAATGGTCATCTGGTGTCATATCCCTCACCTCCTTATCCTCATTGTCGTAGAATGCCGAGCTAATATATATTTATTTGTTTTATTAATTTTTAATAAACCAAATAACTTTAAATTGAGGCGTAGGTTCGTGCCTCGGTGATCGCTTGAGGATCGGGCTCTAAGAGTGCTAATCTTTATTTTTATTCTAGTGAATGAATAAAAGGGGTTTCTTTCTTGACTTTATCAAATATTGCCACTTCAACTCGTTCGGGGATAATTAAAACAGTGCATTTACTAAAGAGAAATAGACTTTAATGAGCATAACCCATCTCTCTAAATAACATACAATAAATACAGATCTAATACACTTAAAAAAAGAAAATGGGATTACTGGGTGAGCTCTCGCAGCTCGCTTCGAGATAAAATTTTACGGGGGGAACAATTTTTAAGTCAATAGCTTTGTCCTTAGTCAGACATCCAATAAACTAATTTTTATGCACGGGGACATAAATAACAGGATTATTCTTTACTTACATAAGGAAATGGAGATTAATACCAGTTTCCAGTTAGAATATCGTCAGGGATTATTGTTCCTGAGAGGCGTAGCTCGAGTAGTTTGCAGTTTGCTCCCCAAGATGGCGCTACTCCGGCCTAAAGGGGGATAAGTGACGTCACACGGAATTTCGAGTTGGCGTAAGAGAATCAAAACAAAGACGCCGATGAGGAGGGTTGGTTCTCGTACGTTTATGACCTTGAAAAGGTTTCTAATCTTGGGATATGTGTGATAGAACGGGTTGAGCAGCGTTAGTTTCAACTCCTATCACATATTATTTTAAAACCACGATGCTCCCACGTGCATCTTCGCGTCGAAGCTTGGCGCCTTATCACAGCCACCGGATGTCAATGTTTAAACAAGGAGGTTATCGTCCCCCCGTTCGCCCCCATACGCCGACCTCGCCAGATTGAGTTAGGCTTATGGGCAGATAAGGCATTGTTCCCAGGCTTGGCTGTTCATTCCCTCGAAGCTCCCACTCCATTGTCCCCCACGCCAAGGGAGTGTCTCGACTATTTAGATGGAAACGTTACCACTAAGATCAGATTGGAGATCCAGATTTTCGTCGCGAAACATCACCACGACCCTCTCTCACTTTGTGTGCCAAGGGACCTCGACCTCGAGATTCCCCATCACTTGTCCAGAAGGAGGACAAAATCCCTTGAGTGCCAAAGTTCGAGCTTTTAGTGACGCCAAGTCCTCAAGGCTTCCCCCTCGTTGTTCAGATAGAGAACAACGTTAGAACAGCCATTGTTCTTTTGAGCCCTTCGCCAAGAAATGGTTCTCACCCTTCCCCCTTGTTGTTCAGAGGAGAACAACATTAGAACAGCCATTTTTCTTGAGCCCGTAGACAAGAGACGGTTCTCCCCCCCCCTGTTGTTCAGAGGAGAACAACGTAGAGCAGCCATTGTTCTTTTGAATCCGTTCGCCAAGAAACGGTTCTCACCCTTCCCCCTTGTTGTTCAAGAAGAGAACAACATTAGAACAGCCATTGTTCTTGAGCCCGTAGAAAAGAGACGGTTATCACCCCCCCCCCTGTTGTTCGGAAGAGAACAACGTAGAATAGCCATTGTTCTTCAAGCCGTTCGTCGAGAAACGGTTCTCATTCCCTAGACGCCACGTCAGGATCATCTTATTCCCCCCCTTCGGCTGGAACTCGCCAGCGGACCGAAAATTCCTTCACGTCGCCTTCCACTGCACCACTCGTATAAAGTTACGTAAGCCAAACGTCACCTTTGAGTACTTAACCCTTTTGTCAATTCTATCCTGTTCTTTAAATGGTTTAGCGAACCATCCCATCTCTTTAACCCTATGTTTGTTTTACCTTTTTAAATCCTTTAATCCTCGGATTAGAGCGAGCTCCCACAACCCTTTCCGTTCTCTGTTTATGTCAATATTTTCCGTCTTGTGTTTTTGATAGTTATTATTAATAAAACTCTTTTATTAATGATAGCAATATTATTATCCTTGAGCTCAGTTCCACTTCTTAAGCATATCGAAGATACATAATATCGGCCCGCCAGACAATCACGCACTCTAAAGATAATTAAAGAAGTTCACTCAACGAATAGTGATATATGGTATATCGTCGGGAGTCCATTCTACGACAATATGTTTAGCTTCTTTTCTAGCGATTTGGGTCTCGCTTATATAATTTCGATTTTGGATGAGAAATCTATTTAGTTTGGAGTTGTCAAACTCAGATAGAATAAGATTTGGAGTCCTCAATCTGTGTAGGTTGATACTCTCTAATCTTGGGGCTCGAACGGCGCTGAGCTTCCTCGGTACAATCTGGTATTGTACAAGGACTTCAAATTCTCCTTAACTTGCAATAACTTTGTACCGGTGATTTTTGAGTCTTCTGGTCGCACTCGAAAAATCTTCTGTCACCCGGTGACTTTCTTGTCTCTTCGGTGAGAACGAACAAAAAGCCTCGTTTACACGGGTCATCCTGTTATATACCCAAATTACTCCCGCTGAGGTGGGTGGGGAGGTGGATGGGGGAGGGGGGCCTCGCAAGGTGGGACCTCAGGCTGGTCTTCCGCACTTTTGCGTCTTGTGGCTCGGAGAGGGGGTAATACGAGATCGGCAGTTTGCACTTTTGAATGGGTTGTTTATAAGTACACCCTCAAAGTGCCTGCCTTTTAAGCTGAGGTCAGGAATCAGTCTCGTATCACTTACCCTTGTGCCCGTTCTCCAATGTTACCGGAGAACATCGAAGGGGCAAAGCTAAACCCAGATGTCTTTAGTTATTATTTCCTTAGACTCGATATATATATATATATATATATATATATATATTATATATATATATATATATATATATATATATATATATATATATATATATATACTAATCTCTTATTATACCTCTTCACTCATGTTATCGCTCTCAGATCAATAGTCTGAAATCAACATTGAGGACGCAACTCTGGCGGATATCTAGATAGATAAAATGATGAGGAAAATGAGCGAGGGCAACGATGTAATAGAATTAGAACAACCCGAGTCCATTTGAAGAGGGGTTTTTTGCAAGCCTATACTAATTTTGTTTTTTTTGTCGTTTCTATTATTGTTTCCAGGTGTAATTTTGTTTGTATTGTACGCAATGGTATTAAAATAAGATGCAAGAATTAGAGGAAAAATCTCTCTTGGGGGGGAAAATGATGCTAGA
This sequence comes from Ceratothoa steindachneri, assembly GCA_963969495.1. Taxonomy (NCBI): domain Eukaryota; kingdom Metazoa; phylum Arthropoda; class Malacostraca; order Isopoda; family Cymothoidae; genus Ceratothoa; species Ceratothoa steindachneri. The sequence goes on from OZ018320.1 coordinate 75,634,574, forward strand.
GTATTATGACGTGAAGAAAGGCCGCCGTGGGAGTAATAGATTCTGGTGAGAATACGTCGAAACGAGAAACTCTTGTAAATCCTCTAGTAAATCTTCTATAGAAGAACGTTCTTAAATGAAGTTATAATTTAAAGGTATTCTCTGTAGGAGGGGGGGGGGGGGCATTTGTTGCTAAAACTGGTGAATTTGTGCCAACTTGTTGCTGGCATGCTGCTACCTGCTCGATACTATTTCAATTTACATTTGGGAGTTTTGGTTACTATAGCAACAAAGCCTTAGATAGCGTAGCCCCATGACTGGGGGAAGAAACCACCGTATCTTGCGACGGCAAAAATGGTTAAAATAGTCAATAAAAACAATTCTTTTGCTGGATGTGATATTGATGCTGGATACAGTTACTTGCCTGCCATAGATGAGAAGAATCCCCGATGCATTACCAATAAGGATTCAAGGACGTTAACCGTTGCTATAGTAACGTATGCCATATTTCCCTACATTGCAATTCAATGGGGCTTTGGACTTTGCATTGCAGGTATCTTTCCCGAATAATGTAAAATAATTTTCGTTTAGATCGGTATTAATTATGGATTTATTAAAATTAGTAATTTGGAATTTGCCGAAATTATTAGAAATCGTGTTTGGATTTATTTCATAGGAATACCAGGCAAGGGCTTCACCACTCTCCCCTACGGGAAAAGCTTTTGCTTCGCTACTAAGATCGAAATTTAAAATCTAAAAAAAGCAGCCATGGTTAAATTTTTATAAATTTTCTGAACTTCGCCAATTATAATCATTTTAAAAAGAAACTCTAAACTAAATTTCCCCCCTTTCAAAATATCCCGTTGCTAAAATATAGAGTTATAAATAAAAGATATATAAAAATAAATTTTCTGAACTTCACCATTTGTAATTCTTTGGGTTTTAAAAAATTCACAAAATTTCGATACTTATATTTATTTCTGAACTTCACCATTTTGTTTTTGATATTATAAAAGAATTATTAGAAATAACCTTGATAAAAAAACATAAGTCATAACCAAACTAAGATGAAATTATTATTCAAATACTCAAAAAAATCCCCTTCTTCAATTATAGAGTTAGTGATATGTAATTTTATTTTAAAATTCTCTTTGCATAATTATTTTTTGTACTATTTTCCTTGTTTGGTTTAATGCTAGTAGTATCTCTGAGCTTGTTTGTATTTTTAGATTCATTCATTATGATTAATTGGATGATTTCTCTCTTTAGAAGTTGATGAAATTAGAAATTTCGTTACTTATTTATTAATTTAGATTTATTAAATATGTGTAATTTTTCATTTATTTTTAATCATAGTGGAGTCAATGCGCAGGGCTTATGAGAGAGGACGGTTCAGACGGTACATCAGTTTCGGGCCTCGAGACCCATAGAATATTTATTGATTTGAAGGCAATTTTAACTTTTTAATTTAAAAAATGATTGAGTTATTTAAAAATCACAAACTTTTGAAGTTTTGTTGTTGATGGTTCAAAAGTCACATTAACAATGTAACCAGGAAACTCACCATTTTATTATATAAATTATATTTGCTATCTTTTTAGGTCTAAATTTTCCCAGTTCTTTTTTTGAAACTACTCATTTACCTTGAATCCTCACAAATCCGTGTGGCAGCAACGACAGGAAAGGATAAAAGAGTCAAGGCAGAAGAAGGAATTAGACACTTATAGATGTGATTACACAGACGATTCCTGCAGAAGACCCCTCAGCCCTTTCTGATTTGGAAGAAGTATGTAGAACAAACTCCGAAACATTATAATCTGTGCCCTGTAGACTTTTCTGGTATTTCACTAGTGCTTCATCTTCAAAGTCTGCCCTAGGAACACCTAAAGGTTTGGATGTCTAGCGTAAACTGTTAGGTTCTTAGAACATAAAAGGAGCAATATTCACAAGGAACACTATATATCTTAAAAGATGCCTTTTTTCTGGGTAAAAGAGTGACTCTTTTTGCAAACAACAATCCGAACTAAACAGTTTAATTATGTAACTTTTTGAAGACTTTAATTGATGGGTTTTGTTTCTTTTTCTGTGCGAACGTGGTTTATATTTAGTGGGGCATCCTATAGAAACGGGATCCATCAATGGAAACTACTTAGTTCTGACAAAACTTCTCTCAAGTTGCGATCCTACTGACTAAGAACATATGTAAAAGGTAGAAAAACACTAGAAAAGAGGTGAACACTTTCAAGCTCATTACCTTCTCCAGAGTTACAAAATTTATTTAGCTCGGAATGTTCTAACCTTGTGAAGCAACACATTTTGGTGGAAATGAAGTCTTCTAAATATTTGCATTTATCGTGGATGCAACTTTAGACTTCCCCCTCTTTTAGCAGATAGCATTCTTCTGACTTACGTATGTTAATATAAAGGATGCGAATTGGAGCCATAAAGGCTAAGAAAAGATTGCTCCGTTAATGATGGGCTCCTAAAAAACACGTGATTCTTCTGTGCTACTGTAGGACGCAAGCTCAAGAAAACGGTGCTAACATGGCAGGAAAGTACAATGACGCTCAAACGAAGATATTTGAGAAGTTTTTAGTGATAATCTTTACATTTATGTGGTTAAACTCTCTAAAATGATGTGGACCGGAAGCCGTAACATATTTTGGAATAATTCAAATGATTTATAACTTTTTAGTTCCAGCCTTAATGGATAGGAATTACTTAAACAAATGCACTAGTTATGTATATGGCATATCAGAAACAAGGCAATCTGACAGAGTTGAAAGCATCAAGCAATTTGAAACTCACCTTACAGGCATTCATTTAGAATTGCAAGATTTTTTTAGAGCTGAACTTAAAAACAAAGACTATTGGAATGAAGCACACTGAGTATTAGCATAACTAAAATCTTGTTTGTGTAATAATGGCGGAAGTTTGCTATAAGTTGCTGGCTGCAAAAAATATTTGTAACAAGGTGAATGAATCCAGAAAATCCTCATTAGATGTGAAGGTGCCTAACATTGAAAATCTCCTTAAGGATTTGCTGAAGTAATGAAGCAACTGGAAAAGTATCTGAAATGAAAGTGAAGAGGGAGCGTTCAGGCTTGAGATGGAAATCTAACCTCTCCATGGGAGTAGAAGGGTGTGTTAGTGTAGAAAGAGAAAATAACGCACGCAAGTCAAACGCTAGATATCAACGTGGAGAAAATGATTGACAGTTCATGGGCGGAAGAGGCCTATTTCAGAAAAAAAACCTATTTTATGTTTTAACTGAGATGTTATTACAGGATCACCTTCAGGTTTTAAAGATGTTAAGTGGTTGCCTGGAAATTTTTACTTCTTGCGATAATATTTCACAATATTTAAAAGTGAGATAGAAAATAAGATAAAGGGTAGCGCACAAATATCCTACTAATCTTAATGAAGAACAATGCAACAGAAATGCTAAATTTATTAAAAGACTACAACCTTTAAAAGAAACTTACAAATGTTAGTGTTAAATTTAGAATATTATTGCTAATTCCAGCAAAAATAGAATCAACAGAAAGATCTTTTAGCAAACTTAAAATTATCAAAAACCTTTTAGGATCTAATCTGTCTTTTACCCTCAATTTTGATTTATCAAGACTAAATATCGAGTCGAGCAATATCGAGTCGAGCATTCCAGGGAAAGGCTTCCGCAGAAAACTCGGACGGAGACAGTCCTTGCCCTGATGACAGAGTACATCGCTATAGCAAAAGCCGAAAACAAAAACGTCGATATTGTGCTAAGAAATGTGTCATCAGCATTCAACAAAGTGTGGACGCCTAGCCTCAAGAAGAAAATAAGTGATTTGTGCATGGAGACGACCATCACAAAGCTCCTGTGTGACTACCTTGAAGATCGGGAGGCTGCCATAAAAATAAATGAATACGAAGGGCAGCCCTTTACCATGTACACCGGCGTACCTCAAGGAGGATGCCTAAGTCCGACTCTGTACACGTTGTACACGAGTGACCTTCCCCCGCCCACCCAGGACTACGCCCTATATGTCCAGCTGACAGACGATATATCGCAGGTGATAACCAGTGATTCTCGAAACCCAGCCGACATAGCTAAAAGAACAGCGGGCGAGATTCAAAACCTTAACGCCTACGAGAACCGAGTCAAAATACGTACCAATGTTGAAAAATTTAAGGTCCTCCCCATTGGACGTATAAAAACAGCAAACATATTGGTCAGAGACGAAATATACCCGTACGCACGTGAAGCTCGTGTCCTTGGACTCAAAATAACATCGAGAGGTTATTGTAAACATCTTGAAACAAAGGTCGAACAGGCCAAGAGAGGCCTGCAATGCCTCTATCAATTCCGGAGACTCTTCCCCATGAACAAGAAAAAACTTTTCATGGGCCTAGTGAGGCCGATCCTATTATATCCCGTCATCCCTCTGCATCTGGCCAGGAAAACCCAGCTCAGAAAGGCACAAGCAGTGCAGAACAAGGCACTGAGATATATTCTAGATGTCAGGCTAATGGACTTCATCCCCTTAAGCGCTCTACACGACCGTGCTGGGATCGAACCCCTTAACGTGACCTTACACAATAAAGCAAAGGATGTATGGACTAAGATCAATGCTTACATGCCTGAAGAAGTTCTTCGAAAAATCAGACTCCCCGATCTCGAAAACCAAAATGGACACTACCGACGCGATTTCGGCAGCAGCCAAGTGAGTACGCAGGAGGACGCTGTCCCACTATATACAAGGTGTGCCAGAAAAAAGTTAACCGTACTTTGAATTAGTATAACTCAAAACCTATAAGATATTTTTGAGTTCTGCAAAACAAATCAAATTTAACAACTATTTATCTGTCGATTCTAGAAAATTCATTAAATTCCCTTTTACGATATTGATACAATAATGGGTTTAGTGGAGGCTATCAAAATTATGTTTGCCCAAGGAAGTAAAATAATGAAACCTTGAAGTTTAAAATAAACAAATATATTTAAATCCTTTTTTAATAAAAACGCCTCTTCATATGGGTAATAAAATTCATTTTTTAATTTTCTGAGCACCGTTTCCTTCCACATGTCCTCCATTTCTTAGCAAGCACAGTTGCGCCCTTGATCGCATTGATTGAACAAGCTTTTTGATTAACTTGTGATTTTCCTTAAGTCTATTGACTTCACGTGTGATACTATCTCTTAACTGGTTGATGCTTTGTGGTGGAGTAGAATACACTTAATTCTTTAGATATCCCCATAAGAAATAATCGCACGGTGTTAAGTCAGGAGATCTTGGGGGCCATTCAATTGCATGATTTTGCGCGACAATGCGGTTGTCAAACGTTTCTCTTAGTTTTGTTCTTACAGCAAGCTGTCTATGAGCTTCTGCGCCTTCCTGAATCCACCTAATTCTATTGAATTGATTGCCGTAAATATGGCGAAGTTCTGGGCAGATCCTTTCGTTGATCATGCTCAGGTAGGCAGCACCATTCAAGTTATTTTCGTAAAACAATGGACCGACAAGATAGCTATTCCCGCATATTCCATCCACAGAGACACTTTCTGCTGACAAATACGTGTGTCAAAGTAGAATGCTGAAGGGGGAGGGGGGTCAGCGGCGCATATTGCGGAATGTTATGGTTATTTACCTTTCCATTCATGACAAAGGCTGCCTCGTCACCAATCAAAATGTTTTCCAAGAAACGAGCAGGTTTATGGAGAAGCCATTCGAAAAATTGTCTACGACGAGGAAAATCAGTTTCAAGAAGCTGGTGTCTTGCATGCATCTTATAGGGATGCCATTTTAAGTCATGTTTAATAATGCGATTAATTGATGACTTTGACAATTGTAACCCATTCTTTCTGTGGATTTTGAAAAAGTGTCATCTGAACATTTTCGATATTTTCTGTTGTTCTTATGGTTCTCATACGACCTGAACGACCTATATTTAGATTTAAGCATATTCCTTCATGTTGGTATTTGCGAACATTTTTCAAAATTGTGGGCTTGCTTGGTGGGTGCCTACCTGGAAAACGTTGTTTAAATGAATCTTGTACTTGTTTAATACTGCCAGTCTTAATAAAAGTTTGTGACTACAAATACGCGTTGATCTTTTGTTAACTGCATAATTAAAAAGGTTCTATGGAAGTAAACTTTTACACAGAAATGCCTTGATTTGCTTAGTAAGCAATAATTACTAGACCATACCACAGCGTGGCTGAAAAACCACTGTAAAATGGCCTAAGCTTTGCTTGAAGAATCGCAGATTGACCTAGGCTACCTAGGCTCCCTACGCTTCTCTTGAAAGTGCACGGTGGCCTAGCCTTCCTCGGCCTCTTTTCATTATTTTACTTCCTTGCGCAAACATATTTTTTATAGCCTCCACTAAACCCATTAGTGTATCAATATCATAAAAGGGAATTTAATGAAATTGTCAGAATCGACAGATAAATAGTTGTTAAATAAAACACCTTTGCAGGATCCCAAAATCTCCAATAGTTTTGGAGTTATGCTAATTCAAATTACGGTTAACTTTTTTCTGGGACACCTGGTAGATAAAAATTACCTCAAGAAAAAATCAAAAATCTTAATAGGACACCCTGATTATGAACTTAATACATGTGATCATGTATGTCTTTGTGCGGGTATGGAACGTAAATACTCGCATGCCGCCAGACAATCGTGGGAACGAAAAAAATTTGTCGTTTGAGTTCACCTTCGTCTCTTCTCTCTCCCCCCCCACCCTTCCGCAACAGGCGACAGGAAGTCTGACGAAAGAAGGCAAATCTCACAGAGAAGCCTAAATTATATTTGCTTTCTTTATGATACCATGGAGATTGTTCAGAAGGCGCTGCAATAAGCGAATTGTCGTGAATGGAATCTCTCTCTCGATTTCCCACAGTCCGCGGTATAAATGACAACGCCATTCACCCCTCTACAGCAGTGTCCCAAACCTACTCGCGTAACCCTCACGTTGAACGAGAGTCGTTGCCGTAACGTATCGACTGCCAACGCGCCGCCGAGTTAACTTGGTCGCTGTCTCAAAGTGTTCCTGAGGCAAATCCCGCCCCGCAGAGTCTGTGACTAGAAGAATACGTTCTGTTGCTCAACGTAACTTGAGAAAGGAAAAGGAACATCCAAATAGTTACTGGAAGTTACTATTTGTTAGTGTCACATCCAGTTAGGAGTGAACTAACCGGAACTGCAGTCAGCAGCCCCGAACCCGTCGTCTTATCCCCCCTCTCCGCGAGAACTCGTGTTAACGCCACCCGAACCACCCCGTCTGGACCTGAGTAGTCGTCTCTCCAATCCATCACATTTAATGGTAATCTGTAAACCCAGTGATCCTCTATTCTTAAATTACCTATTTAATTAACAGTGATTGATACTCCCATTGAGTCATTATAAATATAGACGCTTAACGGTAGTGTTATCCTCCTCTCCTTGTTTAAAGAGATTCAAGTGAGTCATTCCCTGATATTATTACTTATAATTGCTGTCAACCCGGACTAATCCGTGTTTAATATTTAATCCTTATTTACCTAAATGCCCGTTTAACTTTTGCTACTACTTATTATTTTTGTGTAAAGTAAAGTTTATTTTTGTACGTGTGTTTATTTGTGGCTCCTCCTTTTTGACGTACCCTTGGCAAGACTTTAATTAAGAATCCCTTCGGCTAATTTATTCAACCTGTATTATGCACTCTTAGAATTTAACAAACACAAACCTCCCCCCAGTAACAAGTGGGACTTTTATAGTGAGAATCCTGGTCGCGGCACAACTCGCCTCTAACCAGCTTTCGCAAGTTCAGTAGGAATTAAAGCCTATATATATATATGATCGTAGATTGAGTCATAGGGTCAATACCATCGACTTAAACAAAAGCGGTGTGTCCAGATCAAGGACTAGAATAATTATTGGACCAGACTGTGAGCAATTCTAGGACGACAGTCTTTAATATATATATATATATATATATATATATATATATATATATATATATATATATATATATATATAAAAATAAAAATAAATAAAAAATAAAAATAAAATAAAATAAAATAAACAAAAGATCCGAAGTGGACAAATTAATTACTGAAGTAAAGAACACAAATATTAATCAAAAAAGTAAAGGATCCAAAAAGGACACCGTACATACGCAACGCACATGTAAGACAATAATAAATGAGCAATCTCTGCTGCCACAATTGAAATATTCAAGAATACAAAGGCTTGAATGCTTCCATGACGTCTAATTGAAACGTAAACAAAACCTAAGAAGCAAAAATGGAGATATTGCCAGACGTACTGGCACACTAATTCTTCTACTAAATTACCATTTTTTCTAACTTTACTCTCTTACTATCCCACACCTATTTCCCATCTTTTATTGAAACTGAAACTGAAACTTCCAGGGAAAATTGACTTTGAGAGAGTTATTAGAAATTCACTTTGAGATAGTTGTTAGAAATTGATTTTGAGAGAGTTATTAGAAATACTTGAGAGACATATAGTAAATTGATTTGAAGAGACTTATTAGAAATTGATTTTGAGACGGTTATTAGAAATTGATTTTAAGAGTTATTAGAAATTGATTTTGAGAGACTTATTAGAAAATAATTTTGAAAGACTTATTAGAAATTGATTTTGAAAGACATTAAAAATTTATTTTGAAAGAGCTATTAGAAATTGATTTTGAAAGCGTGATTACAATTTCATTTTGAGAGAGTTATTAGAAATGGAATATTAGTTAGTTATTACCTAACACTATATTTTAAGAAACGGATTTTTGGATCGGTTGAAATTTTTTTTTTCTTTTAGTCTATATGTACAAATTGATCAAAAGCAAATGGCGAAGTTCATACAAATAAATATGATTATATAATATTTTGGCATTATTTAAAACCAAATGAATTACAAATGGTGAACTTCAGAAAATTTATTAAAATTAAGATATAGATAGTTATTTTGGTTAGAAAAAATGAGCCCGGACGATTCTTTTTCCGTATTTTAAAAGAAATCCGATGTTTTGTTTTTTACTTTAGCTCTAGAAAATAAGGATGGATTAGAAGAAACATACCAAGAGTAAATTTTTAAGTGACAAGAGATGGTTTTTCGTATATTAAATATTTTTATCCAAGTTATTTCTAGGAGTTTATTTATAAAACGAAAAAATAGAGCTCAGGGCTGTATTTTGGGAAATTCAAAGCTTTTATCAAAGTTATTTCTAAGAGTTGATTAAGAATTTGAAAAAAAAACAGCCGTCAGGGCTGGTCATCACACACAACCAATCAAAACGCCACTATCATTCCTTGCTCGGCTTCAGGACCTAGCACGCATTCACGCACATACACTTCACGGTTTCAAGTAATCCTAGGAGTCGTTATACAAATCACGCAGAACACGGGTCCCCCTCCCCCCGGGATGAAGAAGGTTCTTACTTGTTCGCTGGTGTGTGTTAAAAACTTCAAATACCCCTCCCCCCCACCTCGCAAACAAAGATCACCGGCAGCGCTTTCTTGCTTAGGGGACACAGAGCAAAAATGGCTGGTGACGTCACCAGCCAGAAAGGTCGACTGGCAACTCTGACTCCATAAAAATATTCTGCGAAGCTGCTTCGCTTGGACTTGGTTCATTAAATTTATAAAGACAAGAAATTTCTATCCTTTAAAATAATAAATTTTGCTGCTACTTTACTTTTCATTTTCACTAAATCAGCTTCAATCGGTCGATTACATTATGTTTTAGGCTAGGTTAGGTTAGGTTAGGTTATATAACGAAAAAAGTACCAAAATCGGGAGTTTTGTCTTTATAAGTAAAACGCATTTTTAAGCTATTCGTTCACACTCGTGGATCCCATGGCTGTTTCACAGGCAGTTGCCCAGGTGATGTCACCAGCCAGTTTGGGTTTGTGTTTCCTAAACAAACAAGGTCTGCTGAACAAAATGTCGCGTGCCCTCACTTATTCTGATTTATGATCACACCTAACATAGTATAGCATACCATACCTTATACTAGAATAACCTATTATAGCCTTAGTTAGTTAGCCTATCGTAGGCTAAAATAGTATTACCTAGCATAGCTTAGCATAGCAGAGCATAACCCTCCCTAACCTATTATACTTTAGCCTACCCTAGCATAGCATAGCATAGCCCTATCTAGCATAGTATAGCTTAACATAGCTTAGCATAGTAGATTACGGACCCCAGCCTTGTTTAAGGTCCGTATTCTACATTAGAGGATGTTTGGGGTCCGTATTCTCCATATGGCTATTTTAAGTAGGTTTTATTATAAAACCTAATTTTCCATTAAATTTCAATATTTGAAAAGTTGCTTCACCGAAATAAAATATTATTCAATTTTTTTTCCTTGGGTCTGTATTCTCCATTGGGTTAATTTATTAGGTTTTTATACCTTCTTGTTAAATTTCAATATTTGGAAAGTTGCTTCACCGAAATAAAATATTATTCATTTTTTTTCCAATAGGAAATTTTTTTAGCTTTTAAATTTTCATCAGTCATTTTCAAAAGAATGATTGAGGTAATAATCTCATCCCCTAAAAAAATATATTTATAATTTTGGACAATTTACCCATCGTGAATAGATCTATTTTCCAAGATGTAGTGTGCCCTCTAATATCAACTGAAGAGACTTTGACGCTTATTAACTGGATGAAACAGCCACGCCTTCATGCTATTGAAATGAAGTGTTGCAGCTGTCATCAAAATATGAACTGGACTAAACATTCCTCATCTCTAGACAAATTACAGACTGTACCAAATACAAAACAAGAACATCAATACGTTCTAAATTTTTTTTTAGTCAATCAAAGCTACCTGTGAAGACATGGATATTCGCCATTTATTTTTGGAGTGAAAGAGCCTCCCCACAAAATGCAATGAATCAGTTTAATGTTTCAGAAAAAACTATCGACTTCTATCGTACAGTTTTTTCAGAGGTGTAGAAATAAACGAGTCATGTTTTTCACACAAAACCAAACACCATCGTAGAAGATTTCGAGCACGCCATTATGGGTTTTTTGGTCTTGTTGACACAAGCAATAAACCTGCTATAGGATATATGGAAATTGTGGAAAAATGAAATGCAGAAACGTTACTACCAATTATACTAAAAATAGTACAACCTGGAACTGTAATTCATAGTGACGAATGGTAGGCTTACGGCGTATTCAACAAGATATTGGATTTACTCACAGAAAAGTGAATCATTAGCTTTGTTTTATTGACCCAATTACTCAAGTACACACACAAATTATCGAAAGCTATTGGAATAGGCAAAAAAGTTGGGTAAAATCAATGCATGGATGTAGGAGAGTACGCTTAAATTCATACTTAGACGAATTTATGTGGATGAAAGGCACATAAACACTACATTTTTTCATTTTTGTAATACCATTAGTTCACAATATTCTTTTAATTAAACTTATAATAAATATGACGTTTTATAATAACCTTTTAATTAATCAAAGACAACTTTTTATATTAAGTAGTAAAAACAAGAAAGCTAACCTAACCATTGAGTTGAATTAAAAAAATATATATTAGTTTGTTTTATTCATTTTAATTGAGTTTTGTATTCTTCATTTGGGAAAGAATTGGGGCGTAATCTACATAAGGCCAAAGTTGGGGTACTTATTCGCAATATGGGTTACTTGGGGTCCGTAATCTACATATGATCTGCCAGAACAAAATAATTCCCGGGATAAACTTGGGAGGACTTTGGCAATTATATCATTCGAAAGAGAATGTAAAACAACATAAGGGTTTCAAATTTCGTTAGAATCGGACGAATAGTTATGTTATTATTGCCAAAACAAAATAATTCCCGGGCTAACTTTGGGAGGACTTTGACAATTATAACATCTGAAAGAGAATGTAAAACAACAAGGTTTTCAAATTTCGTTAGAATCGTCCGAATAGTTATGATGTTATTACTCAAACAAAATAAAAGCAAAACGGGGACCGACCGACAGACATAGTGAGGTGTAGAGTCACTCGTGACTAAAAAGTGCCTTGCCTGCTTTTTGAGATCACCAGAGATTGTCATGTTGATCTTTATGTTGGTTTCATTATCTTGTCATGGAGTGTCCGTCATGACCAGGAGACGGATGGCGTTACCTACCTACCTCTACAAATGCTACCCCAAATGGGGTAAATTTAAGGATCAAAGGGGGTTTCTAAAGATTTCTCTATATGTCCTGTGACATCTTGCTGCATACTTGATTATGTCGTTGAAATTTGTGTAATGAAGTATGGGGTATCTGGTCATTTTTCTACACAAGATAATAAAGTATTTATGAAAGCTTACAAACGGTTTTATTAAGATAGCCTGAGATTACTCATTTTCATATATTCTTTCATAATCATACACTAAAAGCTCTCATATTTGTTAAATTTGATCTAAACTATATTTTTTTCCATAAAGATGTTACCATTATATTTATTGAAAGACGTTAATTGAGGAGTTAGGCTGCATTTTGACATTTCCTCTTCAGTTTAAAGACGAGGCTTCTCTCCGAAGCCCGAAAGCAGACTTGTTTCGACTTCTCTCATAGGCCCGGTTTATGTGCATAGTGAAGTGTAAAAGCAGAGAACTCTGAGCTTTAAAGCCTATTAATTTCCTTAGAAAACAAAGTAAATTTGGTAAAGAGAAGCAACATCGTTGATTAATTAATTTTTTTTATTTGAATATTATGTTTATGCGAGCATAGCATAGATAAGCTTTGGAATTTGTAATCATCATTATCCTCTATCTATGGCCCTAGAACCTAGTTAATTTTGTGCTCTAATCAGGATAGGTTGGAAACGCGTAATTAAAGTTACCATGTTTTGGTAACGGGTCCCTCACAAAAAGAACCTACTATTTAGGTTGTTTCAAAGCCCCACTTACATCGGTGAGGGAGCATTAATTTGTCATCCAGATATGTAATTAGCCCGCCATTCATGAGCTGTGGGACCGAATGAAATTCAACCTGATGTCAGCGAGTTCAAATGAAGCCTCGAACTCCGAAGGGCCTACTTTAAAAGGCAAAACTCATTCAACAAAATGTATTGTCGAAAATGTTTTAATTTGACTTTCCAGTATCAATATCCTGCATTTCAAAGACCTTTTTTACTCCATCCAATTAAAAAATTTAATTGTTATTTTTGCATTATTTGGGTATTCAAATATTTCAAAATGATGACATTATTTCACTGCAGGGAGAAATGGAGTTAATGGTCGCTGCCCCTCCCCCATCTTGCGTTTTTGATGGATTCTACAAGGATTGGGCCAAAGAACTGATCTCGTTATTTTATATGTTTAGTTATTAAATAACTAATATTGTTATTCGAATTTAATAGATAAAACATACCTTTCATTTCCTTTTTACGTTAGATACTTTCGCCTCTCCAGTTTACACACGGCTAATTCTGGTTTTCCATTGATCTACACGAAGTCTTTTCTCCTCTCTCAGAAGCTCCTTTGTTTCTTTTAGATCTCAAATCGACTCAAAACTTCTCATGACTGTCGACATGATCTCACGCAAAACAAACAAACCGTATAACATGTTATATCAGTAACTATAACCTGACACGATCGGATGAAAAAGGTGGTAACCATATAGTGCGATCCATTTGTCGACAAAAAGACTGCATCGTCTAAAGTTGCGTGCCGACGCGGAGTACTCTTGCGATTCGATTTTTGAACTCTCCATTTATTCGACGCCTCTAAGACACGTCCAATTCAAACGATGTGCGACAGCGATTTGAAGAGTGAAAATGAAAGCGAATGAAAGAAGAAATTTATTGAGTTGTTTATTCTTTATACTTGCCCCATTTGTCAATGTATACCACTTAAATGGATGCACCAGGTAGAGAAGTATTCGCTAGTAGGCAAAATGAAACAGCAGGATATATATATATATATATATATATATATATATATATATATATATATATATATATATATATATATATGAATATGTACCACGGAAGGAAACTGAATAAAAGGCGGATTGGAGTTAGTACTTTCGTCTATTCAACATTTTCAAACTCAATGGTAAGAAAAATAAGACACACAGTATTTATACTAAGCACGTCACCCTATGAGGTCAACATTTTCAGATAAGTCGGATTTTAGAAAAAGTGATAAAATTGGATCTAGCGAAAACAGGCCTGGGCTAATGTTGAGAGGGAGACTAAAAATGATTCCAGGATATTTCTCTTTATAAAATCATTACTATGGATTATAGTATCAGTTTTTGACTAGTTAATTCCGTGTCCCATTTTGGAATTGTGGATAGCTAAGGCATTATTCAGATATCTCCTAATTACTGCATTTTTGTGTTGTTGTGTCCTTATGGAAACATTTTTGGAAGTTTGGCCTACATAGAATAAATTACAATCTAAACATGGAATAAGACCAATCATAAGTGCCACTGCTTCAATCCAATATAAACTTTTAAAATACTAGGAGAAAATTTACTTTTTCCTATCTTAGGAACTATATCCCCTTCGCATATAAAAAAAATTTCCTTGACGTTTGCAATAAATTAAACAATATGAGAGTAACATCAGATCTGAGACTAGTCAGTTTTGATGTCACCTCATTATTCACCAAAGAGCCCATTGACGACTTATTAGACTTCCTAGCCTCTATTCTAAATGCTTATGACCTCCTTTTACCAACCAATACGATCATTGAGCTTATTTGTTTATGTATTAAAAAATGTAAATTTAGTTTCAAAGGCAAATTCTATGAACAAGTGTTTGGTATGGCTATGGGCAATCCCTTATTGTCAAATTTATATATTGAATTTTTCGAAACTAGGTTGATCCCCCTTTCTTTGGTCTACTCAAATTGTTTGATTCCGCTATGTTGACGACATCCTGGTAATTTTAAACAACAGTTTTGACATCGATAGTTTTCTTTTAGTTATCAACTCATTGGTTTCGTCAATTAAATTAACCGTAGAAAAGGAAGTAAATAAGAGCCTTCCATTTTTGGATGTCCTAATAATTAGAGAACCACATAGATTTAAATTTACTGTTTATAGGAAACCGACAAATAAATTTATCTTATGTCCATTTTTATTCAAGTCATGTCCAAAATATAAAATCTGCTGTTTTTAACTCAATTTATCTTAGGGCTCTTCAAATATGTAGTCCCGACTATATAGATAAAGAATGCACACAAATTGAAGATATTGCTACCAATTTATGCTACCCAAAGTACTTTCTAGAAAAATGCATGAATATAGCCAAAAAAACATTTTATAATTGTAAATTAGAGACAATAGAACCTCGTAAAAACCTATTAATTTTACCCTATCATGATAATTTTATGCCCATTCTAAAACAACATAATATTAAAAAATCTCTTAATACAGTATAGCCCCAATAATGATAATAATGTAATTTACCGAATTCCATATTTAAATTGTAATTTATTCTATGTAGGCCAAACTTCCAAAAATGTTTCCATAAGGACACAACAACACAAAAATGCAGTAATTAGGAGATATCTGAATAATGCCTTAGCTATCCACAATTCCAAAATGGGACACGGAATTATTATTATTATTATTATTATTATTTTCTTTTGGGTTGAATGCCCTTTTGTAGGAGGGGAGGTGGATAGAGAGGAAGAGATGGGGGAAGGGAGAGGGGTAAAGGGGTGGAAGAGGGGTGGAGATATTGGAAAAGAGGGGGGAGAAGGGGAGGCAGGAGAAATTGGACAGAAAGGGGTGGATACAAGGGAGAGAGGGGAGGAGAATTTTTCTCTTGGTTGAGAGGGGGGAGGGGGAAAGGGGAAGAGAGGGAGTGGAGAAGGGTGAGAGATGAGGGTGGGGAGAGGATAGAGTGGTGGTAAATTGGGGAGATGGGGGGGATATGGTGGATTGGGAAAAGGGGGGAAGGGAGAGGGGAGATCATTTTTTCTCTTGGTTTGATAGGGAAGAGGGAGAGGGAAGAGAGTTTGGGGAGAGAGATGTTAAGGGGGAGGGGAAGGGGAGAGGGAGAGGGGAAGAGAGTTTGGGGAGAGAGATGTTAAGGGGGAGGGGAAGGGGAGAGGGAGAGGTGGAGAGGGGAAGAGAGTTTGGGGAGAGAGATGTTAAGGGGGAGGGGAAGGGGAGAGGGAGAGGTGGAGAGAAAAGGGATGGAGAGGAGAAGGGGAGAGATGGGGGTATTAGAGAAGAGGGGGAGATTGGGAAAGAGGGAGAGGGAGGAGTATTTTTCTCTTGATTTAAGAGGGGGGAAAGAAGGCAGGAGAGGGTGGAGACAGAGGGGCGAGAGGGGGAGGGAAGGGAGAGAGAGGGGATGAGGGGAAGGGGGAAAGAAAGAGGTCAGAGAGGAGAGAGTGGGGCTGGAGTGTGGGAAAGAGAGGGGGAGAGGGGGAGGGTTAGAACGTGATTTTTTATTCCTATAAATGGACAGACAGACACACACACACACAGAGACAGACTGCGTCTTATATATATATATATATATATATATATATATATATATATATATATATATATATATATATATATTGTTAGATTCATTACTCCGAAAGCAGGGCAGGGTTAAGCAATGTGGTGGCGCTTATATGAGAGGCGTTCGTCTCCGATTGATTTGGAAAGATAATTTTGACTCTCCAGAGATTATCCGAAACGATCTTTAGTTCCGAATGCTCTCGCTAATTAGAGTTTAGCCTAAGGATAGTTTTGAGAGTTTGAGGAGTGTTTTGAGAGATGTTTCAGAGTTCTGAAATCGATAGAAAGTTATGAGTTCGAAGGACCGAAGGTTAAAATAAATTTAGGCTAGAGATACGGTCAAATGAGTTTAAGAGTTTGATGTGAGTTTGAGGGAACTCGCTAAGTGGAAATAAAGCTTACCTTGGTCGAGAACAACGTTCGATGACCTACTTGAAAGGAGGAGACGTTCAAGGTGCCGCAAACTTCGGAAGTTTCTGTCCAGAAGTGTCCAAGAGTCAAAGAATTTGAGAAGAGTTTTAAGAGTTTTGAGTTTGAGAGTTTGGTAGTTCTGTCTTCATCCAGCCTCGGAACAGTTGTGTCTGGTAGTCCCTCCTGCTAGTGGGGTTTCAACAAATCGGAAAGGTGGAGTTGGGGATAATTAAAGTGGGAGGAAAGCGGGGGCGGTAGGCATCCAGACCCCCTAAGACGCGTAAACACCCTCTCCACCATCACAAAGTGAAGAAATCATAATGTGAGTGGCTTTCTTCACTTTGCGATTTCACCTGAATTTCATCGGTAAGCAACATTATACTTTAATAATTTACTTTTGTGTCGTTCTTTGTTTTGTTTTTTGTTTATTAGTGGTTACATTAGATAGATACTTTGAAACACTTTTATGTTTGATACTCTTCTCTTTTAAATCCCTGAGTTATCTATTATTTTTTTTATTTATCTACATGGTGTTAACTTGATCATTTTTATTATTGCAAGTTTAAATTTGTTCTAGTCGGGGTTCTTTTAGTTTTCTTAATTTTTGTATTATACGAGGGGCGGTCAATAAGTTTTGCGAATCGGTAAGGTGAAACACAGGAAGGGGGATGGCTGTTTGTGAGGGTGTTAGGGCAAGTTATGAAAAGTCAGGACCTGCAGCCGCACGCTCCTGCCTCGTCTATTTAAGAAGCAGTAGCTGATCGTAGATCGTCAGTCACAACTTTTCAACAATGGAGAAGGTTGAGCACCGCGCACTGATCAAATTTTTGACCAAGAAAGGCAAGAATGCAAAAGAGATCCATGAACGCATGGTTGCAGTGTACAGCGACACCGCCTCTTCATATGCAACCATTGTTCACTGGAATAGGGAGTTCCGCCATGGCTGTGAGCCCTTGAAGATGATTCCCGTCCAGGACGCCCGTCAGACGCGACCAACGATGACAATGTGGCCCGTGTGGAGAGGGTGATCCTCAAAAATCGACGGATGAAGGTCGAAGAAATCGAGCGAAAACTTAGAATATCACATGGAAGTGTTATCAACATCATTCACGACAATTTGGCCATGACCAAGGTCTGTGCCCATTGGGTCCCTAGAAACCTCACGCCCCATGATCGACTTCAACGTTGTCAAAGTCCACAAGGCCAGAGTTGCACAAGCTGCCCTGCGCGAGTGCGGATTCGAAGAGCTCAACCATCTCCCTTACAGTCCAGATCTGGTCCATAGCGACTACTTTTTATTCTGCCAGCTCAAGGCTGCACTGAGTGGACGCCGGTTTGGGGACGATGCAGATGTTCAGCTTGCCATCCAGGAGTGGATTGAACAGCAGTCGGGAGATTTCTGGTTGTCGGGAATTCGAAGCCTCAGGGACAAGTGGTGCAAGTGCATTGAAGTCGAGGGTAGTTATATTGAAAAATAATAAAACACTTTTCCTCATATCTCGTTTCCTTATATCCGAATTGCAAACTTATTGACCTCCCTTCGTATATCGTCATTTTTTACCATATGGATCTTTTACTTAGGAATATTTTTATCTTAATAAGATCTTAATAGATCTTTTTATAATGTTAGTTTGTTCATAATTTGGGGGTTTTATATTTTTACTCGCCGAATTTATTTTACTGTCTTAATTTTTCTAGTTTAATTAAATTCCATTACTTTAGCCTTCAAAATATTTTTACGCCCCTCCCCTAGGAAAATATTTCAACTTTTCCTAGTTTCAACCGATTTTTTGTCTTCTTAATAAATTTACTGACAATAACAATTTAATCATATCTCACTGTATTTTTATTGTTTTATGATTTTAGAACCTATATATATATATATATATATATATATATATATATATATATATATATATATATATATATATATATTGGAGAATTGGTTGATTTTTATTTGAGAAATATAAGTTTAAGCATGGAGTCTTATTGTAGAGTGTTCCGGTTGGGCCAGCGTGAGACCTGTTTTGCATGACCTCCCATCCGGCTGTTCAACTGTCGCAATATTTTGTACAGGGTGACCCCCTCCCCCCTCCTTAAAAAAACGGGCGTGCACACAGTTTTGTGATATATCCTTCATTTATTAACTAATCACCCTTACTTTGCAGGACATAACTAGATCTCAATGGGAGCTCCAGCAAAGAATATACTGCGTCATACATTACTACAAGACAGGTTCGTTTAAGAAAGTGCAGGACACTTTGATGCATCAGTTCGAATGTGAAAAGGCCCCCTCCAAGAGCAGAATTCAGGATTTGGTGGACCATTTCGAGAACTATGGGACGGTGGAAAAGCTCAATGCAGCCAGTGACAACCATTCAAGCCATTCAGGACGCCCCAGGAAGCGTACAGCTGAGCTGGTCTAAAGAGTGAGAGAGTCAGTTAAGCAGAGTCCAAAACGCTCTGTGCGCAAGCGAAGTCAGTCCCACGGTATATCATATGAGACTTGCAGGAGAGTGCTAGTAATGGATGTAAAGGCCTACCCATACAGAATACAGACGAAGCAGATCCTTACAGCCTCAGACAAAGAGCAGAGAAAGGCTATGGCAGTCAGGGTACTGGAAAAGATTCAGGAGACCCCAACTTTCCTTAACCTCCTTTGTACCTCAGATGAAGCTCACTTCCATCTTAAAGGAAAAGTATACTCAAAGACATTTTTGGGGGGACCTCTAGACCAAATCCGGTAGCCACCAAGCCCCTACACTTTCCTAAGTGCATGGTATGGACTGAAATCTCAGCCAGAGGCATCATCAGACCATTCTTCTTTGACAGTGACAGTTACCAAGGAGCGGTATGTTGAGGTCCTCAAAACCTTCAAGAGGGAGCTGCAGACCCTGTTCCCGTCATTTATGTAGAAGTTCTGGTTCCAGCAAGATGGAGCAAGCTCTCACACCTCAAGCCTGTCCCGAAATTGGCTGAAAGAACTTTGGTGACCGTGCGATCAGTCTCAAGACTGATTTTGAGTGGGCACCTCACAACCCAGACCTTAGCTCCACAGATTTCTTTCTCTGGGGCTACCTTATTGACAGAGTGTACACAGGGAGACCCAAGACCATCACGGAACTCAAGGAAGCCATCAGGAAGGAGATCAAAGCCATTAGTCGGTCGGTTTGTAAGGACGTCATGGACAACTTTGTGCTGCGCCTCAAGAAATGCACAGAGCTAAATGGAGGTCATCTCGAACACGGGCTCTAGAATAAAGAAGAAAAGTCCAAAGACTCTCATGTTTTGATATGATGTTTTTAAACACGATAAATTAGTTATCACCAAAGTTTCATTCAATCCTTTCAGAAAATTAAGAAATGAGGCTTATCGAAAGTTGAGGCCCGTTTTGGGGGGTGACTCTGTATTATTATTTAGTTTTAAGTGCATTCAAATCTGTCGAATGGAGGGTTCGGCTCATTGAGCCGATATAGGATACGTCGCACGACGTATACTTGTATTGGCATGTGCGAGTAAAAGAAGAACGGCAAGCTATTGGAAGGGGGTCTTTGTAACGAAACAGTGAGCCAATTGCATTCTTTTTTCGTGTGATTATATTTAGATCCGAAGAAAGGAAGTGTTTCTGGATTATAGAGCCGATTTCAGTTGCCTTTTCGAGGTTTGTAGACAAAGAAGGATGCCTTTAATTATAGGGCATTAAGGTAAAGGTCATGTCGCTTCTTTTTCAGATGTCTATTAGATAACTTTGGCAATTTATTATCTTTGAAAAATTTCTTTAGAAAAGAGAACTCATCATCTAATAGTTTATAAGGCTAGCGGATCTTAAGTGCTCTGTGAAGTAGAGTATCAATAGAGTTTAGTTTAAACGAACGAGGAATGAAACTAAAGAAGCCTGTTCCTAGGGTGGTAAAGGTGGACTTACGCTATACAATAAAAGAAAGGCAAGTTTTGAGTGGCCAAAATTTATATCTAAATAGGGCAGGAAGCCTTTGTTTAATAATTCCTTACTGAATTTTATGTTCGGGTGCTGGTGGTTGATAAATCCCATAAGTTTAAGGGAAAGTTCTTCTTTATGGAACATGATTAGAGAGTCGTCAACAGAAGTCTAGGAAAGACGGGAGATAAATCCCGTGGGCAGGTGTAGAGCCAGGAAGCCACATGGAAACATAAAAAGATCTTTCCACATATAAGTCGAGAAGAGAACGAAATTGAGGGTGGTATAAGCTTAAAAACTAGTTGGAAGAACTACAAAGACTATTTATAATTATGTTCATAGTTTCCTGGAAAGGCCCAAAATCTGTTCTAGTAAGTCTAAGGCATTACTGAAAGTAAATTTATTTGTGGTTAGGAGGAGCAGGTCAGAAATTTGGCCATAAGAAAATAGGGCGCAATGGAATTGAAGGCTTATGCACTTTAGGGAGGTCTTATAGAATACCCGAGAGTGAACCAGAAGCGAAAAGGCGAGCATATGTCTCTGACTCGATTAACTTTAGCTTTTTAAATTTAAATAATACACGATTAACCACGTAAAAAGATGATACAATTTTATTCGTTAAAAAAAGGAATGCTACAATTTTATTCTAAGAGTCAATAATTAAATATCTCTTTACTCCCTTCACAACACTTATTTATTTGCCATTTTATGTAATGTTACTTTGGTTTACTGTGAACCAATTATAGAATTTCATAAGACTTCAAAATGCTCGTCTCTGAGGTGGTTTTGAGGCAGATTAGATTCTAATGTGATTCCAACACTACAGTATAATAATATAGAACAGTGAACTCGCCGCATGCTCTGTTCTTTCTTTATTGCCTGCATCCTATACCTTTCTATATACATTCCCTATCAATGATATACATTTTATTCCCCTCATTATCTTATTATGGATTGCAATTTTATTAATTAGTGATATAGAAAACAAATTGCTGTTATTATCTTTCGATTTTCTTACTCCTGACTTCCTCCATTTTTATCAAGTCTACGTTAAAATATCTGTTTTCTACAACAAAAATATTTTTTTCAGAAAATAAATTTGTATGGGAAACACAAATAAAAAAACGTGCAACATGGTAGGGCATTAATATGGAGGGGTAAATGGAATAGAAACGAATTCGATTACGAGATCATATAAAATGATTTTATAAAATGCAAGTTATTGGGTTTTTTGTTCAAATTTCGGAAAATGCCTTCTCTCAAATTTTGTGGGCGTTTTGTTATCAATCTCTCTTTTTAAAAAATATACAAATGCTAAATATCGAAGATATACACCGGGCAAATTTCTCATTATGATGTTATGACGAAAAATAGATTGGTTGCCATCTTGGGAGCCACATTGTTAGTTGGAATCACATCATATCATATTATATATCATTTTGAAGAGAGTTTTTTTCTGAATTAAAATATGATATGAAAATTTCATATTAATCAATTTGGGGTTTATTTTAGGGTTACCAACCGCCCTTTATTGTAAAGAACAGTCCTTTAGTCAGTTTTTTCGTTTTTGTCCTTTTTTTAGTTTGGAAAGGACGCCAAATGTCCTTTATTTTGAAAATCATTTCCCTCATAAGACATTGATGGCATAATTTATTTATATGGCTATAAATCTAGACTGTTTTTCTTAGGAATTAGATATTTTGTAAATTATTTTGCCTTTATATATATATATATATATATATATATATATATATATATATATATATATATATATATATATATATATATATATATATATATATATATAACATATATAATTAATATTATGTCATGATGCATGACAGCATGAATCCCCCGAAGATAAAGGAACTAAACATTATAGTTCGCCGTTCGTATGATTTATAAGTTTGGTTTTGGGTGCCGAGCGATGATCATGCTATGGAAGCAAAGAAGTGATTACAATGCTGTATAATGCCTATGTATTCAAGCATGGGTATCTCATTATCAGGAAGATTTAGAAATGTTGGAGCGGGTGAGGCGAGGAGCTATTAAGCCTATATCTGGGTTTCAAAAATTAAGCTCTGAGACCAGACTACCAAAACTGGATATGTTTTCGGTTAAGAAGAGAATGCTGAGGGGGGGGGGGTCTGATTGAGGTATTTAAATTTTTTCAGGTTTCGACTATATTAACCATGAAAATTTCTTGAGTAACACTGGGGGTGTTATTCGAGGACACCAGTTTAAAATTAAGAGGTAATTTGTGAGGACAGATGTAGGCAAATTCTATTTTAGCAATAGGGTGGTGGATGCTTGGGATGATTTGCCTCCAAAAGTTGTTAAATGTTCCACACTTTCTGGGTTTAAGACAAAATTGGACAAGAGATTGAGGGCTTCGGCCATATGGGTATATATTAAGCATGTACATGCATATATTTGCTAGAGTTGCATGCAAATGAAAAGTCCTTTATGAATGGATGTAGACAAATTTAAGGTTGTATGATAACAAATCCCTTTTGTATTGAGAGGATATATGTATGTGTAAAATCTGTAATTATGGAAGTTTTTGATGGGTCCTTTGGGGGATGATATACCTAATTCACTGTATATATGTATTAATTTGTATGAGATGGCTGGGCTGTGGCTTGTTGGTAACTGGCTCCTTGTGTTCTTTTCTTGTTGCATCAATTTCGTATGCTCTTATGTACTCGTAGGTAGGCCCTACCTACCCTCAGTGTTTAGTTTTACTCTGTGTAATTTTTTTAAGGCGATTAATTACACGAGCAAATACGTGACAGAAACTCTTATTACCTATCTCAGTTCGTTAAATGTTAATATCTAATCCGAAAATTATTAATGATAATTTTTTTTTAATAATGGAACCCCCAATGAAAAGAAAAGAAACGATTGTGTTAATATAATAAAAATTGGGAAAACTATTGTGAATGGTTGGCGGCAACTAATAATCCACAAGAAGTGTATTATTTTCCAAAGTGTAATTAAAATTGGATAGATGAGTGTTTTAGCAATTACACAACATAAAAATTCAGATGGTCGTAAAAATAAAATTAGAGTTTCATCTCCCAGTTCTTTAATTGATAAATTTACTCCTAAAAGCAAATTCTAAAGATGAAAATATTAAAGTTGCTTCGGAAATAGCTCAAATATATCATGCAATTAAAAAAAATCATTCTTCCAACTCACTTGATTTCAGTTTGAAATTAAATTTAAAACTTTACTCTCCCACCAAATGTTGATCCTGGATCCGTCACTGGGAGGGATCATCGTTTAGATTAATTAACATTCATAATCCAGCAAGGAGGTGTACATTGGTCATTTGCGTTCTTCCCTTCTATGTACATATAAGTTTTTACTTGGAGATATTGAGGTCAAGGAATAATAATATGTATTATATAATATGTACGTCATACATGAATTAAAACCCAATAGATAATGACGTAGAGTAGATAGTTGCGATGATACTTTTGCATAGATATAAATAGAAAATAGAAAGTGCATTTTGAAGCTATAGAATAAGTAAGGATTTGTGACTTTGCCGAGAGTAAAATCTGCTAATCGTGAGTGTCGTATAATGCCCCTTTTGATCACTCCACTCCTGACACCACTTCTGTCGTGGTATACCTGGTGGTGTGATGTACATACTTCTTTGATGAAGTAGGCTTTGGTCTAAGAGTGCTAATTTTGATATTTTAAGAAAGAGCCGCTTCAACGCGTAAGGATAAGAGGAAACACACAGGAATTATCCCCAAATACACATATATTTTAAATTTAACACTTAACTATGAAAAACAAACAGTAATCACATTTATATTTTCATCCTAAGCTAAACTAGACTATTCCGGTTGGCAGCTATGCCTATTACATAGTCTTCAATGACAAAAATAAACAAATAGGCTAAACGTAAACACACCAATTGCCGATTAGTATTTTTATCGCGACCCTTTTTGATTAGCGTTAATCATTAAATTAAAGTACTCTCTTTTACCAACAAATATGACCGGGGTTCACGCACGATTGTCTTTACTTCTATAAAATCGTGCAACGTACTAACCTCATACTATCGCAATATGAATATATAAATGTTCTTGCTAACTCACATGTCAGACGGGATCAGGGTTACCGGATAACGCTGGAGGGCTTATCTCGCGCTTTGGAGGGTTGCCGTGGCCGATGATTGAATTTCGTAGAGGTGGGATGGCGGATTAGAGGTAGTGCGAAGTTAACTTCTTATTGCAAATTTGCCTCTGGTTAAGTTAAGAAGATGGAGAGAGTTACGGTGCTCTTCGCTCCACGAGTCCTTTTCTAAATAATCTTGACGCCTCTTGGTGTCTGATTCTTCAACGTAGAGTGCCCAACTAGATTTTGGGGGTATTCGGTGAGATTTTTACCGTAACTAAAGAACGAAACCTCGTAGGGACTAGGTTTTTCTCCTCTCACTCTTACGGAGCTTGAGATGTGAGAGTCCCAAGAGTGTGAGCGGGTTTACTTTTCTCCAGTCAGACTTCTTCTAAGTCTGTAAAGGATTCTTCGGTATGGCCACGATACAAAACTCGACGATTTATGTTAATTCGGCCCGGGGAGGCGGGATCGATTTTCTCAATCTGATCCTATCGTTTCTCACGGAAATCGTCTTGTCGGGCTGCAGGATCGATCTTTAACGAACTGAACCTTCTTCTTTCTTATCGAATTCCAATCCTCTCTCTTTGTTTCCGGGGCTTATTTATAGGCGGACCACCGCCCCATCTAAGGGGAAAGAGGCGAGGTCACAGAGGGGAGCGCGAATGGTGAGTTCGCATCTGGTGAGAGCGAGAAGTGCAGAGATTGGCACTGAGGTGCCCAAGTCGGCTTACTAATTAGAGAGACTCTCAACTGCCACACTCCTCGGCGTGCCTTTTGACTAGCATCGCTTTTTTTGTGTCATAACCACGGGTTTATGGATCTCGTAGGCAATTGGATCGTTAGAGCGTCGTTTGAGGGCCTTTTGTGGTTGCCTTAAAACAGATGTTCGCTCCAACTACCAAAGCAGCGGGGAGATCAAACAGGGTAGGCAGTTACTGTCGTTCGCCGGCTACCGTTCCCACGATTCTCTTCGTGGGGCTCGCTTCTCAGGCTTTCTCCACAAACGGAGGGAAGACTTTAAGGTATATGTCCTCCTGGACCTCCAGGATGCTTTTGGAAGCCATTTCTCTACAATGAGGATGAGTTAATTTGAGCCTACCTTGATTCAAGGGTGGCAGTTGCGAGGCAGCGTAGGAGGGTTGTCACAGACTCAGGAAGTAGAAAACTGAACTTCTTTGGACTCATTTCGCGAGACAATGGGGAATCGAGTGTACTAGTGGATTTACTACTGTGATGAAAGTTGCAGAAGTAGACTAGGAGTATATGACAAGTACTCCGTCTAATTGGATAAAGCTGGGATTCCTACGACAAGGTACCTAGTTAGATTCTATCCGAAAGAAGATAAAATTTTCTACACTCTTTTTCCATCCTGCGCCAATGATTCTTATCCGCACCCAACATATGTGTAGTTTGGTTTTGGAAACGAACGAAGATAATTTATTTAAGAAATAATCGTTAATATTAACCCAATTTAATCCTTCCTACTGTTTGTGCACATCTTCTTTTTTCCGTAGGGGATGGGGGCTGTGCCCTCATTGAAAAGCCCGTATTTTCTGTTTCTTTGAAATAGCCATCAATCCGCCAATCTACTCCTGCATTCCCCTAAAAGCAAGTTTCAAGTACACGCTTTTTAATCGCTGTGCTTCTATGTCGCAGGGAACCATTAGCGTTAATATGATGGTATATACAGGGACTGGCGGGTAATTTTCCGCCGTCGGCAATTCTAAATTCTGCGCATGCGTGTTGCATAGTGTCGGTTCTCTCTTCTTCCTATCATAGTAAAATCAGTTTGCATCAGTGGGAGAAAATCAATACCCTGTCTGAGTTCAATGCTCAAATTAATTGGAAAAGGCAAGCCGTGTTACTTAGTAGTCACGCTAAAAGCTTCAACGTGAAGGTCTCCGAGAGTTTGAATGTGAATCGTATGATGGACCAAGGACTCAAGAAAGAGATGGAAGAGGTAGATTGTAATTACGAGGGTACAAAGGCTTGGGTACGTCACTCTAAGCGTTATAATACGAAACGAACCCCCGAATTTATCGCTGAGATCAAAGCCATCATTGAAAACGATCCCAGCAAATCAAGGGGGTTGAGTTCCATAGCCAGGGACAAGAAATGTCACTCTCTCATCGGACAGTACATGCGGAGATCTGCTACTACTCATACATCATGATGAAGAACCAGATTCTGTAGCAGAAGATGAAGGACAAGCGAAAGGAACGTGATGTGATGCTTGTGAACAAATTGAAGCACCTCCTCAAGCCTGGATAAAATGGACTTAGTGGAATTATTATGACAATCGCCCATATCAATTAAGAAAATGGGGTTGCAAGATGGACCTTAAGATTATCCTTCTTCAAATAAAGGAAACATACTAATTCACAATAATCTGATTCTCTTCTCCTATTTTCACTCGATTATTTTGACCTCGAATGTCTATTCCACCTTCCTATGGATTCGGTTGGTTATTATACATACACCGCTGTGTACACGTGTTACATATAATCAGGAGCGTATAGCAAAAATAAACAAGAAAATGTGTATGGGTCTCTTCCGATGTGTATTTTAGACGAGTGAGAGAGACAGTTTCGGGCTCAATGTGAGCAATAAAGGAAGTAAAAGAGGACATTTGAGGGATGGGTGAATAAATGTGAGAGGATCACGTAAGAATAATGCGTATATGTATGTGTGTGGATAAGGAGGTATGAAAGGACAGCAATACACACAAACCTATTCGAATACGAGGCTATTCCCTTTGCGAGTTGTGAGTGTGCATGAATTAATTTCCGATGTATATGATGACTTCGCCTTCCTGGAGAGTAATAGCTGTAAATGTGTAGTAAATGGCAAAAATCCGTGATCATTCATTGACATAATTACCTCATTTAACCAATTACTCCCATTGTCTTAGATAATTAATTAATTAGACCTCAGTACATGTCAAAATGAGAGATGCGGAAGCGTTGAAAAGAAAATCAGAGCGCACAGTAGAGGACAGAAGTCATTCTGGATGGGAGCAAAAGATGGGAGAAATGAAATAAATAAAAGTTGAAATGTAGAAAAAAACGGATAATTGGATGAAAAAATGTGAATGAATGAACTCTTGACAAAGATAACGAGTTCAAAGGAATCAATAGGCAAGAAAAAATCTATAGGAATCGAATTACAAAAACAAGGACCAGCAAAGACCCTAAGGTCCGCTTAAGGCCAGTCCGCTTACAGACGGTGTTAAACTACCACTATCTGATGTTACTGTATGTCAAAGTATGGCCAAGTGTACGGGAATAGGCTAGGCAAGGCGACAACTGTTATTGATCTAAGAGTGCGATTTTAATAGATAGCGGCAGTTGCGTGACCAAGGAATGTACCAAATACAACGACAAAAATAGATTTTTAATACACACTAAATAAAAGGCACAACAATAAATATGGATATATATGGGTACACGAATAAGACGCAATTAGGTTCCGAATGCTAATTAGGTAACCTGAGTTATTGAATGGTTATAATGGGAGGTTTAGGGTAGTGAGGGATTTAGTTTTTTTGAACCTCTGGAGTAAAGCTGGGCAAACTTGGCGGAGGTCTCAGTGACCTTGATTACTCACGGGCAATAGCCACAAACCAGTAGCGGGTGGGGCTACTTTCTCGAAATTGTGTTTTACGAGCTATTGGGCCTCTTGTCCTTAAGAGGTTACCGGTCGAACTTCGAAAGGGAAAGGGGGTGAGATGAATGACTTCTCCACACTCGGCTCGAACGAGCTAACGGGCCTCTTGTCCTCAAAAAGTCACCAGAATAATTTTGGAGGATGGCTTCTCCAATCCTTGATCCGAAGGCGGTTGAGAAAGGCTGACGTTGTCTCACGAGACTCTTCTCCCTGACCCGAAGATACGGGTGTGATGTCCAGATCTTCCATGGCTTGCGACCGTCACTCACACTTCTCGGGAGAGAGCTTCGTTGAATTGAACTCCTTTCGGGGAAGTGTCGTCTAACCAAATCTGTCTGTAATCTTGGAGAGAGTGCATATATACCCGGAGTTCTCCAAAACAGGGAGAGAGATTGAGACCTTCTCAAACCCTCGATATCTGCCGTGAGAACCAAGCGTCTCTTTGCGAGAAGGCGTAAG
Source organism: Ceratothoa steindachneri (assembly GCA_963969495.1). Lineage (NCBI taxonomy): Eukaryota > Metazoa > Arthropoda > Malacostraca > Isopoda > Cymothoidae > Ceratothoa > Ceratothoa steindachneri. The sequence continues at coordinate 75,663,624 of OZ018320.1, forward strand.
AGGCAGTGATCAGCAGGCCAGACGGGCGAACAGCGGCTGGAGCCATAAAAGCTGTTCGCGGCGAACCTACAAAAATAGATGGGAAATCTCCTGACCCGAGGAGCGGGGGGGAGGGAGATTGAAACGGCGGGGAGGTAGCCTCAATTTCAGCGTCATGCCTCAAGGTGAATTTTGCGGAGACCTGGCGGCAAGTCCAAAAAGGATGAAGTCGGAGGGGAGGCAGGGGTGAGTATGAGCTTGCTTTCTCTCCAGAAATAATATTTTAGTAGGTGAGGAAATAATATTATTCTATGGGATACTTTTACAGTGTATTATGATATTTTTCTTAACATGCTGTTTTTTTTTAACAATTCCAATTCTACGGTACACACTTATCTACATGTATACCCTTTGACATGCAAGTTCAGTTAACCCTCAAATCAACAAACACGCTTCTCCGAACCAGTGGGGAGGGGGAATAGGACAGTATTCTCTTCTCTCGCAGTCTTCACCTGCTAGTGGTAAAAGTATTATACGTATAGGACAGACAAAAAAGAAGATGGAATTCACATTCACTCCATGCCATGCAGGGGGGCGTCGCTGGCATCTATTTATTGCTCATTTCATTTTAGATCCTAGCTATTTATTATGTATGACGTTTTCATCTATGCTCCTACTACGTTATATTTACACTATTGAAGTACGCAAGTCTGTTTTTGAACATATTAACTGACCTGCGTTCTACTTACTACACTGTGGGGCAGGCTATTCCACGTTTGCATGATCCTAAATGTGAAATAATTTTGAGTTATAGTAGAGTTAAAACGCTTTTTCACTAATATAAAACCATTTTGGCGTCTATTGGCCCTTTCGTCATCTCGAATAATAACCTGTAATTAATATTAGCAAATCCTCTTAAGATTTTGAATACCTCAAACAACTGTCCAAGTAGTCGTTTACTTTCAAGGGATAGTAGGTTTAATGAGCGGAGTCTATCTTAGTACGGTTTGTTTCGGATTCCAGGAACTAGTTTAGTAGCCCTACGTTGCACTTTTGTAGGTAGGGAGCCCAAAATCGAACCGCATATTCGAAGTGTGGGCGCACGAGCGCTTTGTATAATGGCAAGATTATATCTTTCGATTTCAAAGTAAAATTCTGATCAATATATCCTAGGGTTCAGTTTGCTTTTTTACAAGATTCTGCGCACTGTTTCGATACTTTAAGGTCCTCCGAGATTAAAATATCCAGGTCTTTTTCAAAGTTAACGGGGTCAATGATTTGGCCTTTCATATGGTATTTTATGTTTGAGTTATGATATCCTAAATGCATGACCTTGCATTTACCTATGTTGAAGCCTATCTTCCATTTATCCGTGCATTCGACAATTTTATTAAGATCTCTTTGCATTTGCTCTGTATCGGATCTCGAAAGCGCTCGACTTCCCAGCTTCGTGTCATCTGCAAATTTAGAGATTCTACTAATCATTCCATTATCCAAGTAGTTAATGTAACAATAAATATAATGGGCCCAGGACTAATCTCTGTGGGACCCCGCTGGTGACTGGGGCCCACTCTGAGCACGCCTCATTTACAACAACCCACTGTGAATGGTTTAAGAGCTAGTTCTTGATCCATTTAAGTATGTTACCCCTCACTCCAATCGCTCTAATTTCCAACAATAGCCTTTCGTGTGGGACTGTATTAAAAGCATTTTTAAAGGTTAAGGTAAATTATATCAGCCGCTTTAGTTTTATCGTAGATGAAAATGACGTTATGAAAATTTTTGAGTAAACTGGTTAGGCACGAGCATCCATGTCGTAATCCATGCTGGGTGTCTGATTAAATTTTTCGCCCCGAGATGACTCACCAATCTAGATATCTTTAATTATCTGGGTGTCTACGGTTAATTATTTGCCTGGGGATGACTCGCTAATCTATCTCCAATTATCTCTAATTATCGATTCCAAACTTGTAGAGATAAAGCCATAAGAATGGTATATATATGCAACAGGAAAAAAAGACTCGAAGGATAAAGACAGGGGAATGGTTTTCGTGAGTAAAAGAAAAAGTGTCGAAGGAGAAAACCATAGGAATGGTTTCCCTGTGAAAAAGAAGATAACCTCGAAGGAGAAAGCCATAGTAATGGTAATCATGTGCAAAATGAGAAAACCTAAAGGAGAAAGCTAAACGAAAGGTTTTCTTCTCCTAAATAAGAAAATCTTGAAGGAGAAAGCGATAGAAATGTCATCCATGTGCGAAAGAAGAAAATCTCGAAGGAGAAAGGGATAAAAATGTTTTTTATGTGCGAAAGAAAAACCTTCTAAGTAGAAAGCCATAGGAATGGCGTTAATCTGCGAGAGAAGTAAACCTTGAAGGAGAAAGCCATAGGAATGGTTTTCGTCTATTTAGTTATGGTCGCTCATAACTAATGGTCATTCACGCGTACGCGTGCGTAAACTACCGGGCGCACGATTTGAAAGGTTTACTCATTGTAAGTATAATATATGATATAATATGATAGGGAGAGTGCGCAACTCTTCTGATTTTGCCTTCACCGCACAAATAATAATAAACAAGTAAGGATATCTTTGTGCTACAATATAATAATTTTAAAGAATATGCATCCGTATTTATTTGCGACAGGTCTTTTTATCGCGGGCATCGCCGGGTACCAATGTTATTTAAATATAAAAAAGCAACAATCTATCCGTATCTGTTGCCACTTTAACACAAGAGTTTCGACACGGACAATCACGCTCTCGTTCTCTCACTTTGTTTATCCTAACTGCATCCCACACATCCGCTCTTCGACTCATTCAACTTGTTCCAAACTTTACAGTTGTGTTCTTCGTCCATGACGTTTCTCTCCTGCAACCCCGATGCTCCCACAGCTCCACTGCTTACCCAATCAATCAAAAATCATTTTCAAGGTCCTCCCACGTACATACACGATCTTGAACAACGCTGCACACTCTTTTTCCTCACTGAGCCTATCCCGGCTCCTGACAGCCTTGCATTCAGGATCTGGTACCTTAATGTTGGTTCCTCGCATTGGTCTGTGTTGCTTGGGTGATCATGCTTACTCGATATTTTCTTCTAGAGTGTGGAATGAACTGCCTTTTGAAATACGCTCATCGCCCTCTCTGGATGCTTTCAAGAGTATCTTGAAGACCTACCACTGTTCTCAAGCCTTTTCTTAGTTGGTAGAGAGGAGCTCTGGCATTGCACCATGTGATTACTATTTATTTAAGTGATTCTCACATTACCTAAATGACATTTATTTAATTCATTGCCACATTACCTAAATTACATTTATTTAAGTCATTACTACATACGTAATAGCCATCTATTTAAGTCATTAACACATCAACGAAATGGCATTTATTTAAGTCATTACCACATTGCCTAAATGACATTTATTGAAGTTATTGTAGCATTAATAATAGCATTTATTTAAGTCATTACCAGATTACTTAAATTCCATTTATTGAAGTCATTGCTACATTACTAAAATGGCATGTATTTAAGTCATTAGCATTACTGAAGTTACATGTATTTAAATCATTAGCATTACTTAAATGGCATTTATTTAAGTCATATATTTGATCAAAGCCTAATGAATTCTTCAATAAAGTTGTCCACTGCATAATTAAACGATGAGAGAGCAATGCCAATAACCAATAAGGATGAAAACTACTTTGCTGAAATTATTTTTAGATTAAAAGTGATTTTACTTTCCTTATAAAAAAAACGACATAAATTTTAATATAATGGTTGAGGGTTTAAAAAAATTAAGGTGGTATTATTGTAAAGATAAATAAAAAAATCTATGAATTTTACTTCAATTCATATGTGTTAATGCAAGGTCTTTTTAACAAAATAAGCAATTTAGGATAATTTTATTTTTATAAATCAAGTGTTTCTGGGCCATCCGATATGAAAGTCATTTCCTTAACATGCGTTATTTTATTCTTTCCGACCCAACGAACATTCACTGTTTGCTCTCGTCACGCTAAAGCCAATGCAGAACTTGCTTCCAATGCTTGCAATGTAGAACTTGCTTTCAATTCAGAACTTGCTTTAAATTCAGAACTTGCTTCCAATGTAGTACTTGCTTCCAATGTAGTACTTGCTTCCAATGCAGTACTTGCTGTTATCTCTCTGGGACACCCCCCCTCCCCCCTTAATTACATCGCGTCGAATTCCTCCTACTGGCACTTATTCATTTACCGACTCTGCAACTTGTCGAGGATCTTTTCCACCCGGGGGTCCTTGCCCTCCCCATTGAAATTATAATGGGGATCCTTAGGTCTAAAACCTTACTCCCTACCCAAGCGCTTCTCTCGGTTTATCCATACGTGTGGAGATGGCCGGATGTTTTGACATTCCGAGGAGAATGAAGAAAGTTTCTCCTAGAACGGGTCGAAGATTCACAATGTCCACACTTTCCGTTTTCTCGCCGGCGCGAAAGTGGGAATAACATATTATTTCTTTCATTACGAAACAATACGGGAAATGGCGCGTTATTTTTGCTCTAAAAATTGAAGAAAGGAGAAACGGGAAGCAGATAAGTGAGTCGCTGCAGGTCAAAACACACCCGCAATATTATTACATATGATTCCAATTCAAATTTTTAAAAATAACAAGAAAAATGATATAAATAATTACGCTTTTATTAAGTTGAAATGGTACGAAAGTTATAAAAGGTTTTTTTTTTTAAGTATTTTGTTATCATAATTCTCATATTCCAAAGAGTGGGATAGCGACAAGACGAATAATCATGAACGCACATGAACGTATTATTCATTCACTATTTCTTGTACTGCTTCCACATGAGCCAAAGTGAGAAAGAATTTGTACTCTTACTCCCAGCTCTTTCTATTTAGCTCCCACATCTCTCATCTATATATCGCCATTCGATCATATACAGCATTAGCCAAAATTATGGTGTAAGTATGAAAAAGTGAAGAATATGATTGAAGCTCATTTATTTCACACTTGACAGAATACAAATAAACATTTTTGCGTACATTCTATCAATGATTAATATTTGATGTGTTCTTTTGTTTTTATAACCGCTTTTATGCGTGTTGGTTTCCTTGAGACTGAGTTGGCACAGGTGGTTGACTCAATTTTCTGCCACTTTTCATGAATTTGGCTGTTAATTCACTTTTTAGGAACATTTGTGCACCCTCACTCTTGTGCCCAAGTGTGGCCACATATGTTCAATGGAATTGAGGTCTGGAGATTGAGGAGGCCATTCCATCAGCGTCCACCCCTTTGTTTTGAGACCAACCCTTTGAAACTCTAAATGTGAGGCATGGAGCATTGTCTTGGTCGAAGATTACACCAGCTGGTATGCCATCATTGAAAATTTACCTAAGGAAGGTTGATAAACCTGGTCTAACATGCTGGTGTAAGTGTTGGAATCCATTCTGCCCTCACAGGTGAACAACAATCCTGGACCTGAAGACCACATGCTGCCCCAAACCATTACATTGTCACCTCCAAATTTGACTGTTGGGACAACATATCTCGAATCATAAGCTTCCCTAACTCTTCGATGAACATAAGCAGCTCCAGGAGTTCCAAAGATCTAAAGAGAAATACAAATTTTACTGATTACTTTTGGTATCCAATAAAAATGTGTGCAAGTGTAATAAATTGGTAGAAACAAATGTGGAGATTCTACCTCAAAGTTGCTTTCATCAGACCAAACAATTTTAGCTTAAAAATTATCAGCCCGATCTTCATGCTCTTTTTCCCAAGACAATCGCTTCTTTTTGTTCACCTGAGACAGCCACGGTTTCTTTCTAGCATTACATCCTCTAAGCCCAGCTTCTAATAACCTTCTTCTCACTGTGCATTTTGATATCTCTTTGTTGTTGCTACATTAAAAAAGGATTTTTCCTATCGTTCAGAGAGGTCCTTTTCAGCAACCTCTCTTCCCTCTGAGTTGTACACCTTTTTCGACCTTGACCATCATGGTTTTTGAAAGAATTGGTTTCATTGTACCTTTTAATGGTTGTTTGGACAATGTTTCTCGAGCATTTCAATCTTCTTGCAATTTCAACAATGAAATGATTTGAGTCTCTGAGCTTCAGGAATCTGTTTCTTCGGAGACAATTTTAACAAAAAATTATCACATGTAAGTTAACAATATGATTATCACTGAAAAAATAGGAATATAAGTTAGTATCACACACTGAATGGCAGAACGTTGCCCCAACCACTTGTGCACATTATGCAAAAACGCATTAAAGCGGTTATAAAAGCAAAAGGAGGACACATCAAATATTAATTATTGATAGAATTTACGCAAAAATGTTTATTTGTATTATGTCATATATGAAATAAATGAGCTTTAATCATATTCTTCACTTTTTCATACCTGCCCCATAATTTGGGCCAAGGATCTATATACCAACCTTTCAAATTATTTGTGGTTTGAGGCGGACCTCCCCCCGACGCCGGAGTTTGCTTCCTGCTTGTTGCCTTTTTAAAATTTTATTGATGTTTTTTTGTTGTTTTTTTTGCATCTTATTTTAAAGTAGCCTAGTACTAGGCAGTGTTGAATACGGTGACTATTGCCCAAGTAGGCAGTCGCCAGATGAGCTGTTTAAAAAAAAAAAGGTTTGTGGTTTAATTAAGTCCCTGAGCGAGCCAGGATTGCTTTAGGGGACCTGAGTATATTTTTTTTCTTTGTTTATAGTTTATTGATGTTTATTATTATTTTTAGTTTTGTTTTCTGCTCATTTTTTAAATAAAATAAAGATAGCATTAGTAATTTCGGCAGTGCCCCTTTTGGTGGCCGCTAAAAGTGATCTTAAAGTGTGGGGTCTTTTTGTTTCTTTTAAATTATAAAATGAAAAATAAATCCTATATACTCCTATGACAGTTCGATAACCCCTACGTCCTAAGGCTGCCTTTCACTCTTCGACCAAACCTACCATGATTCAAAGCTTTTCCATTCTATAAACGTACGACTTCTTTGTCTATCATCATCCATTCTTTATTGTGAGAAGCACCTTAACATCCCGTTGTACAACATTCGTCAACACGAGTGAATAAAAGTGATGCTAGATGTGCAACTATTATGTTTCGACTACAGGATCAGTTTCGTGGCTTTCCCCTCATCTTTGTCTGTACATTTTTTTTTTACACATAAATACATTCATGTTTGTCGGGGTCCGGTCAAGATTGGAGGGCAGTTTCACCAGACTATTTATCACTGAAAATTATTCTAGGGTGTTATTAGGTTCTTCTAAAGCAGGGATAAGCAATAATTTTAAGCAGCGGGCCACATTGAAGTTTATGTAAAGCTATGCGGGCCACATTAAAGTTTGTGTAAAGCTTTGCGGGCCACATTGAAGTTTAGCTAAAGCTTCGCGGGCCACATTGAAGCTTATGTAAAGCTTTGTGGGCCGCACTTAAACAGTTATATGCAAATATCGAATACATTGAGTTAATTGCGATTACCTGTGTGTATTTGTTTGCAATTACTATATATTCATAGTTATAGTTACACATTAATAACTAAGGATAAATTTTTGCATAGTTTTGCTTCCCTTTGTAAACTGTTTCCAGACTTATATCAAGAAGGGAACTTACAACTTCACGTGGAATCCGAACCACGATCTACAATTCTACATGTAATCATTACCCAGAGCCCAGGCGTCTTCCATTCAAGTACTAACCACAGGCAATGTAGCTTAACTTCCGCAAGCGAAAGAGATCGTGTAGATAAGGGTAATGAGAATAAGTATTTATAAAGTATCGTATTTTTTAAAGAAAACTACTTTATCTACGAATGAAGTATATTTGGAAATGACTGATTAAGAATCTAGGAATTACATAAAAGAAAATAATGAGATGAGATTTTGGAAAAATGTCTAATAATTATTTTTAAATATTTTTTCGAATTTTGAAATTAAACGCAAACTAAATGAAAAGCATTCGCGGGCCGCAGTTTGACCACCTCTGTACTAAAGCCTAGTTGATAGTCATCTCTTTTGAGTAAAAGTGATAATTTTGGACTTCGGAATTTTGTGATTTATAAAAATAAAATCTTGAATTTTGTTAACTGTCTAAAGTCACTGGATAAACAAAGGAGTGGAAAGCGAATATATTTGGTTGACAAATGAATGAATTAAAATTAGTTGATTGATTGATAAAATATTGATTTGTCTTAATAATCGTTATGTACATGAATTTAAGTATGTAAAGATAATGTGGAGGCAGTGAAAATTGTTTTACATGATCAAACAATCATAAATAAATAGAAAAATGTTAACTATGGCAAAAAAAAATGAATTGGATATTTTTAAGAAAGAGGGCGGAGTGGGTACTTTGTCAAAAAAGGGTGTTGCCATCTGTTCTACACAGAAATTAGTTAATAAGCTGATAGGATTCCAATGTTTGTTCGTATGTCTCTTCACGATGCAGGTGTTCCTTCAAATACACCTGGGAGCCTTAGGGAACTTTTTGATGGGGTGCGTTTATTCTTTTTACAGATACAAAAATCAATTTCGTCTGCATATGGGTTCTGCATTAATGATGTACAATATCTAAGGAGCTTACTTGGAGAGACAAAGTATTTCGCCTGTTATTAAGAGCCGTATGGAAGGAAAGTTTGTGGCTTATCAATTCAGTGTTATAATGTAAACAATAGGGAACTGATTATTTTTGCCACAAACACCGTCCTTGAAAGTGAGCCAGATGCAATACTATTTAGTACAGAAGTTGAAGGTACAGACTAATTTATTTGTTCATTGTTCCCGTGGTACATAATACAAAGAGGTTAATCAATGCAGTAATGACAATGCAAGGAAAAAATACAGCATGGGATTCCAGTTGGTTGTTTGAGTATTCTTGAACAAGAGGAAAAGGAACAAACTGAGAAAAAAATGGGGGGGGGGGAGGCAAATAAAGATTAGGACATTCACACGACGTCTTAATCCAAATGTCTCGGGGGGACGTAAGTAATGGAGTTGGATTGCAAATTCTGTCTCACCTACATCTTTGGATGCTTAGGAGTAATAATGTGTCATTCGATCTGTCTAAAGTGACCGTGGGTGTAAGAGTAGGTTTGAGTTTGCGAAAATGGGCTTTGAATTATCTCTTGTTCTTTACTAAATGTTAAATGATTGAGTTCTACGCCCTTGAATGCATATTGATGTAACCTAGACCTTCCCAGTCACCGACACATGATTGTTCTAAGATTTCTTCTACGCCAATCTTTGAGGTGTCATTTGTGAGTCGGAAGGGGAATATTTTTGCACTGCTAAATAAGTAGGTCTACACTGTCTCTTTTGACTTTTTAAAAGCATTTTCTGCGGTGTCGTCTCAGTGTAAAATTGAGTAAGGTCGTCTTTTTTTATGCCTTTTAGAGATCTAGCCATTGGGAGAAGGATGATTCCACTGCTTTTCACAAACCGTGTAAAATTTGATCAATTTAAAAAAAAATGCAATTGTTTTAAAGTCTGGGTAGCCTCATGCGTGTTGCAATCAGTACCCAGGCTCACTATCAAGATGGGCAAATGGCACACAACATTTGGTATACCATTTCTTTTATGACAACTCCTCGATCTTACGACATTTACTACTTTTTAGGTGAGATATTGAAGGTAGTTTGTATTTTTTTTCTTGGGGGGAGGCATATTTAACTTTTAAATCCGTTTTCACAAAGTGTAGAAGCAGTTTTCGCAAGGTTTAAAAACCCATTTTTACAAGGTTTAGGAGGTTATTTCATTTGGTTTAGAAGCCCGTTTTCACAAGTTTTAAAAGCAGTTATCAATCGGTTTAGAAACTGCTTCTCACATGGTTCCGAAACCAGTTCTCACAAAGGTGGAGTTCGTCATTTTTTCATGGTATCATAGCTTGTTTTCAAAAAGTTTAGAAACCTATACCAGTTCTAACAATATATTGAACCCGTTCTCTCAAGGGTTATTACGCATTCTCACAAGCTTTAGAACCCGTTCTCACGAGATTGAGAAACCAATTCTCACGAGCCTTAGAACATATTAATACAATGTTTTAAATCCGTTTTCACAAGTTTTAGATGCTTTCTCACATGGAATTTTAATGATTTCTTACAAGGTTTAGAAATCGTTCTCACAAGGTATATAACCGGTTCTACAAATGTATAGAACCCGTTCTTATAAGGACACTCTCACAAAGTCTAAGGCAGGTTCGACAAAGGTATAGAATCTATTCTCATAAGGTTAGACAAGCCGTTAGAAAAATGTTTAGAAACTCATTCTCACACGGTTTAGAAATCTGCTTGCACAAGCTTTAGAACACGTTGTCACAAGGTTTAGAACCCTTTTACAAGGTTAATTACACTTTTTCACAAGGTTTATATCCCGTTCACACAGTTTAGTAACCTGCCCTCGGAAGGCTTAGAAACCTGTTATCGCGAGGTTTAGGCACTTATCTTTGGGCACTAACATTTGGGAACTGTTTGATGCCCTTTAATTCGAGTCATTACAGATTTATTTTTATGTATGCATCACTCTACACTACTAAAGTCGTCCTTCAGTAATTATTTCTGTTGATTATTTGTTTTACTGAGGGAGACCTATGTACATATATAGTATGTATCATATTTGTTATGCTACACTTAATACCTCGTTGCGATGAAGGAGAGGGGCTCTCTGCAGCCCCTACTCTGGCTTTGAATTGTTTCAGCGAATGTTAAATTTAAATAAATGATTAGAAGTATAATGATTTAGTGGCAAATTATCATTGGAAAAAAGTGCTTAATTCCTACAAAAGATTGGAAAAGAGAGTAGGAGAGAAATGAGAAATGTATCAGAGAAGATTTTCCCACTGGTGGTGAAAAAAAATCATGTGGCCAGTTTTCAAATCAATCAAATGACACTTCTACCCGAAGTAGGACGGGATTTGTAAAACGATCTTCATAGTTCAGCCCATCGCAGGGCACTAGCCCATACTGGTCCATAAACAACGAATAGGAGGACATAAATACACCAGCAAGTCATAATAATGAAATGTTTTTAATTCTGAGTTACTGCAGCTTGTAACCGAATGTGGGACGCGAGTTTCGTCCCAAAACGCAATCCACAATAAAGGCAAAACTGATAAGTACAAGAAATTACCGAGAAACAAGATTCCTGCCGTCTAATGTCTCGAAAAAATGTAAAGAAAAAAGCCTTAGGGAACATATTGTGGTGCAATGAAGAGTAAATTTAAGGTTTGCCATAAATTTAAGAGAATTTGAAATTACAACTAGAATTTTGAATGAAGCCAATGTAACTTGTGGAATAAGGCCGTTGTATGACGAGCTGAGTTATTTTGAAGATGCTTGATGACACAGAATGGAGGCACACAGAACATTATGTAATTAATAAATGCTAGAGATAAAGAAGACGATGATGGCTACTCCTGTAAGTAAGGTTTGTATGTTCCATGGTTGCTTTATCTGCTCTCTTATTCCAGTCATTGGCTACATAAGAAAGTCACCGAAAAAGCATTATACTCTTTGGGCACGAGGCTAACTGGGCTTGTACTTTGATGGCCATGGAGTGTTTATGATATGGGGCTTTTAGCATAGAGACCGCACTGGTGGAATCTTCAAAGATTGTAGTTTGTCCACTATTTTGGTTAGTTAGGTCAATGGCTAACGAGATGATCCTAGTGAATTAGGCTGAGAGAACTGATGCACAGTCTGTTAGGTGACTGGTTTTTATTCATTTGGAATGGATTGCTACGTACATCACACCATGTATGGATTTGATACATGAGTAAACAATGATTAGCATGGTGGTTAATATATTCGTGGTTCCTGCATGGCATTTGTGTATGATTGGCAGGATAGTTTGCCTTGCCGTGTGGTGATTTACAAGAGCACTTTGAAGTTATTTCTATAAACAAATGTTTTGGTCAGCTAGCTATAGATCTCTCATACGCTATTTTTTATCCAATGGTTGTAGGACAAGTAACTACGTAGATTTGGGCAGCCACCTAAATTGAATTTATTAGCTGGCGTGGTTTAGAGTTGTTACGGTGAGTGCGAAACATATATTTAAGTTCCGCAATTATCCTTTGGTGAGGTAGTGTAGGGATCCAGTTTGAGCGCAGAAAGGTCAAGTTGGAGTGGATATAAAGGGGCCACTTGCCAAACGTAGAGCCTGATGGGGTAGGGCGTCTAGCTTTATTAGTCGTCAGTTTGGAGTAGTTCTGTAGTGATAACAGCTAAAACTGGGCTTGGAAAAGTGTAGAGTTTTATAGAGGTACAGAAAAGTGCACATATCAACTACCCAATGGAGTTTGGACAGTTTCCTGAAGGGGTTAATTACATTGGAGCACCGTTTTCAAAGGTTGTTTACAGGCTCTTTCCAAGTAAACGTTTGATCTAACATTAAGCCTTAGTGTGGATGAAAAGCGTCCTCCAGGGGGGTTGGGACTATGCAGTGTGAAGGTTGTTATTCGTTGCCATAGTAACTCCATGCCTCCAGAGCGTACATTACAGTTTTCCTGACAAATTTGGTTTAAGTTTTGAATGTGATTGAAGTTTGATGAACTTGTAGAAATAGTTAGGTATTTTTCGAGTGAAGGTGATCGTCACTGTTTTTAATTTGCTGATCACTGGGTGAAGCCATTCCGTGAGGTGTATGGGGCGATGTTGTGGTTAGATTCTGAAAAGTAGGTCTAATACGGTAATTGAGTTTGTAATGGAGAGCTAAATTACCTGGTCATCCACATATAGGGAATATTTGGTGGATGATTTTACCTGGGGGCAAAGACATGAACGCTCCCTCACAGCACTCCCTCCAATTGGATATGTGGTTTGGAGTAGGTACTATTTAGTTGTACAACGAATTTGTTTATAGTCGCGTGCACGCGAGTCTATAAGTTGCTATGTCGGTCCCTACGTCGGTTGGTCAGTTATTAATCATTTTCCTATCAATGATTTTTTGGCAATAACATCATAACTATTCGGCCCATTCTAACGAAGTTTGAAACCCTTATGTAGTTTTACATTATCTTTCGAATGATATAATTCACGAGGTACTCCCAAGGTTATTGAAAGTTTTGAAGGTCGTAAGGTCATATGGTCATATGGTCAGAATTCAACAAACCACAAGAAACAAAAAACGCAAAAATTTTCTTCGGAAATAATATTTCCTAATTAATTCGCGCAAAAGTTCCGTACAGGGGTGGGAAGATTTTTTGGTCTTCTGCGTAGCCAAGGGGCCTAAGAGATGATTTAATTGAGATCAAAGCGGATGCTCGCTGCCTCAATGTGCACGGTTCAAATCCCTGTACGGAATTTTAGCGAATTAGGAAATATTATTTCCGAAGAAAACTTTTCCCGTTTTCTGTTTCTTGCGGTTTGTTGGATTCATTTCACCATTCTTTCGCGCTCAGGAAGATTTATATATATATATATATATATATATATATATATATATATATATATATATATATATATATATATATATATATATATATATATATATATATATATATATATATATATATATATATATATATATATATATATATATATATATATATATATATATATATATATATATATATATATATATATATATATATATATATATAAATATATATATATATATATATATATATATATATATATATATATATATATATATATATATATATATATATAAATATATATATATATATATATATATATATATATATATATATATATATATATATATAAATATATATATATATATATATATATATATATATATATATATATATATATATATATATATATATATATATATATATATATATATATATATAAAAATCTTCATGAGCGCGAAAGAATGGTGAAATGAATCCAACAAACCGCAAGAAACAGAAAACGGGAAAAGTTTTCTTCGGAAATAATATTTCCTAATTCGCTAAAATACAGAAGTTGCTTAATATACAAACACACAAATCAGTGTGGCTAAGGTGGATGATGCGGGACTGTAGCGGTATTTTTGAGAAACGGAAGTATGAATTTTTTGCCTATTAAGGTATTAGTATTGAATTGGCCGTCGGAAGTATTAAAGTTGCTATGTCGGTCCCTACGTCGGTTGGTCAGTTATTAATCATTTTCCTATCAATGATTTTTTGGCAATAACATCATAACTATTCGGCCCATTCTAACGAAGTTTGAAACCCTTATGTAGTTTTACATTATCTTTCGAATGATATAATTCACGAGGTACTCCCAAGGTTATTGAAGGTTTTGAAGGTCGTAAGGTCATATGGTCATATGGTCAGAATCCAACAAACCACAAGAAACAAAAAACGCAAAAATTTTCTTCGGAAATAATATTTCCTAATTAATTCGCGCAAAAGTTCCGTACAGGGGTGGGAAGATTTTTTGGTCTTCTGCGTAGCCAAGGGGCCTAAGAGATGATTTAATTGAGATCAAAGCGGATGCTCGCTGCCTCAATGTGCACGGTTCAAATCCCTGTACGGAATTTTAGCGAATTAGGAAATATTATTTCCGAAGAAAACTTTTCCCGTTTTCTGTTTCTTGCGGTTTGTTGGATTCATTTCACCATTCTTTCGCGCTCAGGAAGATTTATATGTATATATATATATATATATATATATATATATATATATATATATATATATATATATATATATATATATATATATATATATATATATATATATATATATATATATATATATATATATATATATATATATATAAATATATATATATATATATTTATATATATATATATATATATATATATATATATATATATATATATATATATATATATATATATATTTATATATATATATATATATATATATATATATATATATATATATATATATATATATATATATATATATATATATATAAATCTTCATGAGCGCGAAAGAATGGTGAAATGAATCCAACAAACCGCAAGAAACAGAAAACGGGAAAAGTTTTCTTCGGAAATAATATTTCCTAATTCGCTAAAATACAGAAGTTGCTTAATATACAAACACACAAATCAGTGTGGCTAAGGTGGATGATGCGGGACTGTAGCGGTATTTTTGAGAAACGGAAGTATGAATTTTTTGCCTATTAAGGTATTAGTATTGAATTGGCCGTCGGAAGTATTAAAGTTAGGGATTTATTTTATAAGTGCCGATTCAATTAAGCGTCGATGTATATAATTTTGAGACTTATAAACTATTTTAGCATTAACAATATCAATTTGATGATTTTCATTGGACATATGTAGAAATAAACTCGAGGACAGGGCACCACGTTGCATATCGCATTTGTTCATTCATTCTCTGGGAAAATTTGCTGCTTTCACCGATATATATTTCATTACATGATTTGCAGGGAATAAAATAAACTCCCTGTTCTTTAGCGATCGATCTATTTGGGGATGAACTACTTCTGATCGTATTCTCATACTGAAAGGCAACATTGATGTTGTTGGTCCTTACCAACTTTTTGAAATTGATTAACTGGGCGGAGTATGGGAAGGTAACATAATAATTGTCATTTTTGTTTTCCTTGTAATTACGAGAGGCTGGGGAGTAATAGGTAGTTCTAGGCTTTATAGTGACACTTTTCTATGAACCAAAAGGGATATTGCAGCTCAATGAATGTTTGTATGATTGATTTAATTTCGTCTTGCAAGAAACAAGGATCACAAATGCGATATGCTCTCAGGAACATGGAAGAAAGTACAGACCTTTTAACGGATACATCGTGACGCAAGAAATAATGAATATAGGCATTCGAATTAGTTGGTTTCCGGTAGACAGAAGAATATGTTTGGTCTTTTATTTTAGATATTTTTACATCCAGAAACAGCAATGAGTTGTTCAGTTCCCATTCTATTTTAAATGTAATAGTTGGTTGGATCTTATTCAATTTCTCAAAGAAAGAATCAAATCTGTTATCATTGATGGGCCATGTGGCACATATATCGTCTACATAGCGGAACCACGTTATGAGATTGTGTAAAATGGGGTGAAGGAGGTGCTTTTCAAAATCCTCCATAAACAGATCGCATAATATCGGGGAAAGGGGATTACCCATACTCATGCCATATTTCTTCCTATAAAAACAATCTTCAGGTCTGAACACATTGTCCGTCACACACAAACGAACTAATTTTACAATTTTATTACACGGTATTGGTAATGTTAGGTTAGACAAAGGCAAGTTTTTCATAATTACATCCAGAGCTTCATCGACGGGAACTTTTGTGAAAATTCTATTGACATCAAGACTTAACAACTGATTATTCGATAGGTGTAATTTTATTCACAAAATCACCAAAATGGATAATGTGAGCATCAGAAATGCTACCAATTAATTTAGATAGGATTTTCGCTAACCATTGAGAGAGTTTGTACGCATAGGATCCTACGCTGGAAATTATCGGCTTAAGGGGAGTACCATCTTTGTGTGTTTTCAGTAAACCATACATGTACGGTAGCGAGGGATTGTACACTTTGAATTGTTTAATAAGATCAGAATGACCTTTAAGAATATTTTTGAGTGAGCTATTTAACGATTTTGTTTTGTTTGACAGAGGATAATTATTTAGTTTTTCGTAGGTGTTCCTGCTATTTAGCAACTCGTTCAATTTATCAGAATACTGCTCACTATCCAAAATCACTGCCTGGTTAGTTTTCTCAGATTTAGAAATCACTATATTCTTGTTTCGTTTAAGTTCTTTCAAAGCATTTCGTAATCGGAATGGGATGGACGGAAAATTATGATCGGAATTTAAGGCACCAAGTAAGTAACCACTGATGAAATCACTATTGATATCGGATCTATTTTTTAGGTTTATCAATTGATACTAAATTTTGGACGTTGAAGTGGTCACTAAATTTATATGAAAATGTCATGGGATGGACGGAAAATTATGATCGGAATTTAAGGCACCAAGTAAGTAACCACTGATGAAATCACTATTGATATCGGATCTATTTTTTAGGTTTATCAATTGATACTAAATTTTGGACGTTGAAGTGGTCACTAAATTTATATGAAAATGTCAGGCCAAAACCAAGGATGATTTTTGGATCGTGTGTTAACTTGAATTTTGAAAGATTCACAATATTTTTATTCGGCTTAGATGCACGACACCACGGACTTTTTTTTTAAAATAGGCGGTTTAGTTTTCTCTTAGTCCTATTACTGTGGTTATATATATATATATATATATATATATATATATATATATATATATATATATATATATATATATATATATATATATATATATATATATATATATATATATATTATATATATATTTATATATATATTTATTTATATATATTTATATATATATATATATATATATATATATATATATATATATTTGTCGTGTTTGATATATCAAGATTTGAGGGTTCTTAGGTAATGTTGGTTGTTATTAAAGGCTAATACTTGAAAATTATGAATAGAAATGTCAGTTTTACAGCTTATGGCGGCGTGTCCCCTAATAGAAGACTTTTCCTTTTTATTTAAGATTTTGCTCGTCTGCCAACTAATCCCCATATGAGCAGAGAACCTAGCTCCAAGAGGCCTAACAGTGCTGCCAATGTAAGAGGCTCCAGTACAACTGGGACATTTAAATAAATAAACATTATCACTGCGCAACTCCAAATAGATAGGATCTTTACTGCTAAAAAAACTTCCTATCGATAGTTTGTTTATAAAAATTATTTGGGGATTGATTTGGGGAAAATATCTTTTAAAAGTGAATAGGAATTTTCTTTTAAAAGTATCGTTTAAAAACCCATCTCTGAAATTAGTAAATATATGGGCATTTTAAGAACTTCTATGCAGGGTTGAGGGGGGTCAATGAGATTATCAAGTAGCTTTTTAAAAACTCTATCATAGAGGTCAGAAAGAAAATAAATTCCTTATGGATTTATTAGTAGGTGGATGTTAGCGAGAAACTTCTATGAATTAAAGTTTTTACTGTGGATATTTTGTACTTAAAATCAAAAAAATTAAAGTAGTTCAAGCCTAGTCCCGTGAAAGATTTTTTCGGTAAATGGTTGTTTGAATTTTTCGCTGGTTTATTATCTCGTGTGACTAAAAGATCAAGAAAGGGCATCTTATCATTTGACTCTACTTCCATGGCGCACAAGCGAAATCTTAAATAAAAAGGAAAAGCCTTCTATTAGGGAACACGCCATAAGCTGCAAAACCGACATTTCTATTGATAATTTTCAAGTATTAGTCTTTAATAACAACCAACATTTGCTAAGAACCTTCGAATCTTTATATATATATATATATATATATATATATATATATATATATATATATATATATATATATATCAGAACAATTATTAAATCCAATGACAGATTCCAAATATGTAAATAAAACCACTGTGGAGGAATGTAGTAGTTTATTATCTCGAAACCAGTTTCAGCATGGAGTTTATCATGCCAGCCTCAGTCGAACACTAAGAATACATGCAGTCACACCAAGCATACAATATATATATATATATATATATATATATATATATATATATATATATATATATATATATATATATATATAGTTTACAGAGATCCAATTGAAGTTCCTAGTCAGAGGGCATGAATTTAAGTTCATTAAGGATATTTTTTAAGATTACATCTTTGACGTAGGGGCTGCATTTAGATTGCCTATCCGAAAGGTTAAAGTTGGGAATTTCATCTATAAGGGTAGATTCAATGACCTTTCTTTTGCGGAAGTCCTTACACGGGTAGATTAGTTTGGCCTGTGGTAAGTCTATCGGGTAATTAAAGTTGTTGCTGTGCTTGGAAAGACTAGTGGCTCTGTTTCTCCGTCTAATGTCTCTTCTGTGTTCGTATATTCTTTTATCCAGGTTTCTTCCTGTTTCGCCTATCTAAAATAAAGGGCAGTTGATTTCTTTACAATGGATTAAATATACTCCTGCTTCGTTGGTTCATCTCTAGGTTTGGTGGTAGGGGATGATTTTATAATGGTCGAAGGGTATTTAAATGTGGTACGGTTAGGGGAAAGCATACTATTTAAACCTTTCAGTAATGGATAAAATGGAAAGGAGAGGCAGTTTCTTTTAGTATCTGGGTTCCTACTTTTAGGTTTAAATAGTATCCTTTCCCTAACCGCACCGTTAAAAAATCATTCCCTATCACCAAACCTAGAGAAGGAACCAACGAAGCAGGAGTCCATTTAATCCCCTGTAAGGAAATTAATTGCCCTTTATTTTACATAGGCGAAACAGGAAGAAAACTGGATAAGAGAATGTATGAACACAGAGGAGACATTAGACGGAGAAACAGAGCCACTAGTCTTTTCAAGCACAGCAACAACTTTAATTACCCGATAGACTTACCACAGGCCAAACTAATCTACCCGTGTAAGGACTTCCGCAAAAGAAAGGTCATTGAATCTACCCTTATAGATGAAATTCCCAACTTTAACCTTTCGGATAGGCAATCTAAATGCAGCCCCTACGTCAAAGATGTAATCTTAAAAGATATCCTTAATCAACTTAAATTCATGCCCTCTGACTAGGAACTTCAATTGGATCTCTGTAAACTATATATATATATATATATATATATATATATATATATATATATATATATATATATATATATATATATATATATATATATATGTATATATATATATATATATATATATATATATATATATATATATATATATATATATATATATATATATATATATATATATATATATATATATATATATATATATATATATAAAGCCAATGACGAAAAATAATCCAATCATTTTTCTAAATCTATTTATTCAAAACAATGTTTCGAGCTTGTATGCTCATCTTCTGGTTCTGTACAATTTAAAATGAAGAAACTTAGGGTATACTTGGCAGGAACGACAAGTTTCTAGAAATTTTCCATCCAAGTTAGCCTTTTGGAGGTTCTTTGATTTGTGATGGAACGAACGAAAATTTGGAGTACGTCATTTCCATAGCGATTGTATATTAGGCGATGGGGCGATTTGCTGGCGAGGGCGCAACTTAATTTTGAATATAAAGCCAATGACGAAGAATAATCCAATGACGTACTCCAAATTTTTCGTTCGTTCCATCGGAAATCAAAGAAACTCCAAAAGGCTAACTTGGCTGGAAAATTTCTAGAAACTTGTCGTTCCTGCCAAGTATACCCTAAGTTTCTTCATTTTAAATTGTACAGAACCAGAAGATGAGCATACAAGCTCGAAACATTGTTTTGAATAAATGGATTTAGAAAAATGATTGGATTATTTTTCGTCATTGGCCTTATATATATATATATATATATATATATATATATATATATATATATATATATATATATATATATATATATATATATATATATTTATATATACATAAATAATGTCCCAGTGTTTCTTTACTTACCTATCAATCGTGATTGCTAAGTAAAGCAAGATGTGAAAAATCAATGACACAACAACAGGTGAGCCAACAGGCGACCACCTGCACGGATATAATCAAAATATTTTGCCCAACACTCAAGTTTCATAAGAGCCAAACATTCGTTTCCTCCCGCACCATTTCTCTAGAATAAAAGTGACTCCCTGGTCGACAATCTTCATTCCTTCTCAGGTTGTTCCCATCTTCATACATCGTTCAGGTCATCTCAAGTGCGTCGTCGTCAACATGAAGCTTCTTCTTTTCTCATTCCTCGTCGCCATCTTGGTCACACTCAGCTCTGCCTGGAAACCCGTCCACGGTTAGCTTCTATCTACCTTTTTTTCTCTTTTTTTTTGGTTTTTGATAGACCCATATCAAGGATTTGTTTAGGGATTAATGTTCTTCTTCAGGGGGCTCGAGGGAGAAAGGCAATGATTTCGTTCAACCCTTGAAACAACGTCCTTGCGTTCCGGTGGTATTGGGAGCGCATTAAAACGTTGATCTGAGCGGGATGTACGTTGATCTGAGCGCATTTTGAAGTCGATCTGAACGCAGTATAACGTCGATTTTAACGCAAAGCCATTTTGATCTCAGCACAATACAAGGTTGATCTGATCATAGTATAAGGTTGATCTGAGCGTTTTATAACGTTGATCTGAGCACAGTATAAAGTAAACTGAGCATAGTATAACGATGATCTGAGCGCAGTACAACGTTGATCTTAGCGTAGTATAACGTTGATCTGAACATAGTATAAGGTTGATCTGAGCGTAGTATAAGGTTGGTCTGAGCACAGTACAAGATGGATCTTAGCGTACTATAACGTTTATCTGATCGTAGTACAAAGTAGATCTTAGCATATTATAACTTTGATCTAAGCATACTATATGGTTGATCTGAGCGTTGTATAAGGTTGATCTGACCGTAGTATAAGGTTGAACTGAACATAGTATAACGTTGATCTGAGCGCAGTACAACGTTGATCTTAGCGTAGTATAACGTTGATCTGAGCATAGCATAAAGTTGATCTGAGCGTAATATAACGTTGATCTGAGCGTAGCATAACGTTGTTCAAAGCGTAGTATAACTTTGATCTGACCGCAGTACAACTTTGATCTTGTCGTAGTACAACGTTGAGTTGATCTGAGTGCAGTACAACGTTGATCTGAGTGCAGTAAAACTTTGATTTGAGTGCAGTACAACGTCGATCTGAGCGCAGTACAACGTTGATCTGAGCGTAGTATAACGTTGATCTGAGCGTACTATAACGTCGATCTGAGCGCAGTACAACGTTGATCTGAGCGTAGTATAACGTTGATCTGAGCGTACTATAACGTCGATCTGAGCGCAGTACAACGTTGATCTGAGCGTAGTATAACGTTGATCTGAGCGTACTATTACGTTGATCTGAGTGCAGTACAACGTTGATCTTATCGTAGTACAGCTTTGAATGAACCCCGCTTATCTTTTAAGAGCCCTTAAATGAGGCGTTATCTCAGGTAAATCTAGGCAAATCACGCCCGCACTTCGTTTGATTGACCAAACAGGCAACCCCCCTCCCCCCGCACGCCCTCGAACAAGCCCAATAGCGTGGAACTAATTCATAACATCCACGAGAGAATAGAGTGAGGGTCAAATCAACCCATTCTTGCATTGATGCGTTCATGCTTAGTACCTTATACGACGCGCAACTGACAAAATAGGGTAGTCTTCTAACTACCCCAAACGCAAAGTTCTAACGAGGGCATCTCCTTCTGAAATTTTGTATTGGAAGATCTGTAAATAAAGTGGTAAGGTTGGGAGGTGAAAATATATGAAAGATATATAGCCACACATTCACCCCACAGGCTTTGGGGCCGGCAGGGAAAACTGCGTGTATTCGGGCCTTGAAGGATCCTAATCATCTACTCGTAGATGTCCACTACTACATGTTTTTTAACTACACCCTTCCGCCCCAGCCCCCGCCCCCTGAATGTAAGCGAGAATAATAGAAAATAAACAGGCTGGGAAAAAAGCATGTTCAAACACATCACTCCCCCTCCCCCCGAATCCCAAGAGGTAGGGGAGAACCACACTCCCGCTCCCACACTAGGAATGAGTTGACTAAGGCTGATCGGCAACTAGCCTGCAAAATTATTCTCTGTCCAAGAAAAAATAGATGAAAAAGGACTTGCAATTAAAGTCAAAGAGGTGGAAGGGTGGAGAAGGTAGAATGGATGTCGATGTTTTGAAAGAATAAAAACAGCTAGTTACGCCGGAAGGGCATTCTACTTCTCTTGTCATGAGTAACAGTCTACACGGGTCCTCTCTTGCGAGGAAGGTTCTAATCTCCCAGTTGTTCCCAGGTGTTCCATCTTTCTTCAAATCTGTCTTAGGCAATTATTAGTATTTGGCTAGAAGAATACTGACTAGGGGTATTGTGTATTTATCCAGAAAAACCTGGTAGATCAAGTTCACTTATCTATCTCATACTTGGGCCAACATAACTTTAAATTGAGAAACCTCTGAATTAATTTTAAATTAGGAAACCTCTGAATTAATTTCAAATTGGCAAACCTCTAAATTAACTTTAAATTGGGAAACCTCTAAATTAACTTTAAATTGGGAAACCTCTTAATTAACCTTAAATTGGGAAACCTCTAAATTAACTTTAAATTGGGAAACCTCTAAATTAACTTTAGATTGGGAAATCTCTAAATGAATTTTAAATAGGGTTACTTCTAAATTTGTTTTATCTGACGAATTTTTCCCACTTTGGGGGGCCTCCTTTTATTCTTCAACTGAATTGCAAATTTATGCAATGGTCTCCCCTGTAACGTCCTTGACTGTACCACAGTTGATTGGTTTACACATAGACTAGACAAACACTTTGCCTCATAACCCAAGACTGTCTCTTTTATCTGGCGGTAATAGTTTATTTTTCCGCTCTGATTCAGATAAGCTAATATCCCTAAACAGGCGGCGAAATTTAGTTAGCTTAGTGTCTGGATACAACTTGTAAGGATCGAATGGTCTTATGCTGCTGGTCTTTCCTTCTGTATTCCTTTTGTACGTCATTTAACCTTTCGAAGTTTCTTCCTTTGTTTGTTCTCTGGTGAAAATGCGGTTGCGAAAGAAACCGAGTCTTTCAAATTCAAGCAGAAATTGTACTTTAATCCTCCATCTTGGATCTTTTTCCACAGGTGGCAAGTTTGGTGGATTCGGTGGAGGTAAATTCGGTGGCGGATTCGGTGGCGGATTTGGTGGAGGCAAATTCGGTGGCGGATTTGGTGGAGGCAAATTCGGTGGCGGATTTCGTGGCGGATTCCATCGTCCTCGCCATTTCGGCTAAGGTCGCTAGACACTAAAAAGTGACCACTTCGAGACCAATGGTAACGACCGACCTGTCCAGATGCGGAAGAATTAATATGATCGACATAGTAATGTTTCTCCAAAATCGAGAACTTTTAGTTTTTGGTCTTGTAATTTTTTTTTTCTAATCAAAAGTTTTAATTGTACTCTGTCACAAAAATCCAAAATAGAACCCAATTAATATCTCGGGTGATGTGGCCCTGTTTGTATTAAACCAATAATATAGCTTTAAAATAAACCCAAATTAATCTCCTTGGAAATAAATTCCACTCTTTTCTCAATCTTTTTTACTTTTCTTTCATATTTTGAGTGTTAATAGTAAAATTAAATTTGATAAATGTTTTTTTAAATCTTACTGAAGAGAATTTCATACCTTATAACCTATCACCATTCAAAGGAGGCTCAGAACGTGCCTTTAAAGCCATGGACTTTACTTATTGTAAGGACAAACGCAAATAAAAGAATTCCCAGTGTCAAGTCCGAAGACGCAAAACTGATGTCATAGAGTAAAGTAACTTTCAAAACTCAAGGTTGTAAGCGGATGATAAACTTGTTAGGGCTTCCAATTATATGATCCAAAATCCTGGAGAAGTTTAAAGGAACACATAAAAATTACCTCAATCAGAAATACTCATTAAGGGATAAAATCCAAATTGTTTTCCATATTTCTCATAATTTTTAGTTTTCTTAGCAGTATTTTTAACGCTTCGGTCCATTTTTACGAAATTGAAGCTTCCCATTTCGAATTATGTAAATCTGATTGACCAGTGCCCAGACCACCTTTATACACGGTGGTCTGACCAGAGCTGGAAAACGAAGGAGATCTAGGCCAGCATATGATCTCTAATGGAAACTTTCGAAAATATCTCGCGAAATATAAAAAATAAAATTACAATCTTGTTGCACGTAAAACATCAACCATTTACGTTTCTTAGGATCTTCCTTCAGCAAACTTTTACGCCTGGTACCTTGAGGTTTAGCATGTCATGCGTGCCCGAGTTATCGCAACGGAGGACTAATTCACTGAGTGAACTTCCAAAAGTGTATTAAAATAATTCCCCACCGATTATAGACAGTCGCCCGAAAGCCTACAAGATCAATCGCTGTCATAAAAAGGCGTTCATGGCAATTTCGCGTAAAAACAAGAAGGCCGCACAGAGTGGGTGGTGAGAGCACCCAATGACCTGTGTAAAGGCCATAAGTATAGTGGCCCTTAAGAAATTCATACTCAAGGGGTTCAATAAATTATAAAGAAACATTAAGTGTGCCAAACATAGTAGGCCATATTTTTCTAGAGTGCACGCACCAGTATCTACCATTGCGCAAGAAAAAATACATTTGAAGTTTTTATGATAACATTAGTAGGTAAAAAGCAAAGTTTTTTCCAACATCAAAATGGGAGATACCAGTACAAAACTTTGTCCTGAAATGAGTTATCCATTAAAAATATTCAATGGTTGGGCGAAGAGAAAAAGATCTGGTTGGATACACAATTAATTGCCCCCAACGTTAAAATTGTGAACCCTATGTTCAAATAGGAAGGAGACATCTGGGAATTAATAGGAGTTGGAGCAGTTCACGGATTTCTACGCAATGGCGTACGCGTTTTTTCGCGCGCGTACATGCGTACACACTGTGTGCAGACCACTTCATGAAAGCTAAAGAATTGTGCTTCTTCATCTGAGCTTATGTTCTTAAGTAAACATGCTTAAGCTGAATGTAAACACCGCTGTCACTTCTTTACCTTTGCGACACGCGAGAGAGAGAGAGAGAGAGAGAGAGAGAGAGAGAGAGAGAGAGAGAGAGAGAGAGGAGACAGCGACAGAGGCAAGTAGGTTTGAACTACCCCCCCCCCCTTATATCTTTCTCAGTTTCTTTATTTCTTTTTGGTATTATTTAATGTATTTATCTTTCTTTTTGGATTAATAGCCTGTGCTGCCTACAAATATTCCCATTGCCTCCTCTTATTCCTTTCTTTCTCTGCCCCCTTTATTTCCCCCTTCTCGGGCTATTCCACTTCTCTATTTAGTAAATTCCTTTATCACTCTTTCCTTATTTATTTAATTATTCCTTTTATCTGCTATTTTCTTTATTTTTTATTTCTATCCTCCTTTCTTTTTTATTTAACCAATTAAAATGATGACGTTATTACGTTGCGTAAAACGCATAAGAGAGATAAACAAAACAAACAAAGGAAGAGAGAAATTAAGAAAAATATAAACATAAGAGAGAAGAACAATAATAATAATAATAATAATCTTGTTCATGCCTGTAAACATCCACACACTATGCAATAATAATATGATAATAGAGCAAGCGCAGTTGTAGACAGACAGAGGCGAACAAAAACGCACATAGAAAGGCATGTATATACACAAATGAAGAATAAGACTACATAGAGATGCATGAATATACGGATGTAATGGATATAAAAACATTCCAAAATATGTTGTGGATATAAAGGAGGCGAAGGAAGAAGACTAGAGAGAAGTATGAGGAAGAAGAAGAAAGAGAGTAAGAAAGAAATGAGGCTCAAATATCACACATACACCCCTTCGCAGGTTGCATGAGACCACGCTTAATGAGGCATGGGAGTTTGGGCGCAATTAATGGAGTGAACAGTTCGCACTCCTACTAAATCCACCTTTGAATGGAATGGAATAGGATGACTAACCCATTGCGACCCTTTGCGAATCCATAAGGTTGTAGTGCATATTGTTGGTTGTTATTCCTACTTTGTTGCTGCCAGGCTCCCTATAATTCTCGATCCTGCCTCTGGATTTGCCAAATGCCAGAGCTTAAGAACTTGGCTGTCGTTTAGAGCGTCTCTAACGACCGCCTGCTGGCTAATTTCGTGCCAGGGAGGCTGTGAGTGATGTGCGCGTATCGTTACTAACGTGCCCTGGGAAGTAGTTGTTGCAAGGTCCGAGAATGGGAAAGGTAGGAGCGGTTGGATGCGAGATATAGCTCACCTTCGCTTTTTTCTTATTGGAAATTTCGGTTTTCTTCAGAAATTGGCAAAATTCAGAGATCAATCAAAGTCTGTAAAGTCCCCCAACAACTTGGTGATAGGGTTGGCGATGAGTGCTGCAACACTCCTATATCTGAGGCTTCCCTCCCAACAACCGTACAAGTAAAGGTTTACCACTTTACCATCATCTGAGCTGCCCTATAGAAGTTCACCCTCTATGGAGGATAACTACCCCGCCAGTCTTTTCTCCTGGACCCTTCCCAAACTCTTCGGATAGTGAAGGAGTTTCATCCTCGCCTTTAGTGACGGGTAAAGGTGGCTTCTGCTTTATTGACTTCCCTTGAATCACCCTCCAGAGACTCCTTTCCAAGAGTAGAGGTGTCTTAGCACATATAAGATTATATGCAGAAGGTTAACTCACTGCCTTCCGGTGTTGGGGCCTTGAATGCGGGCTACTCCTTCAGTGTTTCGACACAGGAACAAGATAAGGCAGATCCGTCCAGTATCGACCTCATTTCATATGGAAAGATAATGAAGCAGAACTGCCTCCTCACACACCTAAAAAGCTAACATAGAACATGTTGTCACAAGGTTATGCAGCCCGTTCTCATAAAATTTATAAAGCCGTTCTCACATGCCTTATAAACCCGTTCTTATCAGGTTTAGAAATCCTAAGATTTAGACATCCGTTCACACAACCATTAGGACTTGTTATCACAAGGTTTAGAACCTCGATCTAACAAGATTTAGAACCCGTTCTCACAAGGTTTAGAACCTTTTCTCAAGGTTTATAACACTTTTTCACAAGATTTATATCTCGGTCACAGTTTAGTAACCTGCCCTCGGAAGGATTAGAAACCTGTTAGCGCGAGGTTTGGGCACTTGTCTATGGGCACTAACATTTGGGAACTGTTTGGTGCTCTTTGATTCGAGTTATTACAGATTTTTTTTTATTTTAGCATCACTATACACTACTGAGGTCGTCCTTCAGTATTTATTTCTGTTTATTATTTTTTTGTACAGAAGGAGACCTACGAATGTCTATGTAGAGGTAGGCCTGTGTAGAAAAGACATCTGACCAAAGCCCGCTTGAGATATGTTCTGGGGGGATTAATAAAGATTGCGATTTACGGTTACCGGGCTTTGACTAATGGCTTGCCAAGTTACAGTTCAAAGGATATATAAAGACAATACACCAAAATATAATTTTAATAGATATATAATAAAAGGGGGAAATTTATATATATACAAAAGAGGTGAACAAATTACTTAATAAAGGTAGTTAAATGAATTATGTGAAGATTAACGAGGTAATCTGGGGATGACCATACAAGATCGCCTTACCTTCAAACGTCGGTGAATTGGAGGGGGAAGGGGAAGACAATGGCACAGGTCTTCAAGAAGATACTTCGGGGAGTCCTGACGAGGAGGACTTGAAAATAGGGTTGGATTACTTCGTGACGAAGAATGAGATTTTCTCTGCTCCAGAGAGAGGTAATCTCAAATCGAGACGATTCTGCAGATCGACAGGGAGTCTCAGTTTCGAAAGAACTGGAATCTTGAAGGGGTGGTGGTGATGACAGGGCCGCACAACTCTCTGAGAAGAAAAGGGTTCGATAGCTTTCCTATGAACAGGGGCAAAAGCTTAACGAAGGTAGATCTGCTGGCGAGATCTTCGACGAAGTACGACGACTCGACAATTGGTTACAGGGGTTCACGGAAAACAGACGGCAGTCTGAAGGGAGTGAATGGCGGGTTTCAATCTCCTTGAAAAATGGTAAGCTTCGGGTTATATAGCCGCTGGTTGATCCTATAGACGCCTCAGGGCATGGCGGTCCCTAGAAGATTCTTGGCGCCATTCTATGCAAACACATTTCATGATAATGATTCAGTCCAGTCCAGACGGTGAAACTTGCCTCGTGATATGAGAGTAGGTTAATGTGGCTGCGCACGCACAGTGTTATCGCCGGGGAGGGGGGGGGGGATTGACAAGTAGCGTCCGAAAGCAAACACAGCTGTGATAGGTGGTCCAGCGAGGGATTGATTCTTTCTCGAAATTTCTAAAATTTTCACGCTAAGCGCACGTGGTCTTGAAAGAAGAGAGGGGTACATAATTCCCAGGGGCTTCCTCTCACGGTGGTCCTTCGAGGGCATCCCTTCACAGTCTATATATGTACATATATAATATGTATCATATTTGTTATGCTACACTTGATACCTCATTGCGATGGAGAAGAGGGGCTCTCTGCAGTCCCTACTCTGGCTTTGAATTGTTATGGCGAATGTTAAATTTAAATAAATGATTAGAAGTATAATGATTTAGTGGCAAATTATCATTGGAAAAAAATGCTTTATTCCTACAAAAGATTGGAAAAGAGAGTAGGAGAAAATGAGAAATGTATCAGAGAAGATTTTCCGACTGGAGGTGAAAAAAAATCATGTGGACAGTTTTCAAATCAATCAAATGACACTTCTACCCAAGGTAGGACGGGATTTGTAAAACGATCTTCATAGTCCAGCCCATCGCAGAGCACTAGCCCATACTGGTCCATAAACAACGAATAGTAGGACATAAATATACCAGCAAGTCATAATAATGAAATGTTTTAAATTCTGAGTTACTGCAGCTTGTAACCGAATGTGGGACGCGAGTTTCGTCCCAAAACGCAATCCACAAATAAAGGCAAAACTGATAAGTACAAGAAATTACCAAGAAACAAGATTCCTGCCGTCTAATCTTTCGAGAAACTGTAAAGAAGAAAACCTTAGGGAACTTACTGTGGTGCAATGAAGGTTAAATTTAAGGTTTGCCATAAATTTAAAAGAATTTGAAATTACAACTAGAATTTTAAAAGAAGCCAAAGTAACTTGTGGAATAAGGCCGTTGTATGACGAGCTGAGTTATTTTGAAGATGCTTTATGACACAGGATGGAGGCACACAGAACATTATATAATTAATAAATGCGAGAGATAACGAAGGCGATAATAGCTATTCCTGTGAGTATGGTTTGTATGTCCCATGGACAAGCTTACAATGGCAACTTCTTCCATACACGATCTTCTAGGGTTTTTTTTCCATTGTTCACCCTCTTTGAGTAACGATGTCAGTAGTCTTTGTAGAATGTAAGCATGGTGGCATGTCTTCGTTTTGTTTTTGCGACATCTGGTTGCTTTATCTTCTCTCTTATTCCCGTCAATGCCCACATAGGCAAGGCACCGAAAAAGCGTTATACTCTTTGGGCCGAGACTAACTGGACTTGTATTTTGATGGCCATAGAGTTTTTATGATATAGAGCTTTCAGCATAGAGGCCGCACTGGTGGAATCTTCAAAGATTGTAGTTTTTCCACTATTTTGGTTAGTTAGGTCAATGGCTAACGAGATCCCAGAGAATTAGGCTGAGAGAACTGATGCACAGTCTGTTAGGCGACTGGTTTTTATTCATTGGGAATGGATTGCTACGTACATCACACTGTGCAGAGATTTGATACATCAGTAAACAATGATTAGCATGGTGGTTAATATATTTGTGGTTCCTTAATGACATTTGTGTATGATTGGCAGGATAGTTTGCCTCATCGTATAAATGGAAAGTAGTAGACTTGGGGTGTTGGTGATTTCCAAGAGGACTTTGGAATTATTTCTATAAACAAATGTTTTGGCCAGCTAACTATAGGTCCCTCATACGCTATTTTTTATCCAATGGTGGTAGGACAAGTAGCTACGTAGATTTGGGCAGTCACCTAAATTGAATTTATTAACTGGCATGGTTTAGAGTTGTTACGGTGAGTGCGAAACATATATTTAAGTTTCGCAATTGTCCTTTGGTAAGGTAGTGTAGGGATCCAGTTTGAGCGCAGAAAGGTCAAGTTGGAGTGGATGTAAAGGGGCCACTTGCCAAAAGTAGAGCCTGATGGGGTAGGACGTCTAGCTTTATTAGTCGTCAGATTGGAGTAGTTCTGTAGTGATAACAGCTATAACTGGGCTTGGAAAAGTGTAGAGTTTTATAGAGGTACAGAAAAGTGCACATATCAACTACCCAATGGAGTTTGGACAGTTTTCTGAAGGGGTTAATTACATTGGAGCACCGTTTTCAAAGGTTGTTTACAAGCTCCTTCCAAGTAAACGTTTGATCTAATATTAGCCCTTGGTGTGGATGAAAAGCGTCCTCCATGGGGGTGGGGACGATGCAGTGTGAAGGCTGTTACTCGTTGCCATAGTAACTCCATGCCACCAGAGCGTACATTACAGTTTTCCTGACAAATTTGGTTTAAGTTTTGAATGTGATTGAAGTTTGATGAATTTGTACAAATAGTCAGGTATTTTTCGAGTGAAGGTGATTGTCACTGTTTTTAATTTGCTGATCACAGGGTGAAGCCATTCCGTGAGGTGTATGGGGCAATGTGCTGGATAGGTTCTGAGAGTAGGTCTAATACGATAATTAACTTTGTACTGGAGAGCTAAATTACCTGGTTATCCCCATATAGGGAATATTTGGTGGATGATTTTACCTGGGGGCAAAGACATGGACCGCTCTAAGAAAGAAGGTAGTGCCCTGAACGCTCCCGCACAGTACTCATTCCAATTGGATATGTGGTTTGGAGTAGGTGCAATTTAGTTCTACAACGAATGTTTTTTTAGTCGCGTGCACGCGAGTCTATAAGTTGCTCTTTTTTCAGGAAATTAGAGTAACTCGATCGAAACCTAGAAAATTATCTAAGAACGTCCACTTATGTACACATACAGGTGTCAACTGAAAAATCTACCAGATCTCTAACTATAACTTTCCTGGTTGATTACCCTTCAGCTTTTTTCAGTAGTTCCCAGCTTCCCACCAAAGGACAGACATTTCAGCATTTCCTAAATCTTCAGAATTTACCGGAAAAATGCAGCGAGACCCAAGGATAAAGAAGTTGCACAGGAAACAACAATGATCAAGTACAACTTAATGAAGCTCCTCATTAAACTACATGATATACATCGCACTCTGTTGAAAAGCAAATAGAGAGCAAGTGACCCTGGAGGAAAAAGAAGAGCATTTGTGTTAGAATTAGACAGCCTGTTCGATACAGGAGCTACAGATACAAACTGGGAAATACAGAATCACAGACTGTTATCAAGAGAGAAGAAAGATGAGGATGTCAAGTTCTACGAAGGCCAAAAGACCTAGTGGAAAGGTCATATTCGTATGTCAGGTCATGACAAGCTTTTTGAACAAATATTCCAGCAGCAAGTAGTGAGGTAAATCACAAAAACTGTTACTCAATTGCGATATTTAGCAATTACTTAACAATAACTGCCTTAACATGTTGTAATATTTCACAGTTGCAGCAGAACACGAGGCAGTTGTTCATGTGGATGGCGTTACTTGTGGTGAATCAACTGACCACCACGATGACACAGAGTCTCGTCCTAGATCTTATCATTGTCACTAGGTTATGGAATGTGATGTCATCTGCAATAGATCTGATCGTCTTGCTTTCTCAGACAATCAAGGTAGTGTTATGGTTTATGCCACCTTGAAAGACGTCGCAACGGAATCATGGTCAGGTATAATATCAGCCAGAGTCATATGTCCAAGTTTTGTGAAAACACCTCACTGTACACTGCCTTACACTGGAATGGAAAGTTGCACGATGATGTCTTTAGCAGTGAGCCTGGAAGTACCCCAGATACTAGCTATGCTAGTGTCTAGTTCACTTTCATACACTAAAAGAAATTCATTGGGAGTACCCGTCATTGATTATAATTCTTCTAGCACAGCTCGACTGAGGCGTCAATGGATTTGCTGGAAACATGAAAACTTACGAATAATGGCACTGCCCTTGTTTTTGACCCTACACTAAGTAACAGTGAAGTTCATAGAGGAGCTGCCGTACTATTAAGGAAAGGAGCAGACAGACGATACGTTGGGTCTCTCGGATGGCGGATAGTTCTGCTGAGTATGAGGAACACCCCGGGGCAAGGTGGAAAGAAAAGGAGCGTCAATGAATCGTCTGCGCTACGAGGTCAGAAGATAAGCCTTGAAGTTAATGAGAGCCAACGGTTGTCAAGATTGTCGTGCTTAGGGAAATGCGGACGCTTGGGACAGGAACTTAATTGACATATGAGAGATCTACTAGAAGGGCGCAGAGGGAATAAGGGAATCGGATAAGAACTGGATCACTCTCTTTGAAAGGAGTGGTCTTCATTGGAGAGGGAAATGAACACTAGATGGAAAAGTGGGAATATGGGCATCCAGCCGAACTGAAATAATGCCTTCCTAGATAAGACGGTAAATCTATATGATACGGAAGGTACTTTTCACTCCACGTGAAAGCTGTCCACGGGACAAGAGCGGAAAGACACTTAATCCAAACAAAGACCTCGCTTCAGAAGTGATGGATCGTCCAAGAAGATTCGGGGTTGTACACTGCTTAGCCAAATTTAAGTTTGAACTGTACAAAAGTACAGAAGAGGCGCAGTATCGTGCGTCAGGCAGCGCCATATGTAGTATAGGGCAGATAGTTTGATAGGGTGGGAGAGGACGGAGTATTTGCAATGATGTCGGAGGCACGAGGCCCTCATGAAACCTTCTTATAAAAATGAGAGTGGAAAGTCAATGTGGCGGTAGAGGTGAGGCAAGAGATTGATATAGGTGGACTTGTTGGTAGAAGTATAGAATCCCAACGTAGGAACAGACTTAATAGCAACAGTGATGGTAAGTTGGACCTTTCTGGTGACCGAGAAAAGTGATTTAGCGGAGTAGTATATCAAAAGTTGTCACCGTTGAGTGTACTTGTTTTTGGAATGAGGAAGAGTGGATATGACCACGTTCATCACTAATAAAGACACTGTCGCTGAGAACTGAGCATTGGAAACACCATCCTCCTGCCTAAAGAAGATGACCTAGCAGAAATCTGCACGAACGTGGCAGGAATGATCGGTAAAGAGCAGGCAGTTATTTCTTATTTATTTTAGGATCCCATCCGTCGACTGCCTACTAGGTGCCTGGCGGTTATGGAAGAGGAAATGTGATTCAGCTTGAAATGAGAGTACAAGTTCATCCTTTTTCTATGGTCCTGCATCAACATTAGGTCATGTCTATGGAAATGTATAAAGAAAGGTCCAAGGTCTCAGAGTACGGCCTGAGGACAGGCGGCACGACTACCTTAAATCAGAATGAGGGGAACTTCCATCAAGATAGATAAGGTTTGAAATGTCTAGAAGGAAGTGAAGCGCCGGTACCAAGAGGTGTTGTTAGAGGCATTCGAGAATTATATCAGGTTGAGGAGCAATGGATCGAAATGAAGAATGAGCATTTTGCAGCTCTTTTTATGCAGAAGAGGAAGGTATCATCCTCATCCTCAAACTTTTTAGAGAAATGAGGGGGAGATAAAATTGGACTATATGATGAGTACTGGAAGAATGAGACAATGTGAACGGGTACCTTATAAGCAAACACTCATTTAAATTTGATCTAATCACCATCCATGAGAACTGGCGGACACAACGGGGCGGGTCTACTCACCACGCCGTGACTCGTTGCCACAAGTGGTGAGGTGAAGAGTAAGTGGAAATTTGAGAGAGATGCGCCTACTAGGAGGACCATCGGGCCTCTTTAAGATAGCGATGTAGCACAGCTTTGGTATGGTTCATTTAGACAGGGAAACATGACTGCGGTAGTATCGGTAAGTTTCACTTTTATTAACGCAAGCTGGTTCACGACATACACATGGGAGAACTCTAGGGGGCTACACGAGTGTGGATTATCCATAAAGCATGGAAGATAGAATAGAATATATATGCAAAAATGAGAAATTGAGGCTGGCTTGGGCCTTATCAAATGTAAGTAAATCATGTATAGTGGGGGCGGGGTAGGCTGGGGTCGACAGAGTAGCTATCCCTCTCGCATGAAAGTTGGCTTTGGTGAGGCATCAAGAAAGAAATTGGAAACTAGTCGTTACCGATATCATCCCCGGGTACAGCTGAAGAGAAGAGTATAATAGCACTTCTTCAAGGAGGAGAAAGAGAACAAGATGGACAATGTCGATTGAAGAGTAGCGATAGGTGTGGGAGCCGAAGTTCAATAATACCAAAAAATGGCATTCATCCTTGAGGGATAGGGTAGGAAAATCGGGCAACAGTCAACACCAAGAGACTGAAAGGAATCGGGAGATTTGGAGCAGCGAAACGAATCGTAGGAAGTGGAAAATAAAGTTACGAATAGAATCAAAAGTTTTAAGAGGACAAAAACCTTTATAGCATTGCATATAAATGGTATAAAAATCGGTGTAAAAATAGAGAAAAATTCTAAAAGATTAATTGCTGTCTGCGATAGTTGAGACACCCTGGATGTATATTATTAGGAATCATGAACACAGAGATATTGTCAGCAGAGGATATGAAGTTAACGAGGCCAACAAGATCAAGATACCTCAGTAATATAAATTAAGAGGAAAGGACAGACGTCAGACTTTTGAGGACATCCTATAGAAATAGGTTATGGGTGTGTGCCGAAGTATGCCTGTGTAGACCAACTCGGCGCTCAGAGTCATACACAAGCACGGGCAGAGAGCTACTCGTCAATAAAGGCAGCTTGAGATATGTTCTGGGACGATTAATAAGGAGTGCGATTTACGGTTGACCGAGTTTGGACTAATGGCTTGCCAAGTTACAGTTCAAAGGATATATAAAGACAATACACGAAAATATAATTTTAATAGATATATAATAAAAAGGGGAAATTTATATATATACAAAAGGGGTGAACAAATTACTTAATAAAGGTAGTTAAATGAATTATGTGAAGATTAACGATGTAATCTGGGAATGACCATACAAGATCTTCGACGAAGTACAACGGCTCGACGACGGGTTACAGGATTAACGGGAAAAAGACGGCAGCGGGAACGGAGTGAATGGAGGGCTTTCAATCTCCCCGAGAAATGGTGAGCTTCGGGTTAAATACCCGGGTGCTTGTCCGATAGACTCCTCAGGGCCCTGTGGTTCCTAGACGATTCTTGGCGCCAGTATATACAAAAACAGCTGTGACGGGTGATCCAGTCAGGGACTGATTCTTTCTCGAACTGTCTAAAATTCTTACGCTAGGCGCACGTGGTCTTGAAAGAAGAGAGGGGTATTTCCGAGGGGGCTTCCTATCACGGTGATCCTTCGAGGGCATCCCCTCACAGTGTGAAACGAAGTCGTCAAAGTTAATTGCAGTTGGCTGGACAGATAAAATTTCACTTTTAAATTAGTAATACATCGGATTGCACATGGATTACGTTTATTGAAATACAATTCATGAATTATGGCCTCAAAGGCATTAAAAAAATCAAGAAAAACTGATAAATGAGTTGAGTAATTCAAAACATCAGACCTTCTCCAAAGGTCTTGACAAAATCCTTATTCACGAGGAAGCAGTATATTTTCAACGTTAAAGAATGGGCCACTTCTATGCATTAGTTATTTAAATATCTTGGCTAAGGTTGCGTATAATACAATAGGCATGCAATTAGATGGAAATTATAAACCATTGCTATTAGTGAACTAATGATATCAGCAGTTTGATCTTAAATGAAGTTGAAAAAAAATTAGGACAAGATAAATATTTTAAATTTTCAGAATAGTTTACATTACCTTATCAGTAGTAAAGGAATAGGCTTAAAAATATATATATTTCTGCTAACTAAGAATCCATAGGGAAATTTGAGTCAGTACTGTTGCAGACGAGTTCGGAAATTGAATGGTTCGAAGATGTAGTAAATAATTTATTCCTTGTTTTCAATATAAAAGAAACAGTTTATATAGATTTGTTTGACTATAGTAACGAAATTATTTATGGACAAAGATCTTGCTCTAGCTTTTAAAAATACTAAAATAGACACGTGATTGGGCTATATCAGATGTATTTCGAGGCAGGTATTTATTGTACGAGATTCGGGCAATGAAAGTAGGAAGCAACTGGATAGCATTTGAAATATCAGAGAGAAGAGAGAAGTTGTTTGAAAGAAGGACTTATGTCATCTACCAACACGGACGACTGTCGAGAATGTCGGTGAGAAAGTGTAGATGTGAGGGTTTAGTTGATGCTAGAGAAAGAGAAGTATTTGATGGTAGGTAGATAGATTAGTCAGAATTGAGACGTTACTCGAAACTCAAACAATAGAAAGAGGAAGAATATTATTAATAAATGATCGATCAGGTTTAGAGGGAGCAGAAAAAGATGATATATGAACGGAAGTCGAATAAAACCAGTGAATGTCAAAAACAGGACAAAACTTTGCAATTTTGAAATCTTCTCTCCCTCCTCATTCTTCCTCTCTCTCTCTCTCTCTCTCTCTCTCTCTCTCTCTCTCTCTCTCTCTCTCTCTCTCTCTCTCTCCTTTTCTCCTGGCATTACCTTTTCATTCCCTCCCCCCCTTTGTCTCCAAACATCACCTTTCACTCTCTCTTCCATTCTCTTTCTTTTTCTTCCTCTTTCTCTCTATATCTTCCTTTTCTCCTAACATTAAATTTCCATTCTCTTTCTCTCTTTCTTGATCTCCCCCTCTCTCTCTCTCCCCGCCCCAATCTTTTTTTCCTATGTTCACTCTTTCCATTTCTTTTTTATCTCTATTTCTATTTATCTCCATTTCCTTTTCTCTTTTTACTCGGTTCCTTCTTTCATTCTCTCTCCCCCTTTTGCCTATGTTCACTCTCCTCCCCGGCGCGGAGACGCAAAATCAATCGCCTGCCCTGAGAGATAAGGGAGAAGAGACTTGTGCAGAATAAAGCCTAGGTAGTTTCAATCTTGTTTGAAACAATAGAGAGCACTGGGACTGGGAAAGTGCACCGCTCATCCATGCTCTAGATTTAACTGTCTACATGAGGCACCCAGTGGGAGGGTTTTAGCTTAAACCGACTAGCAGAGAGCCCGTAGTGGCCCAAGGTAGGGCCATCCGACGGCAGATGCCGTCGACAGAATAGTGATCTCCCTATATTTGCCTATGTCGTCACGCGGAATCACAATTTCCAGCCACTTTGACTTTTAATATATATTGATTTAAGGGTTATTATATTATATTATATATATATATATATATATATATATATATATATATATATATATATATATATATATATATATATATATATATAGTCTAATTCAGACATCAAAGGGTTAAAGTGAGGTTGCGGCAGGTGTCTATTATTGATTTGATAGACAGTAAATCAATGATTGAATTTTGTTGATAGAAAAACAAGTGTTCATACACACAAAAAGATAGAACCTTATTGGAGCAAACAAAAACTAAAGTAATGAGAGGTTGTAAACAAATAAACATCTTTTACATACATATTTGTTCCAATTTATGTGGTAGAACAGGTTTTCGTCAAACCGATTGCAAGAGCTTATGTAATCACATATCTGAACAAAATATTTAAATGCCATTCATATATTTCGCATTTCTTTTTTAATTTTTAATATGTACATCCTTTTTATTTGTTCCAATTTTTTTTTCAAAATTAGATTCAATAAATTTTTCCTTCATATAATTTTCTTGGATCTTGTAAAGATGAAGCATCAAAACGTTTATTCGATTCTAATATAACCGAATCTTAACTTAACCTAACCTAAACTAACCTAGCCTATTTTAGATTAGGTTGGGCTAGGTTAGGTCATATTAAGGTCGAAATAACTCTGCGTTGTATCATCTATACAAAATTCCTTATCTTTTTCCTTGCCAGACACCTTGTGAGTCGTATACAGGACATAGCCGCCTTTTATTTGCGCCAGGTGCCTTTTCCTTAATTGGACGACTTTAGGAGCCTTATCCTAAATCGATTCTACGACAGCTGCCCATTCTTGAAATGAGATTGCTCGAGGTGCATATTCTTGAATTGAACGAATTTAGGTGCCTTATCTTGAATTAATCCGTAATTCTTCAAAGAAGGTCTATGTGTTGACAATAAAGACAATTGAATGATTAAATGTAGAGTATATGTAAACAAAAAACTCATGGCTATAAGTAGTAAAGATGAGCTGACCTCAGTTAATCAGGAGAGTCTCATCTTTACAACGTTCATATAACCTTTCGCACCCCTCCCAAGCTGCTCGTGTCACCTATAAGATAGAGTTCGGAAATTAAATGAATCTTATGGAGAAATTTCCTTTCCCCGAACACCATCGATATAATGTGTTTTACTACTAATAAACACCTTTGGACATTTGAGAACCCACCTAACCACAAATATGCTTATGGTGATATTTAATAGCCTAAATTATTCGTCTTCGAACAGATTTATTCTGTAATATACAGTATGCAACAGAACCTAACCTAACCTAGAACCTAACCAAATTCTAACCTAATTTAGAACTAAATCTAATCCAGATCTAAACTTATCCTATAACCTAACCTAACCCAGATCCTATCCTTACCTAGAAGCTAACCCAGAAACTAACCTAACCTAGAACCTAAAACAGACCAAAAGCTAACCTAGAACCTAACCTAACCCAGAACATAATCTAACTTAGATCCAAACCTGATCCAGAACCTATCCTAACCTAAATCAGACTCTAACTTAACCCAGAATCTAACCTAACCCAGAACCTAACCTAACACAGAACCTAGCCTAACCCAGAACAAAAGCTAACCCAAGAAAATAACCTAACCTAACTCAGAACTTAACTCAACCTAACACAGAACCTAACCTAACACATAACATAACCTAACCTAAAACAAAAGCTAACCCAAGAAAATAACATAACCTAACCTAACACAGAACCTAACCTAACCCAGAACAAAACCTAACCCAAGAAAATAACATAACCTAACTCAGAACCTAACCTAACCCATAAACTAACCTAACCAAGAACCTAACTGAACCTTGAACTAAACCTTACCTAACTCAGATCCTAACCTAACCTAACACAGAACCTAACCTAGGGTAAGTTCTGTTGTAGACCATATACTAAAGGGAGATCGTTTAAGAATTTAAATTTTCAGAGAATGTCAAGAGGATTGAAACTTTGGGGTTCGCTATTTCTCGGCACAAACCCAATTTTCTTGTTCCTAAATTTGATAGAAGATAAATTAACTCAATCTAGATTAGGTGGATAACTTGCCCCCTTCTCCCTTTCTCCTAGGCAAGCTTCAAGGGGGACGGGGAGCGTTGTTAATTAGCGAAAATTGGGTTTGGTCGATGTTAAAATGACCGACCAGTCTGAGGTTGAGGATGATGTGAAAGTGATCCTTCTTTCTTTCAGGGACGGAGATGAGGGGGAGGTAATTCTTTAGAAAATAATCTTTTTCATGTAAATATTAACTTTTTCTTTGTAAATATAAATATACATGATTTCAAATCGATGTTAAAAAAGGATCTTATTAATATAAAGGACATCTTTATTGTGGTGGTAAAATGTTATGTTAGTTTGTTATTTTCCCCCATTAATTATATTCAACTTCAACACGAAAGCTAAGCTTAGATCAGTTTAAGTTAGGTTAGGTTTGTGTGTCAAATGAGCATCTGATTCATTCAGTGAATATCAAGAATTAACAAAATAGCATTTGCCAAGGAACCACAAGTGCCGTGTTTACTGTGTACGCTACCATTCTATATACTTATTACAATGTATAAATGAAGGATATTGCGTTATATATATATATATATATATATATATATATATATATATATATATATATATATATATATATATATATATATATATATATATATATGCAGAGTAATTGAAAAGTGACTCCCTATTTAAAAATTCTTGTAATTTATTTCTGAACTATAATCCTTACAATAAATGAAGAAGAGAAGAAAGTGTATAGCATGAATTTAAAATTCGATATGGGCGCCAGCATTCGCC
The DNA here is from genome assembly GCA_963969495.1 of Ceratothoa steindachneri. NCBI lineage: Eukaryota > Metazoa > Arthropoda > Malacostraca > Isopoda > Cymothoidae > Ceratothoa > Ceratothoa steindachneri. The sequence goes on from OZ018320.1 coordinate 75,704,208, forward strand.
ACCAGCTTCTCAAGCCGCCCAAGAACCGCATCAACTGAATTCACAAGGAACTCTTTTGAGATGGAAGACAACTCCTCGTATTCCCCCTTCAAGTTCTTGCAAAGTCGTTGGTTTAGTAGAATAGACTTGCTGTTTTAACCAACCCCAAATAAAAAAGTCGCAGGGTGTTAAATCAGGACTTCAAGCGGGCCACTCATGCGAACCACGACGGCTCATCCATCTGCGGGGAAAGTGGGCATTCAGTCATTCACGAACAACAATAGCAAAATGGGAAGGAAAATCAAATCATCAAATATTCTCCCAAGTACCTATAACTGGCCAGATTTCATATTTATATGGCTCTGTCTCTAGAGGGAGAGGTGACGCGGGAAGAGAGCTTGTGTGTACCTTTGACTTATCGAGCTATGTCGGCGGGGGTACCTCTTCTGGGTACCTCTGGTAGGGCTTCCCTTGTCGATTTGGTCGAAAACGAGGTTCCAGACTAAGTGCGTCATTCCTTCCGTTTTCTACTCTATCCTTCTCTTTTTTTACTTCTATCCTATCTTTCCCACTTATACAAAAGAAAAAGAAAAAAAAGAAGCCTACTCTTATCATGTCACTCTTTCCCTTTTTTACTTCTATCTACATATAAAGACCTGGCAGCTACCTTATGCGTCAGAAGAGAGGCTTTGGAACCTCTATAAACAACGCCAATCGACGCTCACTGGCTGCGAGAGACTAGGACTAGAGGTGTCCTAGGCGTTGGGGCACGATGAATGGGATGCAGGTAGTGCCCCATTAACCCCTTCCCTGGTGCGTAATTATTGACCATTCCCAGTGACCGTTGACGGGTGCCTCTGGTAACATCGGTCCGAGGTGACGGCCCTTTGTACCCAGGTTGGTTGCCAGGCCAATAAAAAGCCTTGGGTCAAGTCTCTTGGTGTGTCGATATTCACCTGGTGAGAAATCGATGGCCCCTTCGGGGACCGTGAGTGCTGCTTGGTTGGGAGCCACGGCACGCCGAGGTTTAACGACTCGGTCGGACGAACAGCAGCACATGGAGCATGCCTTCTGAAAGATCCGAAAAATCTTTAAAGGATAGGCGGGAGCGACTCACGAGGGGCGAAATCGCCACCCCCCTTTTTTTACTATTGATTGGTCACGAGGTTTCAGAGAGAGAGAAAGTGTTCAAAATGACCGGCAAGAAAGGACCAGGAGCACTAAAATACACGTGCGCAATATGCCAGATAGATAAGTGGTGCGTGGACTTTCCCGAGGGGTGTTATTCAAAATGTAACCCGGCCAGTTTCTGCACCGACTGTATTCTAAACGGCCAAATCAAGGAGCTAAAAGAAATATGCAAGTCTTCCGAGGAAAGGTCTAGGAAGTTAGAGAAAATAAACAGCCATGGAATTGGAAGACGCTGGAGTGATTCTCAGGCTAGAGGTCAGAATAGCAGAGCTAACGTCAAGCCCTGTAGTAAACACTGCATCTGCAGTATTACCCTCAGAGCTAGGTCCACATGCTACGGATAAACCCTCAAAGAAAAAGAAGGGAAAGAAACAGGAAGAAGAGAAAGTTGAAATAGAAGATAAAGTAGAAGCAGAAGAAGAGAAAGTTGAAGCAGAAAATAAAGTAGAAGAAGAAGAAGAAAAGATAAAAACAGAAGAGTATATAACAAAGGAAGATAGGGGGAAAAGATGAATAAGAAAAAGAAGAAGAAGAAAAGGAAGAAGAAGAAAAATAAGATGAAGAAGAAAAAGGGGAACCGAGAGTTCGCTTCCGGAAGGAAAGCCTTAAACCTCTGCACGGAAATGTCCGAGGGTTACCCTTGTGGGCGATCCCCAAGCACAAGGTTTGCAGCCCCTGCTAGCGGCTCGCCTTCGCACTAGTGTAAAGGCATGCTGCCAGCCAGGACGGGAAAACCACCACATCGGGGTAGAGGCTGAAAAATCTCAGATCTCCGAGAATTTAGTCGTTGCCCTGATGGTGAGTGGAAATGACCTCTACCTCCGAGGAGGCAAAGTAGGCCCCGGCGAGAAAATTCTCAGTACAGTCATGGGAGCCGTGGACGACTGCGGATTGAGAACTCGCAGACGGGTCTTTGTAGGGATGCTCCCAAGAAGAGGTCCTAACCGGACAGCTCACTCAAGGAACGTGACCTTAAACCAGCGCCTGTCCAACCTCTGTACGGCGGAGGGGGTCTTCTTTCTGGATCCTTACCGCACCTTTTACGGTCGAAACGACCTCTACCAAAGGAAGGAAGTGCACCTTTTATTCAAGGGAAAGGCTGTACTCTTTAACTTAATCCAGGATGTCGTAGAGCGGACGTAGAGGAGCATCCGGGCCAGAGTGAAGGCGCACGTAAGACAGTATGCCCGTGTGACTCCTAAAACGACGTTCTTAGATGTGGCAAAGAGGGGTATTGTCACACACAAGAAGCCGGGAAACGGAAGAGCGTAGGGAGTCCTACACTAGGGGACTCCCTCAAAGTTCTTCTGTTCAATGCGAGGTCAATCAGGAATAAGTTTCTTGAGCTCCGTGGCCTCGTAGCAACAGAGGAACCTGAGATGGTGGCCATAACGGAGACGTGTATAAAAATCTCAAGCCGAGATTTTGAAGGTGAATTCATGATTCCTGGTTACTAGCTCTTCCAGAAAGATAGGCCAGACAGAGAGGGTGGTGGTGTGATGTTGTATGTCAAAGATACTCTCAACTCGACAGATTGCAACATCGTATCCGACCATGAACTACTAGGTGTAGACCTAGAGATAGGTCCTGCCAAATACAAGACCCTGGTGCTTTATAGACCTCCGTCCCTTGTTGAAAAGGACAGAGATCTGACCAGCTACTAGAAGAACTTGTCAAAGACAGAGTGTGTATCGTCATGGGGGATTTCAACACACAAGTTGACTAGGAAACCAGAGAACCCTGTGGCGAGAGTGCGCTACACTTGGAGTTCGCCAACAATGAGTTCCTTACTCAATGGGTCAGAGAACCGACGAGAGGAGACAATATCCTCGACTTGGTTTTCACCTCTGAGGATGACATCGTTGAGGACCTCTCTGTTGGCGAAGAGCTCGGTGGCAGTGACCACCGACTCATTAGATTTGTAGTCAAAGTCCCCAAGGCAGAGCCTGCAACTAGTAAATCGAGGAAACTTGATTTGAGAAGAGCAGACTTTGCAAGTCTACGCGCTGGACTGACTAACGCGAGGCCATAAGAGTGCGAGGCTGTTGAAGACTATTCGAACAGTTTCAAAACCACATTCATAAGTCTTCAATCGCGTTTTGTCCCTCTGAAATGCCCCCGTCGGTCTTCTGTTCAACCAAAGTGGTTTAATCGAGAAATCGGCCAACTGCTTAGGGAAAAGAGAAATGCGTACCGGCGATTGAAGATCTCGGGTGACTTTGACGAATACCGGAGGCTAGCAAGGAAAGTCAGGTTCAGCATAAGGGCGGCTAAGCGGTCTGAGGAACTCCGAGTGGCGAGACTCTGTAAAGAGAATCCCAAGGAGTTCTTTGGATATGTAAACAGCCGTAAACCAATCCGTCGAACGATTTGCCCTTTGAGGAATGAGGAGAGAACATTAAAGCACTCAGATGCAAGAAATGCTAACCTCCTTATCGTGGTATGACATTATATTAAAGCAATACCATACTATATCTATGGGGAGGGACCAATAACTTGAAGGCGAACCGACAAAGGGAAGGAACACCACGAGTTTCGACGGGCGGAGGGCAAAATAAGAGTGCAACGAGGTCAGGTATAATATGGGCAATGGCAACGCTCAAGGTTACTTAAAGAGGCATGTGCAAAAATATAATTTTAATTACAAAAAAATAATGAGAGAATTGATGGGCAAAATTACATCAGAGGATCGAGGTGGGGGGGATTGTAGTTATAAATAAGACTATGAAGTTAAAATTAATGGTATTACATGAGGAGACTATTCAAATGGGGAGGGCAAATTAACTCAAATGGGTTACTGAAGGGGGAGAGGGGTTGGTTTACGGAAGATTCCGGGTGAGACGACGGGGTAAGGCTTCACGGATGTCTTCTGCACGTGAGGAGAGGGCGCTCAAAACTTCTGAGCGGGAGCTTAAAGTGATGACGGTTTGCCAAAAAAGGGGGGGGCGGTAACGTCCGGTCCATGGGAGAGTATTTCTGCCACCCGAAAACGAGGGGCGAACGAGGAGGGCTTCGACAGGAGTTGATGAGAGAAGTCGGAAAAATCACCCGGTAGCGATCGTTAAATGGAATTACCTCACTGGCTGGGGCTAATTCCAATACTCAAATAGTTCAGCCGTCACTTTGCTTTGTTATTAGAACCTGACTTGGAACTAGGGGAATCTTCTTGGGTCCGGGCGAGACTTCTCAACTCTGTGTCTGTCTCATGGGAACCGAGCACTATATATGTCTGAGGCTCTCCCCGCCGGAAGGGGGGATTGTGGGAAACAGCTCTACTCTCGAATCTTCTTGCCGGGATATTCTAACCCGTGTAAAGATGTACCGTGGTGGACGCGGTTCAAGGCTAGTGCTTGTGGAACGGGCGGGGGGGCGTTAGGCTTACCAATTTAAGCCTAACAGAATCTTCTCCAGCACATGAAACTTCCGTGCTGGAAATGAAATTCCACGTGGAATTTCTCCACACTCCTCAACGACTACTTCTCTTCAGTGTTTACTGAAGAGTGTGGTCCCATCCCCCAGCCCACGGATTCCTACTCGGAAGAAAAGCTGGAGGATATGGACTTTACCGACGGAGAAATAAAAAAAAGATCGCTGACCTAAAGACGAATAAGTCCACTGGACCGGACGGGTTTCTATCCAATGTGTTGAAGGAAGTGTGCAATTAAGTATCACGACATCTGTGTGCTATCTTTAACATGTCAATCCGGACCGGATGCGTTCCTAGAGACTGGCGTGAGGCGGAGGGGACTCCAATTTTCAAGAAAGGAGACCCCAGCCATCCGTCAAACTACCGACCCATCAGTTTAACTTCGATAGTCGGTAAACTCATGGAAAGCATGATAGTTACGTCTTATTTAGAGTCAAGCCTGCTACTGAAGAGTTCCCAGCACGGCTTCCGAAGGCAAAGGTCATGCCTGACGAACGTTGTGGAATTCTTCCACTTCGTGTTCAGTGAGCATGATCGGGATAAAGCGGTGGATGTTGTGTACCTGGACTTTCAAAAGGCCTTTGACAAGGTACCACACCGCCGCCTTCTCCGGAAAGTGCATGCGCAGGGCATAGACGGCAAGGTAGCAGGTTGGATAGACAGCTGGATAAGTGACAGACGGCAACAAGTAGTGGTGGGTGGACAGGGCTCTGAATGGGCGCTCGTATCTAGCCGTGTCCCCCAAGGTTCCGTCCTGGGACCACTACTGTTTATTATCTTTTTCAACGAGATGGACCGTGACATGGTGGCCAAAAACTCCAAATTTGCCGACGACACCAAGCTTGGTATCAATGTGGCAAAGGAGGGGAACACTGCCCGCTTCCGAGAGGACCTTCAAAGGATTAGGAAGTGGTCTTACACGTGGCAAATGCCTTTCAACGTGGGGAAATGCAAAGTAATGCATATCGGCCCCCAAAACACCAAATCTCAGTACATCCTTAAGGGCACTGCACTTGAATCGAGTGACACTGAGAAGGACTTGGGTGTAACTATCACTAGCCACCTCAATTTCTCAAAACAGTGCATCCAGTTAGAGAAGAAAGCCCAAAGGATGTTAGGCTACATAAACCACCAGTTTGGATACCGTAACAAGGAGATAGTACTTTGTCTGTACAACTCCCTCGTTCGGCCGCACCTGGAGTATGCCGTACAATTTTGGAGTCCTTAATTTTGAAAGGGCAACGCAAGTTTGGAACGCGTACAAGCCAGGGCAACCAAGCTGATTCCCTCCATCCGACATAATAGTTATGAGGATAGACTAAGGGAATTAGATCTGTTCTCGCTGGAAACCCGTAGACTGCGTGGTCAGCTCATCGAATTTTTCAAAATACTTCGAGGGTTCGACAATGTTGACTACAGGGATATTTTCACACTGAGTGAGAACATAACGCGCAATCACGGCTTCAAACCTGAACTGAAGCGTTACAACCGCAATCTGTGTGGAAATTTTTTCACTTACAGTATCTGCGGTAAGTGGAACGCACTTCCAATGGAAGTTGTCAACAGTAAATCTGTTGACCAGTTTAAGTCAAGACTAGACAAAGTCTTGAAAAGTGGCCGTTTAGGGACGCAAAACAATTGAGCAGCCATGTGCCCGCTCGATTGCTAGTCCAAGGGAACCCTCTTTGAATGGACCGTAAGGTCTCCTAGGGTACTTTCTTTTCTTGTAACTTGTAACTCCTTGTAAATTCCTCGGTCTATAATGTCTTTGATGGCTCTTTCATCTGCTTAGTATTTTGTGCTCATAGTATTTTTGTAGAACATTTTTATAATATCTTCATTATCCGTATTCCTGTTCTTCTGGGGTTCTGAGAGGTACCATCTGTCCATTTTAATTCTTATGGTTGTTTGTATTTCTTTATTGGAGAATCCGTTATTTACAAGTACCTGAGTGGCTCTCCCGAGTTCCTTATGTGTGTCTTACCATGTGATGCAGTGGGTAAAAGCAGGATTGATGTACGACGATATCACGCTTGTTCGGTAGCGCTTAGAACATTCGCTATCCCCATTCATGCAAAATCCAGGGTTGGTGGGTTTAACATAAACTTTAGTTGTAATTGTTTTATTGATATTGGTAGTGACGATATTTAAGAATGGTAATTGGTTGTTATGGCTTTCTTCGATGGTGTAGTTGAGGGAAGAACATTCTTCAAAGGCTTTTTCCAGATTATGTATATCAGCAAACCGAGAAAGCAACAAAAACGACTTCAAATAGAAATGCTTCTTGACGACAGACACAAATTAGAAAATGATAAGAAAATTACTACCAGTCCCACGCTCGTAGCACAACTCCTCGCAGAGGCCGGAAAAAGCAGAGGACACGTTACGTCGAAAGTCCTGACACCGCGCCTAAAAGAGGCTGGCAAACAGCTTAAAAACAACATGACATCACCATCAGGAAAGCAGATAATGCAAACATCTTTTTCATCATGCCGACTGAGCAATACTATACAAAAATGGATACTATCCTAAATGATCAAAGCAAATTCCGAAAAATCTCGAAGAACCTCACCGACGATATTAAGAAGAAGGTAAACCAAATTAGTGAACGGATCAACAAACAACCTGGAAACATACAACGGAAGAAAATTATAGGTGACTTCAGCCCAGGATACGCTTATAGAACCGTGAAAACCCACAAGGTTAGAAACCCCCTCAAGCCCATAATTAGCCAAATCCTAAACAAAATATTAACTTCATAAGTACCCAACAAATACAGCCTCAAATCCTCGGCTGATTTCATCGATATCATCCGAGCCACTAACCCTAAGAAAATAATAGCTTCCATGGACGTAGATTCACTATTCACCAATGTACCAGTCGCCGAAACAATAGACATAATACTAGAACACGTCTATGACCAAAATGACCGCCCCCTCCCTAATTGGAATACCAAGGGCCGACATGAAGAAACTCCTACAAATTTGTACCTCTGAAGCCCACTTCTTTGGCTCCAATGGAAGCATGTACCGCCAAGTCGATGGAGTCGCCATGGGTTGTCCCTTGGGAGTCCTCTTTGCCAATTTCTATATGGGAGTGGTTGAAAAAAGGGTCTTCTCAAAAGTACCCAAGCCCCATATTTACTGCAGGTACATAGGCGACATCTACATCAACGTACAAACACAAGAAGAAATACATAATCTTGAAAAAGCATTTAAAGAATGTTCTTCCCTCAACAACACCATCGAAGAAAGCCACAACAACCAATTACCAGTCTTAGATATCCTCACTACCAATATCAATGAAACAATTACAACTAAAGTTTATATTAAACCCACCAACTCGGGATTCTGCATGAATGAGGATAGCGAATGTCTTAAGCGCTACCGAACAAGCGTGATATCGTCGTACATCAATCCTGCTTTTACCCACTGCACCACATGGAAGGACACACACAACGAACTCGAGAGAGACACTCAGGTACTCGTAAATAACGGATTCTCCAATAAAGAAATATAAACAGCCATAAGAATTAAAATGGACAGATGGTACCTCTCAGAACCCCAGAAAAACAGGAATACGGATAATGAGGATATTATAAAACTGTTCTACAAGAATACTATGAGCACAGAACACCAAGCAGATGAAAGAGCCATCAAGGACATTATAGACCGAGGAATAAAACCCATAAACGCCAAGAAAAAGATCGCACTAATCATCTACTGTCAAAATAGACGTACTTCAACCCTCTTCATGAAAAATAACCCCAAACCCCTGTTACAACCGAAACAAAGGATACATCTGATATACGAGTACACATGTAAACTAGGAGACTGTGAGCTCCTACCTAACTCCTATATCGGCAAGACCGAAACCACTCTCTCAAGAAGAATGTCATACCATCTAAACAACGGTGAACCTAAAACCAAACATACACAGGAAGTACACAGAACATGCCTCAACCGAAAAATGATAGAAGAAAACACCAAAATTTAGACTATGCTCCCAACAGGCGTCAACTGCTCTTCCTTGAAGCTATATATATCCAAGAGAAGCAACCGAATTTAAACATACAGTCTAACTCCAATGAAATCCTGCCCAGCACAAGAAAAACAAACATAAGGACAGGTGTACTCACAGCTGCCCCTAGCCACTAATCCCCTCTAGGCAAGCAGCTTAATCCCCCCTCCCCTCTGGCAAGCAGCTTAATCCCCCCCCCCCTCTGGCTACCTGCTTCTTCCACCTTTTCTCACCTGGATACAACCTGCCTATACGTGTATAGCTTCGTTCCTAATTTAACATAACATAACATAACATAATTTCACGGATGACAAAAGCCACAAGGGCCTATCAAAGGTCACCCGCCTCCGCCAAAACCCACCCACAAAAAGCACCATCACCAGGGGAAGACAAAATCAAAGTCCCCCACAATATAATATAACAGATGACAAAAGCCACAAGGGCGCATCATAGGTCATCCGAGTCAAACGGCCTCTTTTTTAAGGCACCCAAACTCCCAGGAAAACTACATCCAGAGGATTGCGTCCAGAAACAAGGGTATCACCAATCAAGGCTTGTCAAGAACTAAATCATGCAGCTATAGATATATACAAACAATATTAATATATACAAAACTTAGGAACCATCACAACCTTCCCTCCCCATAAACTCATCCAACCTACTCTTAAATACATTTAAATTTGGACTACCTACTACCCTCCGCGGCAATTTATTCCAGAAGTCCACCACTCTATTGGTAAAAAAATATTTTCTTAAATCCAACCTACACCTTGCTTTTTAATTTTCAAGTGGTGACCTCTAGTCCGATTTCCATCATCTAACTCAAAAAACTTGCTAACATCCAATTTATCTATCCCGGAAAAAAATTTAAACAGCTCAATCATATCCCCTCTCACACACCTCCTTTCGAACGAGAACATATTTAATACCCTCAGTCTATCCATATATTCAAGGTGCCTCAGGGAAGGAATAATCTTTGTTGCCCTCCGTTGCACTGACTCGAGAAGGTTAATATCGTGTCTAAAATGTGGGGACCATGCCTGTATACAGTACTCTAGATGTGGCCTAACATAAGAGTTATAGAGTTTAAGAATAACCTCCTTACTTTTTTAACTGACCTTTCTCTTAATGAAACCCAGCACTTTATTTGCCCTATTTCTTGCTTTAATACATTGCTTAGAAAACCTTAATGACTTATCTATTACTACTCCTAGATCTTTCTCATCCTCTACTGAGCTCAGCCAATGCCCATCCATTTCATAGTTAAATTCTCTATAATCTTTTCCCATGTTAATAACTTTGCACTTATCAAGGTTGAAAGTCATTTGCCACTTATGTGCCCAGGATAACAATTTATTTAAATCCCCCTGCACTTTAAAATTATCATCAATATCTTTAACTACAGCTGCTAATTTGGTATCATCCGAAAAAATTAACACTTTATTATTAACTGCCTACCCAAGATCGTTTATATAGATGACAAATAATAATTGACCGAGAACTGATCCCTGAGGAACCCCACTGATAACATCCCTCCACTCTGACTTTACACCATTTAGCACTACCCTTTGCTTCCTGTCTTTCAGCCACTCAGCTATCCAATTTGAAACACCCCCACATATCCCAATCATTTTTAATTTATGAACTAGTCTCCTATGTGGTACCTTATCAAATGCTTTAATAAAATCTAAGTAAATTATATCTACATTCTCTCCCTTATCTACTTGATATGTTACAAACTCCAGAAAGTCTAGTAAATTAGTTAAACATGATCTACCTGATCTAAACCCATGCTGAGCATCGCTGATTAACCCCTCCCTCTCTAGATGTTGGCAAATCCCTTTTTTAACTATTTTCTCAAGAATTGTACAGACTACAGGAGTTAGGCTAACCGGTCTAAAGTTATTTGGATCCTCTTTACTACCCTTCTTGAAAATGGGGACTACATTCGCTCTCTTCCAATCCTCGGGTATTTCTCCATATTCCAGTGACCTAGTATATAACTTCTCCAGAGCTATTGAAATACTTTCTACCCCTTCTTTAAGTATCCTAGAATGAATATTATCAGGGCCGGAGGCCTTGGTAGTATCTAACTCACCTATTAGTCCTTTTATCGTCCTCCGATCCACACTAATGGTAGTAAACACCTCTTTCCCTGACCCATGAGTACTATACATAAGACTATTTAGTTTTTTCTTTGTAAATACTGATGCAAAATGACCATTTAGTACCTCAACTATTTCCTTCATCAGTTTCTCTCACAACCCCTTAATATTTGATAGGTCCTATTTTAACTCTGCCAGACTTGTTATTAATTTTATTGTAACTAAAGAACTTTCTAGGATCTTTGTTGCTATCCTGAGCTAATTTAATTTCTGACACCCTTTTGTTCTTCTTTATAATCTTATTTAACTCATTCCTAGCCATTCTATAATCACTTAAATTTTGAATATTATTTTGTACCTGTAATTTTTTGTATGCCTTTTTCTTCTCTGAAACTTTTCTAGTTATCTCCTGATTCCACCATAATGGTTTCCTACTTTTGTTCCTAATGGCCTTCATTGGGATACATTGTTCTTGGACTACATTTATTATATGCTTGAAAGTATCCCACATACCATAAGCATTTTTACCTCTGAATTCTACATCCCAGTCTACAAAATTTAGCAAGCTTCGTAGTTTTACATAATCTTCCCTATGAAAATTTAGGAACTTTTACAGCATTCTCGGTTATTTTATCCTTCTCAATTCCCAAGTTAAAACGAACTATCTGATGGTCACAATTTCCCAATGCTTCCCCAACAGTCAATTCTTGAACTAAATGATCACTGTTAGAAAGTACTAAATCTAATATATTGTCCCCCCTCGTTGGCTCATTAACAAATTGATTAAAAAATTATCCTCAAAGCATTCTATGAACCTGCCACTTGTTCTATTCCTACCTATCATATTTTCCCAGTCCACAGAGTTTAAGTTGAAGTCCCCAATAATAACTGCATCTGTTTCACATCCCTAACATATTTCCCTTATACTAAAGGAGAAAGGAATGTTAGCTTCATCTAACCCTAAGCTCGGCAGAGTGCTTCCTGAGGAACTAAAATCTTTAGTCCTTGAATATTATCATTCACATGTATATATATATATATATATATATATATATATATATATATATATATATATATATATATATATATATATATATATATATATATTTTGTATATATATATATATATATATAATGTGCCAGTGTTTTTTTTTGTTACTTATCCATCGTGATTGCTAAGTAAAGCAGGATGTGAAAAAATCAATGACACAACAACAGGTGAGCCAACAGGCGACCACCTGCACGGATATAGTCAAAATATTTTGCCCAACACTCAAGTTTCATCAGAGCCAAACATTCGTTTCCTCCCGCACCATTTCTTTAGAATAAAAGTGACTCCCTGGTTGACAATCTTCATTCCTTCTCAGGTTGTTCCCATCTTCATACATCGTTCAGGTCATCTCAAGTGCGTCGTCGTCAACATGAAGCTTCTTCTTTTCTCATTCCTCGTCGCCATCTTGGTCACACTCAGCTCTGCTTGGAAACCCGTCCACGGTTAGCCTCTATCTACCTTTTTTTCTCTTTTGTTTGATTGCTGATAGATCCATATCAAGGATATGGTTAGGGATTAATGTTCTCCTTCGGGGGGCTCGAGGGAGAGAGGCAGTGATTTCGTTCATCCCTTGAAACAACGTCTTTGCGTTCCAATGGTCTTGGGAACACATTACAATGTTGATCCGACCGCAGTATGATATTGATCTGAGTGCAGTACAACGTTGATCTTATCGTAGTACAACGTTGATCTGAGCGTAGTACAGCTTTGAATGAGCCCCACTTATCTTTTAAGAGCCCCTAAATGAGGCGTTATCTCATGTCAATCTAGGCAACTCACGCCCGCACTTCGGTTGATTGACCAAACAGACAAACACCCCCTCCCCCCCTACGCACGCCCTCAAACAAGCCCAATAGCGTGGAACTAATTCATAACATCGACGAGAGAATAGAGCGAGAGTCAAACCGACCCATTCTTGCATTGCTGCGGTCATGCTTAGTACCTTATACGACGCGCAACTGACAAAATAAGGTAGTCTTCAAACTACCCCAAACGCAAAGTTCTAACGAGGGCATCTCCTTCTGAAATTTTGTATTGGGAGATCTGTAAGTTTAGTGGTGAGGTTGGGAGGTGAAAATATATGAAAGATATATAGCCATACATTCACCCCACAGGCCGTGGGGCCGAGAGGGAAAACTGCGTGTATTCGGGCCTTGAAAGATCCTAACCATCTACTCGTAGATGTCCACTACTACATGGTTTTTAACTACACCCTTCCGCCCCCACCCGCCGAATGCAGGCGAGAATAATAGAAAATTAAGAGACTGGGAAAAAAGCAGGTTAAAACACATCACTCCCCCTCCCCCTGAATCCCAAGAGGTAGGAGGAGAACACACTCCCGCTCGCACACTAGGAATGAGTTGACTAAGGCTGATCGGCAACTAGCCTGCAAAATTATTCTCTGTCCAAGAAAAAATAGATGGAAAAGGACTTGCAATTAAAGTCAAAGAGGTGAAAGGTGGAGAAGGTAGAATGGATGTCGATGCTTTGAAGGAATAAAAACAGCAAGTTTCAGAGTACGAGAGGCCCTGGGGCAGGAAGGGCATTCTACTTCTCTTGCCATGAGTAACAGTCTACACGGGTCCTCTCTTGCGAGGAAAATTCTAATCTCCCAATTGTTCCCAGGTGTTCCATCTTTCTTTAAATCTTGTGTAGTCTATTCAAGTCTTAGGCAATTATTAGTATTTGGCTAGAAGAATACTGACTAGGGGTATTGTGTATTTATCCAGAAAAACCTGGTAGATCAAGTTCACTTATCTATCTCACACTTGGGCCAACATAACTTTAAAAGGAGAAACCTCTGAAATAATTTTAAATTGGGAAACCTCTAAATTAACATTAAATTGGGAAACCTCTAAATTAAGTTTAGATTGAGATCCTCTATATTAACTTTAAATTGGGAAACCTCTGAATTAATTTTAAATTGAGAAACCTCTTAATTAATTTCAAATTGGGAAACCTCTAAATTAACTTTAAATTGCGAAACCTCTAAATTAATTTTAAATTGGGAAACCTCTTAATTAATTTTAAATTGGGAAACCTCTTAATTAACTTTAAATTAGGAAAACTCTAAATTAACTTTAAATTGGGAAACCTCTAAATTAACTTTAGATTGAGAACCTCTATTTTAACTTTAAATTGGGAAACCTCTGAATTAATTTTAAATTGGGAAACCTCTAAATTAACTTTAAATTGGGAAACCTCTAAATTAACTTTAAATTGCGAAACCTCTAAATTAACTTTAAATCGGGAAACCTCTAAATTAACTTTAAATTGGGAAACCTCTTAATTAAATTTAAATTGGGAAACCTCTAAATTAACTTTAAATTGGGAAATCTCTAAATAAATTTTAAATAGGGATACTTCTAAATTTGTTTTATCTGACGAATTTTTCCCACTTTGGGGGGCCTCCTTTTATTCTTCAACTGAATTGCAAATTTATGCAATGGTCTCCCCTGTAACGTCCTTGACTGTACCACAGTTGATTGGTTTACACATAGACTAGACAAACACTTTGCCTCATAACCCAAGACTGTCTCTTTTATCTGGCGGTAATAGTTTACTTTTCCGCCCTGATTCAGATAAGCTAATATCACTGAACAGGCGGCGAAATTTAGTTAGCTTAGTGTCTGGATACAACTTGTAAGGATCGAATGGTCTTATGCTGCTGGTCTTTCCTTCTGTATTCCTTTTGTACGTCATTTAACCTTTCGAAGTTTCTTCCTTTGTTTGTTCTCTGGTGAAAATGCGGTTGCGAAAGAAACCGAGTCTTTCAAATTCAAGCAGAAATTGTACTTTAATCCTCAATCTTGGATCTTTTTCCACAGGAGGCAAGTTTGGTGGAGGCAAACTCGGTGGCGGATTTGGTGGAGGTAAACTCGGCGGCGGATTTGGTGGAGGCAAACTCGGCGGCGGATTTGGTGGAGGCAAACTCGGCGGCGGATTTGGAGGAGGCGGATTTGGTGGAGGCAAACTCGGTGGCGGATTTGGTGGAGGCAAACTCGGCGGTGGATTTGGTGGAGGCAAACTTGGTGGCGGATTTGGTGGAGGCAAACTCGGTGGCGGATTTGGTGGAGGTAAATTGGGTGGCGGATTGCATCGTCCTCGCCATTTCGGCTACGGTCGCTAGACACTAAAAAGTGACCACTTCGAGACCAATGGAAACGACCGACCTAACCAGATGCGGAAGAATTAATATGATCAACATAGTAATGTTTCTCCTAAATCGAGAACTTTTAGTTTTTGTCTTGTAATTTTTTTTCTAATCAAAAGTTTTAATTGTACTTTGTCAGAAAAATCCAAAATAGAACCCAATTAATATCTCGGGTGATGTGGCCCTGTTTGTATTAAACCAATAATATAGCTTTAAAATGAACCCAAATTAATCTCCTTGGAAATAAATTCCACTCTTTTCTCAATCTTTGTTACTTTTTTTCATATTTTGAGTGTTAATAGTGAAATTAAATTTGATGAATGTTTTTTAAATCTTACTGAAGATAATTTCATACCTTCTAGCCTATAACCATTCAAAGGAGGCTCAGAACGTGCCTTTAAAGCCATGGACTTTACTTATTGTAAGGACAAACGCAAATAAAAGAATTCCCAGTGTCAAGTCCGATGACGCAAAACTGATGTCATAGAGTAAAGTAACTTTCCAAACTCAAGGTTGTAAGCGGATGATAAACTTGTTAGGGCTTCCAATTATATGATCCAAAATCCTGGAGAAGTTTAAAGGAACACATAAAAATTACCTCAATCAGAAATACTCAATAAGGGATAAAATCCAAATTGTTTTCCATATTTCTCATAATTTTGCGTTTTCTTAGCAGTATTTTTAACGCTTCGGTCCATTTTTACGAAATTTAAGCTTCCCATTTCGAATTATGTAAATCTGATTGACCAGTGCCCAGACCACCTTTATACACGGTGGTCTGACCAGAGCTGGAAAACGAAGGAGATCTAGGCCAGCATATGATCTCTAAAGGAAACTTTCAAAAATATCTCGCGAAATACAAAAAATAAAATTCCAATCTTGTTGCACGTAAAACATCAACCACTTACCTTTCTTAGGTTCTTCCTTCAGCAAACTTTTACGCCTAGTACCTTGAGGTTTAGCATGTCATGCATGCCCGAGTTATCGCAACGGAGGACTAATTCACTGAGTGAACTTCCAAAAGTGTATTAAAATCATTCCCCATCGATTATAGACAGTCGCCCGAAAGCCTAAAAGATCGATCGCTGTCATAAAAAGGCGTTCATGGCAATTTTTTGCGTAAAGGCCAGAAGGCCGCACAGAGTGGGTGGTGAGAGCACCCAATGACCTGTGTAAAGGCCATAAGTATAGTGGCACTTAAGAAATTCATACTCAAGGGGTTCAATAAATTATAAAGAAACATCAAGTGTGCCAAACATAGTAGGCCATATAATCCTAGAGTGCACGCACCAGTATCTACCAGTGCGCAAGAAAAAATACATATGAAGTTTTTATGATGACATTAGTAGGAAAAAAGCAAAGTTTTTTCCAACATCAAAATGGGAGATACCAGTACAAAACTTTGTCCTGAAATGAGTTATCCATTAGAAATATTCAATGGTTGGGCGAAGAGAAAAAGATCTGGTTGGATACACAATTAATTGCCCCCAACGTTAAAATTGTGAACGCTATGTTCGAATAGAAAGGAGACATCTGCGAATTAGTAGGAGTTGGAGCAGTTCACGGATTTCTACGCAATGGCGTACGCGTTTTTTCGCGCGCGTACATGCGTACACACTGTGTGCAGACCACTTCACGAAAGCAAAAGAATTGTGCTTCTTCATCTGAGCTTATGTTCTTAAGAAACATGCTTAAGCTGAATGTAAACACCGCGGTCACTTCTTTACCTTAGCAACACGCGAGAGAGAGAGAGAGAGAGAGAGAGAGAGAGAGAGAGAGAGAGAGAGAGGGAGAGAGAGGGAGACAGTGACAGAGGCAAGTTAGATTGAACTACCCCCCCCCCCCTTATATCTTTCTCAGTTTCTTTATTTCTTTTTGGTATTATTTCATGTATTTATCTTTCTTTTTTTATTAATAGCCTGTGCTGCCTACAAATATCCCCATTACCTCCTCTTATTCCTCTCTTTCTCTGCCCCCTTTATTTCCCCCTTCTCGGGCTATTCCACTTCTCTATTTAGTAAATTCCTTTATCACCCTTTCCTTATTTATTTAATTATTCCTTTTATCTGCTATTTTCTTTATTTTTTATTTCTATCCTCCTTTCTTTTTTATTTAACCAATAAGGATGATGACGTCATTACGTTGCGTAAAACGCATAAGAGAGATAAACAAAACAAACAAAGGAAGAGAGAAAGTAAGAAATATATACATAAGAGAGAAGAACAATAATAATAATAATAATCTTGTTCATGCCTGTAAACATCCACAAACTATGCAATAATAATATGATAATAGAGCATGCGCAGTTGTAGACAGACAGAGGCGAACAAAAACGCACATAGAAAGGCATGTATATACACAAATGAAGAATAAGACTACATAGAGATGCATGAATATACGGATATAATGGATATACAAAGATTCCAAAATATGTTGTGGATGTAAAGGAGGCGAAGGAAGAAGACTAGAGAGAAGTATTAGGAAGAAGAAGAAAGAGAGTAAGAAAGAAATGAGGCTCAAATATCACACATACACCCCCTCGCAGGTTGCATGAGACCACGCTAAATGAGGCATGGGAGTTTGGGCGCAATTAATGGAGTGAACAGTTCGCACTCCTACTAACTCCACCTTCGAATGGAATGGAATAGGATGACTAACCCATTGCAACCCTTCGCGAATCCATAAGGTTGTAGTGCATATTGTTGGTTGGTATTCCTACTTTGTTGCTGCCAGGCTCCCTATAATTCTCGATCCTGCCTCTGGATTTGCCAAATGCCAGAGCTTAAGAACTTGGCTGTCGTTTAGAGCGTCTCTAACGACCGCCTGCTGGCTAATTTCGTGCCAGGAAGGCCGTGAGTGATGTGCGCGTATCATTACTAACGTGCCCTGGGAAGTAGTTGTTGCAAGGTCCGAGAATAAGAAAGGTAGGAGCGGTTGGATGCGAGATATAGCTCACCTTCGCTTTTTTCTTATTGGAAATTTCGGTTTTCTCCAGAGATTTGCAAAATTCAGAGATCAATCAAAGTCTGTAAAGTCCCCCAACAACTTGGTGATAGGGTTGGCGATGAGTGCTGCAACACTCCTCTATCTGAGGCTTCCCTCCCAACAACCGTACAAGTAAAGGTTTACCCCTTGACCATCATCTGAGCTGCCCTATAGAAGTTCACCCTCTATGGAGGATAACTACCCCGCCAGAGTCTTTTCTCCTGGACCCTTCCCAAACTCTTCGGATAGTGAAGGAGTTTCATCCTCGCCTTTAGAGACTGGTAAAGGTGGCTTCTGCTTTATTGACTTCCCTTGAATCACCCTCCAGAGACTCCTTTCCAAGAGTAGAGGCGTCTTAGCACATTAAGATTATATGCAGAAGGTTAACTCACTGCCTTCCGGTGTTGGAGCTTTGAGGACGTCAGAGCTCCTTGTTAAGAGGCTACATGGCGTCTTTGAGCCCGCCGAATTTAAAGTATTTCTCGACATTCGTTCACTTATAGAACAAGGTTTTTAGGGGCACACATGTTCTATAATCATCAGGCTGGACGGAAGCCTTCTGGTAAACTTTGCCTATCCCACCTAGGTTCCGAATTTGAGTTTTCTAAGAACGCTCAATGGGATATCTGTCTGTGCATATGACGTCCCACTCTAGTATGAATTTTATCAAAGGGGTATTCTCTACAAGGGAAATGCGCGACTACTTCCAAGATGACGATAACGATTACCTGGACAGCCAAGCTGCAGCCAAAGTTGAGCGTGTAGTGAGGAATATGTGAGTGGTCTCGAAACACACCAGATACTTCGTTACGGTTGACCGAGACAGAATCTCTGAATCAGTGTGAGCTGGTTGGTATCAGTACCGTGTGAAGGCATTCATGTTAAAACCAAGTATATGTCACAGCTGCCACCGCTCTGGCCATGCAAACAGAAACTGTCGAAGTGCAAAGAAGGTTCAAAGCCAAATGTGAATTGTAGCAGATCTTACCATGATTTTTCTAACCATTGTGATTGGTATCTTCACCAAAATGAGGTCCTGACCGTTGAGGCCGTGGATTGAAGTTTTTATTCAGGGGTTTAGGTTTGTCCCGCCCCATCTGCGCGAACAGCCACCTCCTCAGTCTTTAGGATGATAAAGGCCCCCCCCCTCCTCTTCTAGCTCTCCTGTGTGTTCTGCCTCCTCTGGTTGACATCCCTACCCTCCATGACTGTTTGGAACAAAGCGAGGCGGCTGGGTGTCTCCGCAGTGTTGTTCGATTCAGAGATGCCAAAACCCAGGAAGGTGGCAATTAAACAACCCCTGGGCTTTTCGGAGTCTCTTCCTCGAAAAAATGTATCAATAATGAAACTTATTCTCCCCACTTCTTCCCGATACCAAAGTTTATATATCACTGGATGACAGAACATCGCTGAAATCCCCTTCTTCTTAGAATCACTTTCCTTGCCCAAAAATGGGTCGGACAAACGTCAAAGAAACCTCTATAGCTTCATAATTCCACCTCTAAACCCTGAAGTAAGGCCCCAAAGCGCCCTTAGCAGCCAAAATTTAGATACCATCGTTCGATGTGGAGGCGCAACACGATCCCAGCATTGAAGATGCGAATACAAAAGTCAGGATGCTCACCAAAAATAGCTTGATACCTAAAGTAACTTAATCAACACCGAAATAAAAAAATAAGCTACGGTCAGTTTAATAATACAAAAGACCCAAACTGGTTGCAAACCAACCACTAAAAATAAAGAAACCACGAACAAGCTAATAAACCATCATACAGGACAAAGCCAAAAAAGCCACAAATGCTTCCAGGATACATTCTTTTCCTGGGTGTAGCCATCCCACCAAACAGACTAGCAAACTAGAGCAGCACTACAGTTAAACCCTCACCCGAAAAGAAAGCATTTTACACCATAACTTGAAGTACACTAAATCCAAAATACAACGCCATAGCATGTACCAAAATATCTCTTTCTCCATTTCAGTCAATTAGTTATATAGGAACCAAAGAAAATCCTCAAATTTATTCTGACTATAAACAAAACACTGAAAAACAAATATCATAATACCCTGACAATAGCTCTGCCAAAGCTGGAGTACCCTAAATCTAAGATGAGAAGAGATGACGCAATTATTGCCCCAACGATACAATTCATACTGACTCCACCCGCTTTTAAGAAGAAATTTTAACTCACTGCAAAACAACCATTAGTACCTAAAGAAATATTATTTGTAATAATCAAATGACATTTTATACACCTCACACCTGAAAACCACACCCACCGCCTTTTCAGTCAGTGTCTAGCTCAAATAAATAATCACTATCCAAACATCCTTTACTTCGGAACTGACCTTGACCACTTCATCTCCCATCTCCCATCTCCCATCTCCTACCTCCGTTCTTACTTCTTGGATATTTCAATACCAGACATACTTATTGACATGACCTGACCTCAGCAAAAGCATTCGAGGGAGAGAGCTCTTAGAAATTATTCAACACCACCAACTATAAGTCCCCAACAGCAATCAGCCAACTCTACCACCAACAGAAAAATAGTTTCTCTAACATAGATCTTTCCATTCACTCAGCAACTTTCCAACAGATGTATATTGGCAAATTCATCCAGATTTATGTTCATTTGACCATCAGGTGATCGTAACAGAGTTCCTCCTTAAAAAAATCTAACTCCTATATGAAAATGAAACTGGTACCGGGTCAACTAGCAAGCCTTCTCAATCGAAGCCAGCCAGATCCTAACTAAACTCTCCCACCCCAAACTGCATCAGATTTCCATTCTTTCAAAATCAAGCCCTATCCAGAGGTTTCTTTCAACGTTATTCCTCAACTTTGCCCCATTTCCCACAGTCCCTCAACACCATGGTGGACTCGTGAGTGCCTAACCTTAAAAAGGAACCGCGACAGAGTTCAACGAAGCCTCAAAGCCTCTAAAGTCCGCAGACTGCATGGAATAGAATCGGCTCTATTGCACGTCGCACATTCATGATAGCTTGCAAAAAACATGGGGAAGGTACACCTCAACTAGTACCATCAATAAGCTCTTATCAAAAATATGCGAAAGAATTATGAAAAGGTAGACGCCTAAAAATACAAACCACTTCCCACTTCTTTACATAAATGGAAAACTATTCAGGGACCCAGAAAAAGTAGCCAAGGCTATCGCTAATTCTCAGGCAGTGATCTTTATGGGATCATCTTACGCAACCTTTCTTATTCATAAACAGTGGGTCGAAAATATAAGACTCAACTTCATTACAAGCTGCTTTTACGCATAAAACAGCCACTTTACTATGTCTGAAGTAAAATTAACTCTAACCGACTGCCTCAATTTATCTTCTGGTGACGTTCAGATCAACTACACTATCTTCAACCATACCTAGCATGAATGCTTAACATATCTCCTTCAGTTATAAGTCTTTGGAAATCGGGTTCATTTCGGAATGATTAGCGGCAAGTCACATTACTACCCTTCCTGAAACAAGGTCAACGGACCTAAGTCGCGTGCTTTCAATTATTCTGACTTATGACCTTCAAAACTTTCAACAACTCATTGAAAAGTAAAATGGTTACCATACGACCTAGTGACCTACGGACCAACATAATAACTTAGAGAGTTGCGTGCACGCGACTAAAAAGCAAATGACACATCCACATATACCAATTGGTTAATATTTAGTCCACCGCCACATTCTTAATTGTAACTGCACCATATTGTATTATATATCATTTTAAAGGGATTTTTTTTTGTAATTTAAGACAATGATAGCGCCGCCTACTTTAGGCTATTTGCGGAAAAATGAACATTTTTTTAGCTACTTAATTGTGGGGGGGTTGCCCACCCACAACCCCTGCGATCTAAAAAGTTAACTCGTAATATTCCTAATTTGAAAGCCTACCGTAGATTCGAATACATAAGGCGATTGTTAAACAAAAGAGTTTCGTTGCCTTACCTTATAATGTTTCTGCCGGCGGATAGAACGTGCCAAGCGATCTTCCAAACACTGTAATCAACTAAAAATGCAACAGAAGACTCGCGATTGCACAGAACTTTGGTAAATAAGCGCTCGAAATTAAGGTCTAAAACTATCTGACTTGCGATTGGTCAAAAACTGATGTCATGACAGGTCACGCATGCGTAGGTGTGCTGCTGCCAGGACACGCATGCGTCGGTGGTTCTTTGCATATTGCGCATGTGTCGGCGGCGGGCTGCCGGACGGAAGAGGAAGGGAAGCCTATTGAAAAGACAAGGGAAAGAACTCTCCGGGCTTAGAAAAACTAACAAAATTTCGAAAAATAAATGGTAACACTTCAGTTTCGGGGCGCACGATAGGTGGCGCTCTCTATAGGCTACAATTTCGGGCTACAATATATGTCTTATGACGTCAGACGGTAGCGTCAGCTGTGAACAATTACGGCGTTATATATTTTTGTATATGAGTATATACTGGGGGGCTGCGCCCCCCAGACCTTCGCTAATTGATTGAAACTCAGGACAATCGCAGGGTGGTCCCTCCGCAGTGATATCTCCCCCACGAGCAGTCCCCTTGAATTTACTGGGGGTTTCCCCCCCCAACAGCTTTTTACTGGCAGAAGAACCTAACCTAATAACAAACAATTCTTACTTTTATAGGTTTTTTGATTAGTTTACGCGTCTCTAGATAATCTAAACGTTTTTCGCGATTATACAAACTAAAGCCGAATTCGAATAACAAAGAAGCACATGGAGAGAACGAAAACTCAATAACGAAAGAAAAACATTTGCAAAACGGGTCCTATTTATAAGCTACGATGTTGCCAGTAAGAGGCTGTTATCGTTCGCAGCAAACAAAAAATACGAAAACAAAACAAAAACAATAAAAGACATCAAGAAACCTTACCTAACTTAGAAAAAAACTATAAACGAGCAGAGGCGCAGATATTTAGTAAATAATACAGACTAAAAGTTACAAATCCCCAAAACAACAAAAAAATATAACGCCGTGATTGGTCACATCTGAAGCTACCGTCTGACGTCATAAGAGATATATTGTAGCCCAAAATTGTAGCCTACTAACAGCGCCACCTACCGTGCGCCCCGAATCTGAAGTATTACCAAATAGATTTCTTCAGAATTGCATAAATAAATAGGTATTCCTTATTACTTCGATGAGCTGAATGACTGCTTCTATAACTTTTTTTTTATTAAAAGGCTCTAAAACCTTGGAAATGACGGCGCTACGTCGTCTTAAATTATCGAATTTTTTTCTGAATTAAAATAGATATGGAAATTTTATATTAATCAATATTAAAGAAAATATTATTAATTTAAATAGCATTCGGGGCGGGGCCTATTTGTCTGAAGTCAAGAAACGGCATAGAAACAATGAACATATGAGCGCCTAACGACGTCTGGTAATCGCCTTTAAATTCGAAACTGATGCTAGGGTTTCGAATTGTAAATATTATTAGCTGATTAAAAATAGCGTGGAGAGTTGGGGGAAAACCCCAACCTTAAAGGGAGGTGAGGGGGAGCTTCCCATTTCGAAATAATCATCTTAAGTTTCGAATTCAATGCGATTTCGAGACATTGTTAGGCACTCCAATGTTCATTGTTTTTTTATGCAGTGCTCCGCCCCAAATGGGCGGAGCTTGAAAATGGAATCATAAAATTTTCTTGAAATCAGTGGTTGTGTATTCAAAATTCCCCAACCAATTAATTACCCCTATTTAAGCTATCGTTTCTTATCATATCTGTTTAATGAAAATTCCTGCTTACACACATACACTACAACATTTGTTAATTGTCTTAAAAATTGCCGATTTTCTCCATCTAATTTGTTATATCGTTCATCTCCAGTTTTGCATTGTCACTAAAAGCAGTTGGAATATCAAATACCCCAAAAAGTCTTTAGACATTTGTAGCTATGCAAAGACTCAAAGATTAATTATGATTTTGGAAGTCACTGAGAGTGGGTTGAAAGAGCAAACATGGTCAACAATATAGTTCCTCATTAGAGACAGCGCAAATGACTGATCCTGCCACTTGATTTGAAAGTACTTTGGCCTATTCTAGTTTTTTATCCAAGACTGGGTCAACCTAATTTCATGATTTCTTGCTTTTTCCACAATACTTCTATTGTAAAGACCAGGCAATGGCTTCGTCACCCCCCCCCCCCCATTCCTAACGGGGTAGCTTGCGCTTCGCTACTAAGATATATAAAAATAAACTTTCTTAACTTCACCATTTGTAATTCTTTAGGTTTTAAAAAATTCACAAAATTTCGATACTTATATTTATTTCTGAACTTCACTATTTTTTTTTATATATAATAAAAGAATTATTAGAAATAACTTTGATAAAAAAAACATAAGTCATAACCAAACTAAGATGAAATTATTATTGAAATCCTCAAAAAAATCCCCTTCTTAAATTATAGTTAGTGATGATGATGATGATGATGATGATTACAGCCTATTACACCTTCTTACACATGTGTCTGTGTGAGCATGTATGAGCGCGTGTGCGTCAAAGGAAGATGGCTTGAATGGTTTCCTTCTGTAACGGTTTCTCCTTCCCCCCCATCCTCCTCTTTCTGGCCTATTCTTTAGGCTATCAAAGAACAAATGGCTTATGGTTATACAATAGGGAAAAGGCAGTTTGGTTGCATCTTGTGCATCGAGTCGAGACTCCTACGCCTACCACCGCTTCCCAACTCCTTTGCCATCGGTGCACGGTGGATCCGGTGGTTTATGGTTTATGAAGGAGAGAGGGCGTTTTCGGGCCTCGCACGCCTGCCTTCCTCGTATCGTCCCCCCTAATTATTGCCAAACTCCTCCTCCGTCCCGGTTCCTTGAAAACCCTCTTGCAGGAGCAACAAACAGCCACTCTAGATCATAAGCTGGATTAAGAAAAAACTATGTGAAACTTCTCGCAAACTCTTGAACTCTGGACTGGAACGTTCTGAAGGTTGAAAAAAGAACAATCAAACTCAGAACTCTCAAAACTCCCCTCAAACTCTTGGACTCGGCCGGACAAAACTTCGGAAGTGTGCTGCACCGTGAACGACACCAACTTTCAAGTACATAGGTCCTCGCCCGTGTTCCCCGACTCAGCTAAGCTTTTATACCCTATTTCTCGCATTGGTTCTGCGAGTTCCCTCGAATTTCCATTAAACTTTTTCTCTCTCTCTCTTTTGGCTCTCTATCTCGACTAAATTCATTTAACCTTCGGTCCTTCAAACTCTAAACCTTCTATCGATTTCGGAACCATCAAACATCTCTCAAACTCTCTTCAAACTCTCAAGCTACCCTTGAACTAAACTCTAACTAACGATGGCATTCGGAACTAAACATCGTTTCGAATAAGTTCTCTGGAGAGACCACTATAACTTTCCAACTCAATTGGAGACGAACGTCTCTCACTTAGCGCTACCACCTTGCTTAGCCCCGCCCTGCTTTCGGGGTAATAATTCTTAACTCAAAATGGCCGAAAATTTTCAAATTTCACATTTCGGATGAAATTGAATCCCACATCAAAGTGTTTGTCAGAAATAGAGCGTTGTTTAAACTAAAATCAACGTGATCTTTAATAAAATTAGCTCTGAGTTAGAAGAGGCGAACGTCATTGCCCCCGATGTATTGCAAACAAAGATTGATACGGTCAAGTCCCACTTTGTTTCCGTGAATGATTTAGATAGTCAAATTCTTGAGTCTTGCGAATTCCTCTGCGCAAATGGAGGGGACGAATCAATGGTAGAGAGAGAGCTTTCCGCTCAGGTCGAATACGATCTTGATTTTAAATCTAAATTAAATGAGTTTTCGATGAATACGAAATATCCGCCCCCTCAGGTCTCCTCGGAGTCTAACGTTAAATTCTCGGATCTCAAAGAGATTTGGGGCCACTTGGGCAAATCCGTGTTACCGTGCATCGCCTTTCATGGTACAACAGATTAACTTAATTATCATTCCTTTATATCACAATTTGAAAACCTTGTTGGTTCCAGGAGCAATCTTTCTTCGGCCACCAAACTTGAGTATTTAAAGGGGTATTCTTAAAGATAACGCGTACTCCATAGTTAAGCATCTGGGAAGTACAGATGCCAATTACGGGGTTGCTTTAAAGTTACTCGAAATGAAATTCCTCGACAAAAACGCGGTTATCAATTCGAATTTGTCTAGGATCTTAAACTCCGAGACTATCCCCGACTCGAGTCTTCACAAACTATCAGTAATCCTCAATGAAATCCGGGCCATCTTGTACGAATTGAAAGGATTTGAGATTGTTTTTTTTTTCAAGGAAGACAGCGCCGGAAATATTATGATATCGCATGTAATTTATAGCAAATTACCCTCAAGCTTTAAAAAGGAGCTAAGGTTGACTACCAAGTCTGACTCTCCTTCCCTGGCACAAATCTTAGACAACTATAGCAGTATAATCAGAGGCCTCGAAAAATTGAGGTGCTTTTCGTGTCTCGGCAAGGAGAATTACCTCCGATGAAGTGCTAAACATAGCTCTTCTCAACCTTCTTGCTTCAAAACTGTTTATAACTCTCAGTACCTCTTCTCTAAGCATCCGATATCTTTCAAAACTAACATTTCGATCCCTTTCGGTGGAGAAGCGTCACTTTCAAAGAGCAAGTCTAAACCTAGTCATAATTTTAAAACTCATACTTCGAACTCACTCCTCCCTTCAAACTTAAACTCAAACTCCCCTCTTTTCTAAATGCAAGTTGTGCACCGGAACTCACAAATGGTGAATTGTTACATATACGAAACCCCAGATAGTAAGATTCAACGTTGCTTAGGACTACTAAGCCTGTGCTCCCGGTCTTCTTCCACGCGACATACTCCAGAATTGAGCCCCGCGCCCAAACGCTTCCTGTCTCAGCCGTGTAAGTTTTTCCAGGAGAAAACGCACAGGAGAAAACCCATCCCTGTCAAACGCGATGAAAATTTGTGACTAAGCCTGGGGCAGATTATGACTCTAGAGTCGGATGTGGAAGAAGCCAAAGGTTCCCTTAATTCAAAACTTTATTCAGATTTCCTACTTCCTACTCTGACCGGGTATCTAGGATTGGGGAGTACATTCTGGCCTGTGCGTTGCCCACTCGATCTAGCGAGCCAAAGGTCGTACATCTCTGAATCCGTAGCTTCCCAAATGGCTGCAAATCTGGAGGAATTACCCTCGTATTCTTGTACGGTCAAAACATTCACCGGGTCAAAAATCACACCCATAGGGGAATTGGAGACGATCTTTCGCTTCGGATCTCTCCAAATGTCGATCAAATTCCTGGTCGATTCCAATTTAAACTTGGATTTTATGGCAAAAGGAGTCGAAAGTGCAATTCTGGTTCTGAGGGAAAAGGGCAGCCCGCTAGCAGACGAGGCCTTTTCCCAACCTTTTGTTCAACGGGAAAGAATAACGGGAATAGGGTCTCTGCTGGGGGTTGACGTCATACAAAATATAAAGTTCTCAAATAGGGATTGCATAGGAGGGAAAAGGGGTCCTCTCTGGAGACGAAGAAGGGCCTGATACCTTACGGAAGTATCAACCAAATAAGCGATACCCAAGTATTAGAGGGTCACTCGTGGTACCCCGTGCCCCAGGCCGCCACGCGTCAGAAAACAGCCATTGATCCCCAGTTGGTTGCAATTACCAATTCACGGGTGGGCTAGCCCGTTGGGAGCACTTTACTCCAAATAACTACAACCCACCCACCCAATAACACTAAAAAAACTCGTACACGGATAATGGTAATTTCTTTCTAGATGGTAATCCGGAGGGGGCCGGCTCCTCCAATTCTGAGAGCGAGGTGGGCAACGAAGTGGGAATGAGGTTAATTTGCCCCAAGGGCCTAATTTGGAACCGGAGGCTGACGAAATTTTCGAACATGTAGTCAACTGTGCCCTTATTCCATCGCCTTCTTATTTCCACCCTTTGAATTTCACAAAATCAGAATTTGATTAATTAGATTTAGGCCTAAAATATCTAATTTTCCTAGAATCTCTCGGGTTAAAGGACATCGATGCGGACTCGATTGACAGATATAAAATTAAGCATTTTATCAGACTACCTCAAAACTACGACCTGTGTTTAATTGTTCTCTGAAATGTTGCCAGGCGCCTTCTCTAATGAGGTTTTCGCCGGATGAGTAAATTTACTCGCTTCTATGTTTCCCTGTTATGTAGTTTTCGCTTTAACAAATTCGTTCTACTTTCCAACATGAATCAATTTCTCTTCAAATTCAATTGAATTCTGAGAGCGACAAGTATTGTTTCTGCCTTTTTGGCTTAAAGAAGCCAGACTCGTTTCTTATTGATAAAAGTCGCTCGTCTTCAATCTAACCTGCTCCTCTTTTGCGTTAAATTTTATTTAAAACATCATTTCGGGAGTTTTCCTAAAGATTGTCATCCTCAAGTTTTAAATCATTAGTTGCCCTTAAATCAGATGAAATCGTTAAAACTAAGCGTAAAGTCCTATTGATGATTTCTAAATTGTTTAACCCCCCTCGGATTATATCAGCCGGTTCTTATTCGTAGTAGACTGCTCATGAGGAAACTGTGGTTTCAGAGGTTGGATTGGGATAGTCTAATTTCTGACCCCGATGTCGTGCCTTGGGTAAACTTCGCACCGATCTGGTGAAGTTAGTCAAAGTGAAAATTTCACGCTATGCCGTTGCGGATGATGGTGGGGCAGCGTTTAAAATAATTTGCGATGCGAGCACGTCTCACTACAGATTTTTAATCTATTTTTTTCAAAAATTCATCTAATTTAATCATTCAAAATCTTCATTTAAAATACAAACATCTTGGGCTTGACTCCACTCTCACACGCCCTAAGAACGAAGGATTTGAGGTTACCTCTACCCGCCAAACTGTTAAGAAAGTTCATAGCTATTTTTTATCTGCAAAAGGTTCAATTCATTTGTTTTTAAGCACCAATTTCCCGAAGGCTCACCCCTTATTTCAAACTTCATCAAATTCTTGATCAAACTTGATCACTTTAAACTTCTCAAATCCCATTCAAACTTCATCATTCATGATCAGGTCTGACATTAGATCATCTCAAAACTTCATCAAACCAATGATCAAGTCTAATACTTGATCGTCTTAAAACTTCATCTATTTCATGATCAAATCTGACACTTGATCACCTCAAACTTATCAAACATCATTTCAAAACTTCATCATTCATGATAAAGTTTTGGAATGATGTTTGGCGAGATAAGTTAAGGTATGTCAAGTCGAAGCGTGAAGGAATGACACTGTCTGGCATTTAGAGGCATTTGTAATCGGACAAAAAGTGATGTTTTATGCACAATAAAGCTCCTTGAAGATACCGTGTCCTGCGAGTCGAAGAAAAATGGTCTACCTCGAAAAACGACTCGCAAGGAAGATCGTAGGTTACGACGGATGTCGATGAAGAACCGATGTGAGACAACAGTCGGTACTTCACGAAAAGTTACCGAACCTGAGTGCGTCTCGCCAAAGTGTCTCGGGCTGCTTGAGAGAGGTAGGAATAATTGAACGTTCACCTACTAAGAAATCATTCATAAATAAAGAGAATAAAGCGGCTAAGTTGACCTTAGCTATTGAGCATATCCTGTGGATTGCTGAAACTGGAAGTAATAATTGTCGTAGAATGGACTCTCGACGATATACCATATATAACTATTCGTTGAGGGAACTTCTTTAATTATCTATAGAGTGCGTGGATGTCTGGCTGGCCGATATTATGTATCTTCGATATGCTTAAGAAGTGGAACTGAGCTCAAGGATAATAATATTGCTATCATTAATAAAATAGAGTTTTATTAATAATAACTATCAACAACACACAAAACGGAAAATATTGACACAAACAGAGAATTGAAAAG
This sequence comes from Ceratothoa steindachneri, assembly GCA_963969495.1. Classification (NCBI taxonomy): domain Eukaryota; kingdom Metazoa; phylum Arthropoda; class Malacostraca; order Isopoda; family Cymothoidae; genus Ceratothoa; species Ceratothoa steindachneri. Next base: position 75,733,988 of record OZ018320.1, read on the forward strand.
GGTCGTGGGGAATCGCTAATCCGTGGATTAAGATAGATTTAAAAAGGTAAAACAAATATAAAGTCAAAGGGATGGGATGGTTCGCTAAACCATTTAAAGCACCGGATAGAGTTGACAAAAAGGGTTAAATACTCAAAGGTAACGTTCGGCTTACGTAAATATACTTGTTGTGCAGAGGAAGGCGACGTGAAGGAATTTTAGGTCCGCTGGCGAGTTCCAGCCGAAGGAGGGGGGGGGATTAAATGATCCTGACGTGGCGTCTTGGGAATGAGAACCGTTTCTTGACGAACGGCTTGAAGAACAATGGCTGTTCTACGTTGTTCTCTTCTGAACAACAGGGGGGGAACCGTCTCTTGTCTACGGGCTCGGGAACAATGGCTGTTCTAATGTTGTTCTCTTCAGAACAACAAGGGGGAAGGGTGAGAACCGTTTCTTGGCGAACGAGCTCAAACGAACAATGGCTGTTCTAAGTTGTTCTCTTCTGAACAACAGGGGGGGTGAGAACGGTTTCTTGTCAACGGGCTCGAACGAACAATGGCTGTTCTAACGTTGTTCTCTTTCTGAACAATAGGGGAAAGGGTGAGAACCGTTTCTTGGCGAACGGGCTCAAACGAACAATGGCTGTTCTACGTAGTTCTCTTCTGAACAACAGGGGGGGGGGTGAGAACGGTTTCTTGTCAACGGGCTCGAACGAACAATAGCTGTTCTAACGTTGTTCTCTTTCTGAACAACAAGGGAAGCCTTGTGGACTTGGCGTCAAGAAAGGCTCGAACCTTGGCACTCAAGGGATATTGTACTTCTTCTGGACAAGTGATGGTGAATCTCGAGGTCGAGGTCCCTTGGCGCACAAAGTGAGAAAGGGTCGTAGTGATGTTTCGCGACGAAAATCTGGATCTCCAATCTGATCTTAGTGGTAAAGTTTCCAAATAAATAGTCAGGACATCCCCTTGGCGTGGGGGTCAATAGAGTGGGAGCTTCGAGGGAATGCACAGCCGAGCCTGGGCACAATGCTTTATCTGCCCATAAGCCTAACTCAATCTGGCGAGGTCGGCGTATGGGGGCGAACGGGGGGAAGATAAACCTCCTTGTTTAAACATTGACTCAGGTGGCTGCGATAAGGCCCCAGGCTTCAAAGCGAAGATGCACGTGGGTAGCATCGTGGTTTTAAATAACATGTGATAGTGGTTGAAATTAACGCGGCCTCAACAGGTTCTATCACAATAATTTTTCATCGCCGAAAGAAAATTTAATTTGTTCGGATTGGATGGGAAGCAACATATAAGATGTCGTGCATTTGAAAGTTTGAATCCCACATGGACAAAAAAAGGTTACATTTGGAGGTGGCAGCGTTATGGGGGTGGGGTATGCTTTCAAGCGCTGGAGTCTGTCCGCTCTTTCGTCTATGCAGCAAAGTAAACACTACGGTATTCCAGAATCTGATCTAGGAACATGTGATCCCCTCTTTCCGACTTTCATTCGTACGTGAGTTTGTTTTCATGTAGGACAATATTTTGTGCCACCCAGTAAAGATGATGAAAATATCTGTGATGAACTGGCCTGCGCACAGCCAGTTCGTCACAGTTCTGAATCGGACAGACTGGAAGACGTTTCAATTGGTCCATTTTATTCTTGGAGCGAGAAATTGCTATCATAATTACATAAACTTAACTGTGTCAATGCAGCTTCTTTTTTTTAATATGCAAAATCTTTTTTTTTTTTAATATGCAAAAGTTTGTTCTTTTTTTAAATATGCAAAACTTTTTTCTTTTTTTAGAAATATGCACAAATCTTCTTTTTTTTAAATATGGAAAAAAACCTCTTCTTTTTTTGAAATATGCAAAGGGTGTTGCCCACGGGTAGGTGAAAAGAATCTAATGTCACGGATGAGAGAAAACAAATTCTTAACTGTGGTGGCAAAATTGAAGGTAACTTAAAGTCTTTCGGGAGTTGTAAGATTGATCTATTAGATACAGAAGCTTTATGTGGTAAAAGAGTGTGATAGAACCGTCTGAGGACGCTTAAATTCAGTCGCTATCACATGTTTGTTAGAACACATGGCTACCCACGTGCATCTGCGATGAGAAAAGCAGGGCGCGCTATCGCCACCTGAGTCAATATTTAACCAAGTAGGTTCATCCCCTCCCCCTCGGTTCGCCCAATACGTCGATCTGGCCAGATTGAGTTAGGCTTACGGGCAGATAAGGTATTTTCCCAGGCGCGAGAAGCATTCTCCCGAGCCTCCCACTCAATTGTCCCCTACGCCAAGGAGATGGTTCCGGGTACTTATACAAGAGCATTTCCCAATAATATCAGATCAGATCCAGATTATCTTCGCGAGACATCACGCCGATCCGGTCTCACCTTGTGCACCAGGGGCCCTCTACCTGAAGATCCACCATTATTGTCCAGAAGAGGACAATATTCCTTGAGTGCCAAGGTTCGAGCCTTCAAGACGCCAAGTCCACAAGGCCCCCCCTGTTGTTCAGAAAGAGAACAACGTTAGAACAGCCATTGTTCTTTGAGCCCGTTGACAAGAGATGGTTCTGACCCTCCTCCCCTGTTGTTCAGAAAGAGAACAACGTTAGAACAGCCATTGATCTTCAATTCCGTTCGTCAATAAACGGTTCTCATTCCCAAGACGTCACGTCAGGATAATTTAATCCCCCCTCCCCTTTGGCTGGAACTCGCCAGCAGACCGAAGAGTCCTTCGCGTCGCCTTCCTAGGCACAACAACTTGTAATTACGTAAGCTGAGCCTTACCTTTAATTATCTAACCTTTCGTCAACCCTACCCTGTGCTTTAAATGGTTTAGCGAACCATTCCACCCCCTTTAATTTTTATTTGTTTACCCTTTTGAATCTTCCCAAATCTTAATCCTCGGATTAGTCAGATATTCCCACGACCCTTTCCATTCTCCGTTTATGTAAACATTTACCGTTTTGTGTGTTGTTGATAGATTAATTAATAAAACTCTATTTTATTAATGATAGCCATATTATTATCCTTGAGCCCAGTTCCACTTCTTAAGCATATTGAAGATAAATAACCTCGGTTAATCAGATTTACCACGCACTCGAAATATATTAGAACCATTCCCTCATCGAATAGTTATATATGGTATATCGTCGAGAGTCTATTCTACGACATATATATATATATATATTATATATATATATATATATATATATATATATATATATATATATATATATATATATATATATATATATATACTATTTAAATTTGGTATCAAGTGTGTAAGGTTTAACGCTATATCTTTGCAAACACTGGTCTCAGTCGAGTAGAGCATAGTGTTATTCGTTATAAGAATAGAGTATAGTAGTTCCCTTTTGTTTTAACGATTGCTATCCCCTTTTTTGAAACTTAAGAAGCTGGAGTAGCTCAAGGAACTGCTATAATAATTTGTTTGTGTTTTTTTGTTTTGTTTTGTAATTACGAATAGGTCAGTGCCCATATTTAGGTAGGCTAATTCTCTAGAAGGCATAATTCTTATTGCAAGGAATTTAGTTGGTTGACTATTGCGCCCCCAAGTGCAAATATGACTCAGTTCAAATCTTCAAAGCGCAAGGAGAATCCTTGAAACTTTGCGGAAGAGAATTGATTGAGTACAATCAAGAGGAGCAAAGAACGGAAAGAGAAAGGTTAAGAGAAGAAAGGCAAAGAGAAAGTGAAGTTCAACGAGAAGAAAGAGAAAGAGAAATCCAACGAGATGAAAAAGAAAGAGAGGAACGTGAAAGACAAGCTGAGCTTCACCACTAGCTTGAAATGGCTCAAGTACAAGTTGATGAAATACAATCAGTCAGTTCACGTTCGGAAGCCCCGCCCAATCTCCCACTTAAGCTCCCCAATTTCAGGGATGAAGAGGATTTCGGAGCATTTTTAGCCCACTTCGAAAAGATCCTCGAGATCAAACCCCCTGGTTCTGGAGGCTGAAAGTGTAGCCAGATTACTTCCCCTGTTAAATTGTAAATTGCGCGAGATTTTCATATTTTTACCATCTGAATGTACAATTAACTAGAGCACCTTAAAAGCTAAGTTATTGGCCGCTCATAATATGACTCCCGATTTCTACCGACAAGAATTTCGAGGAGGCCGTATTAAACCCGGACAGACGTTCCGTCAATTCGGATACATTCTTCAGAGGAATTTTAAATTCTGGTTAGAATCCTCAAAAGTTGATCCTAACTACGAGTCCTTAACAGAATTCGTGTTTCGGGATCAATTTTTGCGTCTCTCTCGACGGAGATCCACGCGTTCGTCAAGGATCATCGGTGCCAGACCTTTAAAGAGTGTACCGAAGAAGCGGATGTCTATGCCGCAAGCGATAATTTATACCCCAAGGAGAATCGAACTTCTCGCCAATCCCCCAACCAGGAAAGAAGGAAGGATTCGCGCCTCTTCCCAGGAAAGCCGACGAAGTTTCCAAACCCGTAAAACCCCAAAACTTCTTTTCCTAAAACCAACAACGGGACACCAAACCTCCCGTTAAGATTTCTCCTCTATCACTCTTCCCGAAGCGACCAATCATATGCTTCACCTGCGGTGTAGAAAAACACATGAGCTGGAATTGTCCCCAAAATTCTAGGCTTAAAAGCGGACCAGCCCACCAAGTTCACCAGATTAATGCCACCCCGGCTTCCCCGGTGGTGCAGACCCAAGCAGCAACTTCTCCCCTTTCGTCAGGCCACCAGGTAAATTTTATTTTTGACAAAAGTTCAACGGGAACTTTGAAATTTGAGGAGGGCAGCGTGAACGGCTGCCGTGTATCAACTCTCGTCAGGGACACAGGGTGCACGTGTTTCATCCTGTCCGACGAGCTTCTCGCCCCAGTGGACGCTAACCACGAAAAATTTGCGGTGGTACATGACTGCCTTGGGTGGGCGAACCAATTCCCCGTCGTTAGATGTTACCTGGAGTGTCAGTATTATGATGGCTGGGCTCAAGTCATTTCAGCACCCATACAATTCTGTTTCGTACTTATAGGAAAGAGCCCTCAAGTAAGTTCCGACCCTGTGTCCCAGGCCACCCTTCCTGGAGGCCGAGCTAAGAAAGAAGCCCAGGAGCCCGTCCCCCTCAGAACCCCGATACCGTCTGAATTCTCGGAGATCCTTAACCATGAATTTAGGACGGCACAAAAGGAGTGTGAAGTACTAACACCCTTATGGGATAAGGCCCAAAACAAGGACACGGAGATTGTCCGTGGACCCCCCCCCCCAAAAGTACCACTAACGCGCCCATGGAGATACCTTCCTAGCACTGGACGAAACATCGGCGCTTGAAGAGGATTACCCCGCGGAGTCCCTTAATGTCATACAGACAGTGTGCATCCAACCTGATGCCGATTACCCTCTTCCTTCCCTGCCAGGAGAGTCTTGTGAACCCTCTGAGCTAGATATCGACGCGTAGCTGACAACACATAAAAAGAGTCAGCTACAAGAACTATTATGTCAGTTCAACGACGTTATTTCAGAAAAGCCTGGATGCGCTACTAGTTTCGAGCATGATATTAAATTAACAACCTTAGAACCTGTCCAATCAAAACCCTATCCCATGCCGATTCATTTACGCCAAGCTTTTAACGCCGAAGTCGATAATTTGATTAGTTTAGACATAATAGAACCTTCCACCTCTAGTTATTGTTCCCCAATTGTCATGGTCAAGAAACCTGATGGCTCTTATCGGATGTGCATCGACTTCCGAAGTTAAATTCGGTAACTGTGTTCGACGCCGAGCCCATCCCGTTAGTAGACTAAAACCTCCACCTTTTTGAAAACGCCAAGTTCCTCTCAGAACTTGATTTGTGCAAGGCGTATTACCAAATTCCCCTCCGGCCCGATGTGAAAGCATATACCGCCTTTGCAACTGAGAAAGGCTTAATGCAATTTAAGCGCCTACCTTTTGGCCTCGTCACCGCTTGTAGTAACTATACCCGTCCCATGAGAAGGTTGTTAGATGGACTTCCGAATGTATCCTTTTACTTCGATAACGTCTACGTCGCTACTCGTGAATGGAGTTACCATTTAACCACCCTATTAGCTCTCTTCGAGCGACTGCGCGAAAATGGCCTCACCATTGGCCCTAGCAATTGCCATTTTGCCCACGAAACCATAAAATACTTGGGTTTCAAAATAGGACAAAGCCAGTTAGGTCCACAAGAGGACGAGATTAAGACAATCGCCGACATGCCCCTCCCGAATACTAAGAAGCAATTAAGATCATTCCTAGGATCACCTTCTTACTATCGGCGATTTGTCCCGAATTTCACTGCAATTTCGGCGCCCCTCAGCTCCCTTTTAAAAAAGAATTCCCCCGATCGTCTACGTTGGAATGATGTCGCTGTTTCCCATTTTAATCAGCTCAAGAGTAAGCTCATTTCTGCCCCCATTTTGAAGTTGCCCAACCCGGAAAAATCCTTTGTGATTAAGACCCACGCGAGCAACGAGGGCATTGGAGGTGTACTCCTTCAATATGAGGATGACGGAACGAGTCATCCAGTTGTATATGCTAGTCGCCAATTATTACCACGTGAAAAGAGATATGCCACTATAGAAAAGGAAGCTCTAGCAATTATATGGGTTATTGACAAATTTAAAATGTACTTGATAGGAAAAGAATTTCAGATAGGAATTGACCACCGCCCGTTGGCCTATATTCGGAATGTACGCCCCCCATTACGGCCGAATTATGCGCTGGAGTTTACTCTTGCAAGAGTACCAATTTAAGATAAATTATATAAAAGGTTTCGATAATCAGATCGCTGACGCACTCAGTAGGAATGCCTTACCAAATAGTGTAGATTAATTGTAATTCGTAGGATTAGGATCTCTATGTATGTATATACCATCTTGTACGACTTAAATTAGATTCTCCTGTAATATAATTAGTTAATTATCTAATGTCTGAATTTTGTGGCTCAATGTCTATTTTTTTCTCGTATGTATATATATTTGTACCCATTAAATTACGTATAAATTATTTTGTCCCATATGTACTAAATTTATATCATTTTATTGTTCCATGTCTCTTTTATGGTTAAGTTTGTATTAAAGGTTAGTTTCCCCTATAATCAAAAGATCAAAATAATCATATGTATTGAGGTAATACTAGCTAGGTGCATGAAGGTACGGTCGTTGCAAGAAAGTGAGTCCTCCACAACGGAGCTCTATCGTTGTCTCTTCTCTCCTTTTTTTTCGAAGTGACAACTTCCCCCGAAATGGAGGGGTGTGATAGAACCGTCTGAGGCCGCTTAAATTCAGTCGCTATCACATGTTTGTTAGAACACATGGCTACCCACGTGCATCTGCGATGAGAAAAGCGGGGCGCGCTATTGCCACCTGAGTCAATATTTAACCAAGGAGTTTCATCCCCCCCCCCCCCCCCGTTCGCCCCATACGTCGATCTGGCCAGATTGAGTTAGGCTTACGGGCAGATAAGGTATTTTCCCAGGCGCGAGAAGCATTCTCCCGAGCCTCCCACTCAATTGTCCCCTACGCCAAGGAGATGGTTCCGGGTACTTATACAAGAGCATTTCCCAATAAGATCAGATCAGATCCAGATTATCTTCGCGAGACATCACGCCGATCCGGTCTCACCTTGTGCACCAGGGGCCCTCTACCTCTAGATCCACCATTATTGTCCAGAAGAGGACAATATTCTTTGAGTGCCCAGGTTCGAGCCTTCAAGACGCCAAGTCCACCAGGCCACCCCTGTTGTTCAGAAAGAGAATTTAATCCCCTCCCCTTTGGCTGGAACTCGCCAGCGGACCGAAGAGTCCTTCGCGTCGCCTTCCTCTGCACAACAACTTGTAATTACGTAAGCTGAGCCTTACCCTTTAATTATCTAACCTTTCGTCAACCCTACCCTGTGCTTTAAATGGTTTAGCAAACCATTCCACCCCCTTTAATTTTTATTTGTTTACCCTTTTGAATCTTCCCAAATCTTAATCCTCGGATTAGTCAGATATTCCCACGACCCTTTCCATTCTCCCTTTATGTAAACATTTACTATTTTGTGTGTTGTTGATAGATTAATTAATAAAACTCTATTTTATTAATGATAGCCATATTATTATCCTTGAGCCCAGTTCCACTTCTTAAGCATATTGAGATAAATAACCTCGGTTAATCAGATTTACCACGCACTCGAAATATATTAGAATCATTCCCTCAACGAATAGTTATATATGGTATATCGTCGAGAGTCTATTCTACGACAAAGAGCGTCCCCCAGCGAACCCAATGCCGAATAAATGAGGTAAAAGATTTCTATCGTAAAAGCACGTGCGAATATATTGTTTGATACCTAATGCCCTGTGAACAGTCGAAGATGAATATAACAATTAATGAAGGTTCTAATTAGGTATTCTAAATATTTGACTGCTAACTTAGAATATAGCTAATATAGATATAAAAATATTATCCAGAAATTCTACTGGTTTACAACTATTCTTATGTTCTCGATTGACAGATTGGCAAGGGCATCTTAAAGTTTGAACCGTACCCCTGTTATACCCCAAGTGCTAACCGACTCTAATCTCGAGGATCGAGTAGTACGCTCATTATACGGAGCTTGTCAAGATGCACAAATAAATCAATAGGCAAGATTTTACCCTAGACATCCTTTAAGTCCAGATAGGGAATTTTTTTTGTCAGAAGAAACGCGGTTAATTAAGTAAATTTTGACGTCCTTGGTCAAAATTGTATGAGCGCTTATAACGTTAAAGTGAACAGTGTATGTTCATATAACTGAAAGAGGGAGTGTGAAACACTGAAATTGGTTTATATACAAAAATTAAAAGACTATCAAACAACTTTCATATTCAAGTTAAAGTATTTGGCTTTCAGTGAAATTATTCACTATTCAGTATTTAATTAGCTTAGGTTTTGAAGCTCCCTTTCAGGCAGGTTCATTTAGATAAGCCTTAATAAGCTCTTTTATATGAAGCTCAACGAGTTTCAGAGGAAGACCATTAACCATCAAAAACTTCTTAAGGGTCGTAAATCCATTAAAAATTCAAGATAGGATGAAAATACTGAAAGGGCTATGTAGAGAAAGGTGTAAATCGCATTAAGCTCATAAAATGAGACACGCAACATAAACAACTGGTACCTAACCTCTTAGAAGTGTATGATGATGCTTATCATTTTGTATATGTCCTGGATTTTCTGATTTTGTAAATTATTAGTACGCAGCCGATGTGTTTCTTTTGGAACCTACAAACGTCTATTAAGCAATAGAATAAAGAGAAATGTTTTCATGTCCAACCTCTTCTTAAACTATTTATACAGTGTGTTCCAAAACTTACTATACACATTGGTGGCTACTTTATAATTTTTTCTCAAATCTTGGCAGCAAACTTATTATCAATTAAAGTCACCGGATTTGACAATTATTTAAGTATTTAAGGTTTAATTGGTTTCCATTATTATGGCGTCGACACTGATTTGAACAGAGGTGCAAAATCGCAACCTAGCAAGTGCAATGAAAATTCAGAACAACATATAAACCACATCATTGTTCTACTAGGAAGGCAATATATAAGGTTAGATACATTTGTTAAGTACCTAATGTACTTCAAATTGCATAAATCCTGAACTAAAAGAGGTTATTCGACGAGTATCTTTTGAACTTAACATCAGCAGAGCTTTATTTCAAAGAATACTTAGAAAAGGATATTAAAATGTTTTCATATATAATTAATGTTGTGCACTACACCTTGAGAACCAAGATTACGATGCTTGAGTTAAAATGTGTGAGCCTCTTCTTCAACACTGCTATAATAAACCAGATATTTTGAACATATGGTTAGTTGATGAAGCTATGTTCATCTCTCTGCTCGAGTTAACTGGCAGAACATACGAGTTTAAGAGGAGTAAAATCGTGTGGTGAACATGAAAGAGACACGCTGAAGCTTCTTGTACTGTGATGGGCATTTCAACGAGTGTAGTGATTGTGCATAATTTCTCGTGACGCCAATGCCACGACAATGAATGTTAAAGCTAAAAACTACCTAAAACTGCAACAAAATTATAATTTTTTACAGTTGGAGAAGTTGATAATATTAACCTAGCAATGCGGAGTTCTTCTACACTGCGCAGAAATAAAGTCGAATGGTTTTCCAATAAATATCTTTGTAGTGTATAAAACCTCACCACGACGGATTGAGATTGACATGGAATTATATAACATTATTGGGAGTACCATTAAAAATAATCGCACTTTATTAATTGAGGATTTTAATTCTAGAAATATTAACTAAGAAACGTTAAATACGGACGGGGAAGGGCAGAGACTATTGGAGTTTATGGTAGAAAACTTACTTAACACAATTAGTCAATGAACCAACTAGAGGGGAAAATATCCTAGACGTAATTCTAAATTCTAACTAACAGCGTTAATCTTATCTCGGGTATTAGTATTGGGGAAGGTATAGATTTCAGCGATTACAAAACAATCCTGTTCGATATTAATATAAATCGTAACAAGGATAATAATGATATTAAAGTGTCAAATTTTAAACGTGCGGACTTTAATGGCTTCAACCGCAAGTTTAGAGAGATCAAGTTGGCATCCAACGTTAGGAAATGTTAATCAGTGTTGGTCCTTTTTTCAGCGAGCATTTTAGAGACTTAGACGAGCAATTCATTCCGCGAAAAACCAAACAAAATGCCTCAAGTCAAATTGAAGGATAAGAACTGTGTATACAAGCGTCTCAAGCGTAACCTATGTGAAGAAAATAATCAAATTTACGTAGCCCGATTAAGGGAATGTCAAAAGGAAATACGAAGCGCTAAAAGAAAATATGAAATTCAACTTGCCAAAGAAAACATAACCCTAAGAAGTTTTTCGATTATGTATCCAATAGAAACCTGATAAAGGCAACAATAGGACCTATCAAGAATGACAATAACGAATTAGTTTCGGATACAGAAAAGGTGGACAATATATTAAATAACTTTTTACATCGGTATTTATATGCGAAGACGAACACAATAGACTAGGAACGAACGACGTGATAAACTTTAACAAGCATAACCTTTTAACCAATATCGAATTCTTCGAAGCAGAAATAAATGTTTATATCAGTAAGTTAAAATTCAGTAAATCTCCAGGTCCTGATTTAATCTATCAGGCGCATTTAAAAGAAATTCGAAACGTGTTAGTGGGACTGCTAACGAAATATTTCAAAGAATCTTTAGAAGAAGGTGCGTGCTATTATATTTTAAGCTAGAGAATATAACTCCTATTTTTAAGAAGGAAAAAAGAGAACTTCCAACCAATTATCGACCCATAAGATTAACATCCATCGTAGGTAGATTAATGGAATCCGTCATTCGTGAAAGGGTGATCGATCATTTGGATGCGCATAATCTCATTAATTATAATCAACACGGCTTAAGACACAAACGTTCATGTTTAGCTAATCTTTAAGAATTTTATGACAACATGATTAAAAGCTATGACGGAAGTAGATCTTTGGACATAGTTTACTTAGACTTCGCGAAGGCATTCGACACCGTTCCTCATAGGCGATTTCTAACTAAACCTTTTTCTCATGGAATTAGGGAAAACCTCCTAAAATGGATAAAGTCGTGGCTTGGTAATCGTAAGCAGAGAGTGGTTTTCAACGGTAAATTTTGGGAGTGGAAAAATGTAACTAGTGGCGTGCCCCAGGGGTCTCTGTTGTGACTATTGTTACTGCTTATTTATGTAAACGATATGGACACCAGCCTACTTGATAAATTATAAAAATTTGCGGATGACACAAAAATTGGGGGTAAAATTTAAATAAAAATGATAACAAACTGATTCAGCGTGATCTAGATAAAATCTTAGAATGGTCTAATAAATGGAACATGAAATTCAATTTAGACAAGTGTAGAGTTTTGCACGTAGGTCGAAATCACCCAAATTTTAACTATGAAATGGGTGGTAAAAATCTTATCTCCGTGGACGAAAACAAAGATTTAGGGGTGCGGTTTTCAAAGGATTTTAAGTTTAACAAACAGTGTGACGAAGCCTTTAAGAAGACGAACCGAATGCTTGGATTTATTGCGAGCAGTTTTCACTACAAACACCAAGATATAATGATAACTCTTTATAAAACTTTAGTAAGACCACACCTGGAATACGCGATACAATTGTAGTAACCTTATACATATGTAAACATCAATAAAATGGAAAGAGTTCAACGACGAGCAACTAAACTAATTCCCTCGATTAGATATAAGTCATATATAGAAAGATTAAATATATTAAAACTCACGACTCTCGAAACCAAAGCGATTGCGAGGTGAGCTTATGGAAGTAGTCAAAATTCTAAATACACGCGTAACAACGGTTTTAAACTGAAAGGACGACGGAGGTTTCAAACGAACATAGCTAAAAATTTCTTCCCCTTTAAAATCATCGATAAATGGAACGCACTCCCCACGGAGGTAGTAAATGGTAGTAGTGTGAATAGTTTTAAAAAACTAAATTGATAGTTATTTTTCGAATAATAATATTGTTGAAATACGGAACCCTGTTGTGAATTAAATATCACATGAGTAAGGAGCGTAACGACAATGTCCAAAAGAGGTCTACTAGCATATTAGTATAGAATGGGATTGACCTTCGATTGCACTAAGTAGTCCTTGATAGCTCCCTGTAAATATGAAACTATGTAACTGTGAGAGACTTTTTGAATGCCAAATTTCCCCGACTGGTCGAGAGGTTGTGAGTGCTCTGTCAAGTAGACGTCACGATCGGCAGGTTTTACACCCTGAGATTATTTTTTTGAGTTTACATAAAAAGTCAAAATTTGTGCAAAAAGAAACACGAGACTTGTGCAAACAATTCACTTGAAATACTTGGTTGATATCGGAATTATGTGTTAATCTTTGGCTGAAGAAGAGAAAATAGTGGTCTTAAAATTTTAGTTTAATTCCGTAAAATAAAATCTCGAATCTTTATTTTCAATTTTTTTTGTCATGTTTTGTTTGTTTAAAAATATATAAAAGTGACGTACCATCAAGCTTGGGGACATATTAGATTTCATAGGGTGATGATTTGTGTAGTTTTGAATTGCTGTACCTGGTAGTTTAATTCGGCAAGAATCCAAATGATTCCATATTGAAGAGAATTTCGGTTTAGCAATGGCTCTGTCTGTATAGGGAGAAACCCCCTTATGCTTGCAGATCCTCAACTTCAATTGTAGCGTGGTTTTACCTACGTAACGAGTTTGGCAACTCGATCACATAAATAGATAGACAATTGAGGACCTGAGTAGCAAGGGTAGACTCTCCTTATAAGACAAGTAAGTTTTAAGAGGACACTATTAATCAGGATACAGTAAAATTTGATTTGCAGATAAACTTTAGATAATAATTGTTGTAAATCTAAGATGGGTTTGTAAGTAAGTGAGCCTATGTAGGGTATTTTGACATACATTTTCTCTTTTGGTACATCAAATTTCATGACAGGGATAACATGTAAGGAAACTATTAATTAATTTATCATGTAATGATGATGCGAATAAATTAAATTTACAAAATTGTTTAAGATAAGACAATGCATATTTTAAAAGCACAGTTTATCCTACAGCTTACAGATGATATTTGAAAGTAGTTGGTTAAACATGAGAAATTATATAATTAGTGCCAGGCAGAGAGGAGGTGGTTTTCTATATACCCACTTCTTCTCTGCAAAAGTTAATATATATTCAATTAAAAACAAGCCATATATAATAAACTCCCCATAGCTTCTATTTGAATGAATTAAACGCTCAAGATAAGGACTCATTTTCTTAAAGAAATATGAAAGAAAACTCTTATTAATTCCTTATATATAACTACATACCAAATGTAAGAACCTGTAATAATATAAAACATTGTATGATAAATTAATGCAAGTAAAATGTATAAATTTAATCTTTATTTTAACTCATATCGAATATATAAATGCTAATTCCATTTGTAATTTGTTAAATACTTCTGTTTACGCGAACCATTTACATAGTAGGAAAATTAGAAGGTGCCTCAAGAGATAAGACTAATACATATGAAGAGACTCACAAGTAAAGAGAGATTCATCTGAAGACTTTCCAAGTTCCCCCCGAAAAATAATACTGAATCCAGCACCGAAGATTTCTATACCCTCCAAAAAATCCCCGATCACCTTTACCCAGCCGGCAATCAAGAAAGAAGATAACTCTACCCTTTGGAGTCAGTGCCTCACATAAAAGACACTCCCAAAAGAATCCACCCGGTAGCCACCCAGCCGAACCAAGAAACCTATCCGGCTACCCAAGATTGGTATCAAAACTCGGTGACGAATTACCTTTGGTGACCAAACCACTCACAACAGGGCAACTAACCTATACCCCTTTCAAATTATTAAACAAAGGAGGAATAATGAGCCATTTATTTATGGGAAGAGTGACAGCATTCAAAAAAAGGAATAAATAAACCCCAACATGACAAGAACTCATAGCTAATACAATTATCCCAACTAAGACAATCTTAGCGAACAAGATTAACCAACTAGAACAAAATGATGGATAACCGATAAAGACTTCTAGTAGTGAAAATAAGACGAACAACTAAAGTGAATAAATAGACAACCTAAAATGAACAATTCACAAAGGAAAAACCCTCAATGATAACAAGAGGAATAAACTAAAACAAACACGAAAATTCACCGCAAACAAAAAACGCGAAAACATCAAAAGTAAATTCGAATAAAGTTCAAACATAGATACTGTAGAGGTAATGTAGAGGTATAAGAGTTTAGCAAAAACTGTTGTGAACCAGCGAATGTATATATGTATCGAGACCTCCCTCTTGGTGAGGAGAGCTACGGAAATAATAAGAAAAGACATCTGGGTTTAGCTTTGCCCCTCCGATGTTCTCCGGTAATATAGGAGAACGGTCAAAATCGTAAATTTTAGGAGACAGATTCCTGACCTCAGCTCAAAAGGCAGTCCCTTCGAAGGTGTACTTATAAACAATCCTTTCCTAAGTGCAAACTGCCGATTTCGTATTACGTGCTCCCCTAAGTTCAAAATGCCGAGTAGACAATCAACAGACACAAGAAGGGAAACTCCAGTTACGTCCCATCTGTGAGTCCCCCACACCTCCATTTACTCCGTGGGGTTAATTGAGGTATAAAACAGGTTGACACGAGGAAATGAGGCTTTTTGTAGAGTAGAGTATCTAGTAGAGTAAGTCTGAGTTGTGTGCGCGTAGTGTCCTAACCTCCTGATCCGGTAAAGGAGGAAACCGTTGAGGTAAGAATCGGCAAAACGCCAAAAACCGCTCAATTTCGACGGCCACGGAGTGGTATTCTCCACCCCCCGGGAAGAAAGTGAGACTCACTAGGGGGAAGGGCAGACTGCCCGAAGGGGGACATGGGTCCCACCGCCCCCCAGGACACCAAACGGATCCCCCTCCGTCTAATAGCGGGGTACCAAAAGCCACCCAGGGAGACGGTGTTCGAGACGATTTTCAGACAAATTAATATCGAACTTACCCGTCTCACTGAAACTCCCAACGGATGGGCCGCCGTCTGTTGGAAAAATAAAGATGTGGAGGCCCTAGTGTCCGAACAGGCGAAAGATCCCCTCCGCAAGATTGGGCTCGAAGCGGTAGTCCCCTACGAGTTACTCGTGAGGCGTGCCGTCATCCTCAGAAGAGTTGACCCTTTCTTTGCGGATAATTCCACAGACGAAATTAAGGATGAAATAAACACGAAACAGGCATGGGCAAAAGTCGATAAGGTTGACAAAATTGGCAAAAATCTTATTAAGGTCACCTTCAGCACCAGCGAGATGGCCCAGAGAGCGTTGCGGGACGGCCTATTGGGCTTCTACCTGAGAGTGGCTCCAGAGCAGATAGAGGCAGAAGAGTACATTTACTTGGAAAACTGCCAAATCTGCCTGGCCATCGAAAGCCACGCAACGAAAAACTGCCCGACAAAGGAACAAATCTGCGCGGCATGCTCAAAATCTGGCCACGGCTGGAGAGACTGCCGCGAAGAACAACTCAAATGTGTGAACTGCGGAGGAGAGCATCGGGCACTGGCCATGAGATGCCCTCTACGCAAAGAAGCCATAAGGAAAAAACGAGAAACGTTAAAATCACAAAAGGAGGAAAAGGCCCGAGCAAGCTCCTACGCAACCGCGGCATCTGCTCCAAGCAACGTCACACCAGCAACCGATAGAGCAACTCCGAAGCTAATCCTGCCGGCCGAAAGCAAGGAGATCATGACAATGGTCATAGTGGCCCACCTGGCCAACCTTGCGCGACCCGGCTGCTTCTCAGAGGAGCTTAACACCATGCTACAGCACAACGGAATGAAGAAAAAGTTGTGGTTTCCACCTAATCCAGCATCTCAAGACGTGTTGAATATCAGGTTCGCTGATGACACACAATCTCAGACTGCCGACAAAACCACAAAACAAAAAGTAGATG
Organism: Ceratothoa steindachneri; assembly: GCA_963969495.1. Taxonomy (NCBI): domain Eukaryota; kingdom Metazoa; phylum Arthropoda; class Malacostraca; order Isopoda; family Cymothoidae; genus Ceratothoa; species Ceratothoa steindachneri. Next base: position 75,750,460 of record OZ018320.1, read on the forward strand.
AGAAACAACCAGTAAACAACCAAGAAGACGGGAACCAGGAACATAATAAGGACGAAAACGTTGTAAACACAAAAAATAACCCTAAGGAGAAGAGAACAAAGAAGAAGAGGAACAACACACCCGCAGCAAGACAAATAGAAGAGGAGAAGCATGAAGGAGAATCCGAAGACGACGACTCTTACCCCGGAGTTCCCCTGACCGAAAAAGTTGATGTCCTGGAAAGAGGACATTTTTTCGACGGGGAACAATTACAGCTAAAGATTTTTGGGACTACTGGATGTAGACCTGAAAAATGCAATCAAACTCAGTTAGTGACAGGCATACGAAATGGCGAGTACAAGTGGACCTTTGAGGGGCCGTGGTCCCCAAAGGAAATGGAGAGCCTTCTGTGCAGCGGTACGATGTTCATTCCGAAGTCCAGTCTACATACAGTTAACGCGGCCACCTATAAAAATATAAAGTGCGGGATGATGACCTCATCAATTAGCTAACAGTGAAAAAGTGTCAAGTGTTAAACAAATAATAAAGCAAAAATGATAAAAGTGATAAATAAATAAACGTATAGGTACAGTGTCAAATAATTAAGCGACAACCAAATAAGCAAGTGTTTAAATACGTCACGTAAGTGAACGTAAACTCTACGCAAGTTCCAGTGTTTATGAGAAGTAATAAAATTAAAACGTAGCAAACATTGAATAAACAAAGTAAGCTGAAAGAATAATTCGGTAAATCATAAAAACATAATGAGTATAGTATCAATAATAAAGTAATGTTAAAACTGTCAGTGTAAGCCAAATGATGAAACAAGTGAAAATAGTTCATACACCAATATTAATGTAAATAATAAATAACAGTGTAAATAATTATGTAGAAAAATCCAAATGATGAAACAAGTGCAAATAATTCATACACCAATATTAATGTAAATAATAAATAACAGTGTAAATAATTATGTAGAATTGTCAGTGTAACCCAAATGATGAAATTAGATAGAAGTAAAACCCAAACAAACAAAAAACTTAAACGAGTAAGTCTTAAATCGATAGACCAATATTAATATAAATAATAATGTAAATAAATCTACCTATTGGTAGGTACAACTTAAACGTAAATGTAGTAAATTAACAAAAAGCTGAGCTCCTGCGTTGTATTTCTCCAGGAGAAACCTCTTTTGTATCTTTGCCTTCGACTAAATCTTTCCTCTCCTCGGCTAAAAATTTTTTTTATCTCTTTCAACACTTTTTACTATATATTTTTTTTACATTGTATAAATTTATAAATTTATATATTTATCTAAATGTATAAAATACTTGTACTCTTTCGAATAAATATATCATCGAGGCTTTTTGTTCGTTCCCACCGAAGAGACAACAAAGTCACCGGTTGACAGAAGAATGATCGAGTTCGATATATATATATATATATATATATATATATATATATATATATATATATATATATATATATATATAATATTGGCTAACCCACGAGAGATACATATCGGCATAAATGCTACATATTACCCTGAATGCAAGAGTGAATAAATGAAGACAAAACAGAGATTAGACGAAAAACCCGTCAAGCCAATAAAAGAATATAAAGAGAAAAATGAATAGCAGAGAGAGTGAGGAGAGTGTGACAGGTATTGGCGGCTCTCCGGCAAACTACAAAGAAGATGTACAGAACGACTGGATAGATCGTGGTTCGGATTTCACGTTAATCAATAGGTTCTAGTAATAATATGTACCATTCTTTCTCTTCTATTCCCCTGCTTGCAAGAAGCAGGTCAACTTAGATCAACTTCTTCTCTCCTACTGATTAATCTTTTCACCCATGTTTCTTCTTCCCCTATCTCCCCACGTAACTTCGCCGTACCTTCTCCCTCGGGCCCAGAAAACAGTGAGATCTGGAGGAGAAGAACATTGGGTAGCTGATAGTTTATTTTCCTCCCACCCCGCCAAGGGGAAGAGGAGAGAACCTGCGGACGATACTCTATTAATCTTGCACACACAAAAACAAACCATGATTAATGACGTCCCTTACTCACTTTACAAGAATCTGACTCCGAATGAACAGCTGAGCGCCTAGTAGAGGAGGCAAAGCGAAGCACAAGAGAGATCAAAAGACGCTATTTTTATTGTAAATGAGGAAAGAAAATCACTAGAAAGAAGAAAGATATGCTTCCACTGGACTGATCGAAGGTTCCTCCTGTTTTCAGTGGACAGGTTACATCCTCTAACGGGGAATCTCTTCTTAATTTTCGTATTTTTTCTGCCTAATCTTCTACATTTTTTTTCAAACTTTATAAGCAACATAACTCGAACCCCACAGCTCTCAAAATCACTCTAAATTAGGGCGTAGTGAACCCCGAAAGGAGGATCCTTTATAGGAGGTAAAGGGGGGCATTATTCCCACGAGCCCCAAATTTAGTGGAGGTTCTTTTCGCACTAGGTCTATTTAGGTAGGGTGGTCGAGGAGTTCATTTATAATATAGAAATAATTAGGGACCTATAGGTGGTGCGAAAGAAATAAAAGTCCTACTAATATTGAGTGAAGAGAGAGCCTCCAGAACACTGTGCTCCTGGGGCGCTCAGTAAGGATAACACAATAGTGGGAACGTCTCCCGTCCAGGGGAAATGGACTAGACTCGAATGCCTCGGTGTATCCTTAATGACACTCGACAAGATGAATAAATCGGAAAAGAGAAAGCTGAGAGAACCACTCTGATGAGACCTAAAAGTTGTTCTAATTCGAATCTTAGAGGTGGCAGATGAATACATCACAATCTGTCGCACAGAGCGTGATGTAGAAAGATTAGTCTCAAAAGGCGGAGTATATTTATTAAAAAAAATCATGCTTGCACCCAGAATTCCTACACAAATTACCGCCAACAGAAGCCTTATATGTCCGATAATAGACATGTGGGTAGACTTCACACACAAAAAAAGGGAATCAAAAACGAAATTGAAGTGAATTATCAACGAATATTTGTGCACGAAATAAAAAAATCCCACGCATGTTTTCAAAATAGTGTGCACCAAGACAGAAATGGTAAACAAAATCTGAAAGAAATGCTTGATTTTGTTTAGCCTGAGGATTCCACAAGAAAATATGAAAAGAGAGAGGCACAAAAAACAACTGCTATAATATGGAGGATCAAACGACAAGAAATTGCACCGAGACTGAACAAAGATGCTCTGAATGCGGCCAACGACGGCAATTTTGGAAGAACTGTGCCCAACCGACGGAGAAGAAATGGCTCAAATCCGACGACCCACACCGAACACTGGAAATAGCTTGCCCAAAGTGGAAAGAGATAATTATAATACAAGGAAATGAAGATAGAAACAAAACAGAAAACAAGAAAAACTCAACTATCGCAGGAGTGGCCAAAGCTACATTACGGGAGATGAGGGAGACAATAACTCATCTTACAGTAGCAAATGAGTGCTTAATGGAACTTCTTACATGCATATTATACGCGCAAGTAATGACTATAAGGAAACCATGAACTATTTCAGATACTTCAACACATTGTTATAGAAAAAAGGTATGAAAAGATATGGTTACACCGGAACACATACACAGATTTTGTCTGTAGAAAGTATAGGGCTTTTGGTCATGACACAAAAGAGAGTTCCACTAGACAGTCAACGAAGGATAATTGAAGCGATCCATAGTGGACGATGGCTCACTTATCCCCTCTAAATTATCAAACAGATGGGAAATGAGAAGCCATTGAATTACAGGAAGTGCGACAGAGTCCCAAATTAATATAACCAAAACTAACGGAAAAAGGAATAAATGAACCCGAACACGACAAGAACTCACGGCTAATACAATTATCACAATCAAGACAAAATGGAAAACCGATTAAGACTCTAAGCAGTGAAAAATAAACAAAAGTAAACTATAGTGAACTAAGTGAAACACCAAGATAAAAATTCACAAAGGGAAAAGCCCAAGTACTAACACGAGGAAACAACAAAACTAAACAGACAAACACACACTGCAACCAAATAAACACACACAAAAACTAGGGCTAAAGCTCAAATATATAGAACCATAACGGCATGAATGCAACTGTGAATAAATGAAAACAAATAACAGAGATTAAACGGACCACCCATTAATTAAAAAGAACAAAGAGGGAATACCAATAACAGAGAGTGACAAAGATTGGCGGTTCTTTCGCAAAGTACGGTTAAGTTGTTCAGAACGACTGGAATGATGAGAGACGAAAGACAAATAGAAAAAAAATCAGGACGGTAGTTCGGATTCCACATCAATCAATCGGTCCAAATAATGGAATAATTCATTCATTGTCTTATATCTTCCTGCTTGCAGGAAGAAGGTCAACTTAGATCAACTTCTCTCTTGCTGATTTCTCTTTTCACCCATGTTTCTTCTTCTCCTATCCCTCCACGGCATCGTGCCGTACCTTCTCCCTCGGGCCCACCAAACACGGTGGAACCTGGAGCAGAAGGACTTGGGAAGCCGATAGGGGTCGCCCGGGGGTTCTTTCCGCTCCCTCCCCGCCAGAGGAGAAGGGGGACAACCTGTGGACGATACTCTCTTCATCTTCCACAACTGATCGGCAGGAGACCGTTCAGTCACTCAGACAACTTTCCACCCTCTACACTGATAAAGTTATTCACAAAAGTTACTTATTCAATAAACAGAGAAGGAGGAAGAATATAAAAATGAAAATAGATACATGCGCTCACAGGGCTAATTGGAGATACCTCATGTTCCTTGTGAGCGAGGTAGCACCCAAGGGAGGCTGTTTCTTTCCAACTCTAATTCTTGGATATTTTTCAGCAACTTTTACCTCTTAACTTATTTCTCGCTAGCAATACATAACTTGCTTACCGGCAAACTCTGAGTTGCAGTTGGTACTAGGGTATAGTGAACCCCTGCCAGAGACCTCATTAGGGGTCCAGAAAAGGGAAGCCGATTCTCGGCCACGAGCCCCAATCCAACTGCGCACTGCTTATAGGGCTAGGTCTAACTAGGTAGGATGACCAAGTAGAGTGCAAACCTCAGAAGGTAGGCGAGATAGTATTAAGCTATATTGAAGGGCTCTCGCACTTGAGAAGCAGCGTAATATTTCTCTTTTAGACGCCACTACGAGAGCCACAAATCGAATGTTCTATCTTGTTCATGCAGCTATAGGTAATCTTGCCAGCTTCGACTTTCTTTGATGATTTTTTTTTACCAGAGTCTTTATTTCTCCTTCTAAGACGTAAACCATTTCATTAACTTTTCGATTACTATGTTAATGGGACTCGTTTTGCTTAATAGATGGAGTTCTTTTGCCTGCTCTTCTCTCTACGGCACGTGCATGCATTTGTTCTGTCCTCTCTACATTGCCTTCCTTTGCGTCTTGAAAATGCAAAGCCTCAAGGATGAAGACTGGTTATAAAAGAGTAGCTAGAACCTTTGCCATGTATAATTTTCTCTTTTTCTCACTCTAATAGGGATTGGACAGTTTCTGAGGGTCTTTAGACCCGTCCTCTAACGTGCGCCGTGCACCCAGTTTCAATAATCTTGTACCGAGTACATTGTACTCTGTGGTGTAGGGATATATTAAATCCTCCGCCATCACATCTGATAATTTGTGTGTTCTTAGTGGCACTATCTTAAACTTCTCATCATTGGTGCAGAGCTTTTATTTACTTTCATATTCGTTAATCTTTCTAATCTCCTTGACTGTCATTCGAGCCTGCATTGACGCGTTTTTGTATGGACATTCTCCGTATAAGCTGAGTGACATCATCAGCGAATTGAATGTTGAGGCAAGGAAAGTTGCTTGGAGCTGGGATGTCTGCCGTATATAGTGAGTATAAAAGTGAGCTTAGGTCCCTTCCTTGGGACAAGCCTGCTCGCATTTAGAATTTCAGCACATGGCAAAATCATAGATGATCTTCTTTAGTGGCTTACTAAGACTCAGCCTAAGGATTTTAAATTGCATCTTCCTTTACCACACCTTGTAAAAGTCTTAGAGATATCACGAAAGACGATATGTACAAAATTCCCTTCTCTTTTAGGCTAGGGCAAAATGTTCTGTGATGTTTCGATATTTAAAGCATTGACCATTACAGATGAGAGACCAAAATTGAACAGCAGTAAGTGCGCGCGTATTCAAACTCTTTGCTGATTGGCAGAGCGCAAAGGCTTATCTTGATCCCTTATAAAAGTACTCTTTTCCTCGCTAAATTTCCTCTGATAATCAATCTCGACATCTACAGGCTAAACACCTCGCCCCGAAGTTGGTTGCACAGAGTAAAAGCTTGGTCAAACATTTTATCCTACTTTTACCACTAGTTTACTTCGTTTCGAGTCTTTTAATATGTAACTTAATTTATAAACTCAATAAAGTAATAAAAAATATGGGAAGCTGCAAAAAAGATTAAGAAAAGCAAAGTGGACTAAGATCTCGGAGGAAACCTCCTTAAAAGAGAACTCTATCTCTCTCTTTATAAATATATATATATATATATATATATATATATAAATATATATATATATATATATATATATATATATATAAACATTGTGAAGAAATGTCTACATTAAGCATCTTGGATGAGTATAGGTACATTAAACCCCCCTTCCTCATGAAGAGAGGTGCGGGAAAGGTAGCCGGCGAATAACCATAACTGCCCACCCTGTTTGATCTCCCCGCCGCTTTGGGCAGTTGGAGCTAACATCTGTTTTGGGGCGACCACATAAGGTCCTTAAACGACGCTCTAACGATCCAATTACCTACGAAACTCATAAACCCAAGGTTGTGAAAAAAAAGCGGTGCTAGTCAAAAGACACGCCAAGTAGCGGTGCAGTTGCGAGCCTCTAATTAGCGAGACGACTTGGGCACCCCAGTGCCACCCTCTGCAATTCTCGCTCTCCCCAGATGCGAACTCACCCTTCGCGTCCCCCCCCCCCCCGTGCCTCTGTGGCCTGGTCACTTCCCCCTTTAGATGGGGTGGTATTCCGCCTATAAATAAGCTCCGCAAAGAAATAGAGAGGATTAGAAGTCGATACGCCAGAAGAAGGATTAGTTCGTGAAGATCGATCCTTCAGCCATACAAGACTATTTCCGTGAGAAACGATAGGATCAGATTGAGAAAATTGATCCCCCCTTTCCGGGCCGTATTAACCTAAATAGTCAAGCTTTATATCGGTGACATACCGAAGAATCCTTTACAGACTGTGAAGCAGTCTGACTGAAGAAAAGCAAAGCCGCTCACACTCGAGTGACTCTCACATCTCAAGCTCCGTAAGAGTGAGAGGAGAAAAACTAAGCCCAAACGAGCTCCAGTTCTTTAATTACGTTGAAGAATCAGCCCCCTCCTCGAAGAAATTTCAATCATCGGCCACAACACTTCAAAGCAAGAGATAAGTCCTCCAGCGACATCAGGCAATCCCTTATACCTCCTGTCATGCAAGTTAGAAAGAAAATTTATATTCATATTGCGATAGTAGAAGTTTAGTACGTCTCACGTTTTAAAGGGGAGTAGAAACCATTGTTCGTGAACCTAGGTCATATTTGCTTGTAGACGAGAATACGTTAATTTAATGTTTAACGCTAATCAAATAGAGTCGCGATAAAAATACTAATTGCCAATTGGTATGTTTACGGGTAGCCTATAAGGTTAGTTTTGTCATCGTATCCGTGCGAAAGGTCTAGATGCCAAAGATAGAAGTGTGTTAACTGCTGGTTTGTTATAGTTAAGTGTTTCATTTAAAATACATGTTTATTTTGGTATATATCTGGTGTTTCGTCTTATCCTTATATGTTTAAATAGCTCTTCCTTAAGAACAAAACTATTGAATTAGCACTCTTAGAACAAAGCCTACTTCATCAAAGAAGTAACTCACGCACCACAAAGCATACCGCTACAAAAAGGGTGTCAAAGAGTATAGTGATCAAAACAGAGGGCTATTCTACGACATATAATAAAAGTGGTGTCAGGTGTGGGGTTTTATATTAGAAAGAACCCAGCAGTGTCTATTTAAGGAAGAGCTAACATGTAAAAGGAATACCAGGAATAATAGAATATTTGACGAGAGGAAAATTGGTAAAGTTAGAGGTGGTAACAATATTAAGTGAATTGGTAGGCTAAGTGGTAAATTTGTTGTCGGAGTGGTATTTCAATCAACATAGTCATAATGTTCAGTTTCAAGGTAGTCTAGTACCATAAGAAGGGTAATTCGAGTAGGTTGAAATACCGCTACCATTTAGTAACATACTTGGGTAGACTCAATAACCCGAACGGCCGACTCAGGTGCGTTAAAGTATTGGTATTAGCGCACCATTTTAATATTCACTATATAAAAGGGTCCAACAATTGTATGGCCAACTCGTTAAGTCGGAATCCTGTCGACGATTAAGCAGCAGCCCAACTATTGTATTATAGCAAAGTTAAGTGTAAATCAGTAGAATTGTAATTAAGTAGGGGCGAGTAACCCCCTAGTGGTAGGTAAGAAGATCCTAAGTTGGTACAGTAATATAGGAATTAATGTAAGGTCAGGGGAAATGTTATCGAGGCATTCCCGAGTGAACTAGAATTTATTGTATAATATAATGTTCCGTAAGTTACCTAGGTATATTATTGTAAGCGTCGGATTGGAATACCCCCCCCCCCCCCGTTAATTTCTTAAGGAGGAAGGTAAATGTAGAGAAATGGCTACATTAAGCATCTTGGAGGAGTATAGGTACATTAAAGCCCCCCCCTCCTCATGAGGAGAAGGGTGGGAAAGGTAGCCGGCGAATAACCATAACTGCTTACTCTGTTTGATCTCCCCGCCGCTTTGGGCAGTTGGAGCTAATATTTATTTTAAGGTGACCAGATAAGGTCCTTAAACGACGCTCTAATGATCCAATTACCTACGAGACCGATAAACCCGTGGTTATGAAAAAAAAGCGGTGCTAGTCAAAAGGCACGCCAAGTAGCGGTGCGGTCGCGAGCCTCTAATTTGCGAGCCGTCTTGGGCACCCCAGTGCCACCCTCTGCAATTCTCGCTTTCCCCAGATGCGAACTCACTCAGCGCCCCCCCCCCACCCTTCTGCCTCTTTGGCCTGGTCACTTCTCCCTTTAGATGGGGCAGTATTGCACCTATAAATAAGCCCCACAAAGAAAGAGAGAGGATTAGAAGTCGATACGCCAGAAGAAGGATTAGTTCGTGAAGATCGATCCTTCAGCCATACAAGACTATTTCCGTGAGAAACGATAGGATCAGATTGAGAAAATCGATCTCCCCTTTCCGGGCCGTATTAACCTAAATAGTCAAGCTTTATATCGGTGACATACCGAAGAATCCTTTACAGACTGTGAAGCAGTCTGACTGAAGAAAAGCAAAGCCGCTCACACTCGAGTGACTCTCACATCTCAAGCTCCGTAAGAGTGAGAGGAGAAAAACCCAGCCCAAACGAGCTCCCGTTCTTTAATTACGTTGAAGAATCAGCCCCCTACTCGAAGAAATTTCAATCATCCGCCACAACACTTCAAAGCGAGAGATAAGTCCTCCAGCGACATCCGGCAATCCCTTATACCTCCTGGCATGTAAGTTAAAAAGAACATTTATATTCATATTGCGATAGTAGAAGTTTAGTACGTCGCACGTTTTAAAGGGGAGTAGAAACCATTGTTCGTGAACCTAGGTCATATTTGCTTGTAGACGAGAATACGTTAATTTAATGTTTAACGCTAATCAAATAGAGTCGCGATAAAAATACTAATCGCCAATTGGTATGTTTACGGGTAGCCTATTTGTTTAGTTTTGTCATCGTATCCGTGCGAAAGGTCTAGATGCCAAAGATAGAAGTGTGTTAACTGCTGGTTTGCTATAGTTAAGTGTTTCATTTAAAATACATGTTTATTTTGGTATATATCTGGTGTTTCGTCTCATCCTTATGTGTTTAAATAGCTCTTCCTTAAGAACAAAACTATTGAATTAGCACTCTTAGAACAAAGCCTACTTCATCAAAGAAGTAACTCACGCACCACAAAGCATACCGCTACAAAAAGGGTGTCAAAGAGTATAGTGATCAAAACAGAGGGCTATTCTACGACATATAATAAAAGTGGTGCCAGGTGTGGGGTTTTATATTAGAAAGAACCCAGCAGTGTCTATTTAAGGAAGAGCTGACACGTGAATGGAATACCAGGAATAATAGAATATTTGACGAGAGGAAAATTGGTAAAGTTAGTGGTGGTAACAATATAAAGTTAATTGGTAGGCTAAGTGGTAAATTTGTTGTTGGAGTGGTATTTCAATCAACATAGCAGTGGGATTAAGGGTAAGTTAGGTTGCGCGCTACCTGGTGAGTGGGTGCATACGTATACCAGAATACAGAAAGGAAAAATCGACGTACCAACACAAAATGGATCCGGTCGAAAGATTTTACCAAAAAGCCCAAAGTCTGGGACTTGAAGGCAAAGAGATGCATGACTACGTCATGGCAGAACTCAGAATAGATTGCGAAGAGGAAAAAAAATTTAGGATAGAGAAGAAGAACAAGAATTAATAAAGTTTGAGAGAGAAACAGAGGATATAATAAGAGAGGATAAAAGAGAATGCGAATCAATGGAAATACGGATGAACCGGAAAAGTGAAGAATCCTGAATACGGCGGAAAATCGAAATAGAGGAAAGAAGATTCTCAAGCGGAAGTAAAACAAACGAAAGAATAGGACAATTGAAAAGAGAAGCAAAATAATTCAGAATAAGGATAAAAAGGGAAGATGAAGAAAGAAGAATAAAGATAAAGCTGGAAGATGAAGCAAGAAGAACCCGACGGGAAAACGAAATAGCGAAAGCAGAAAAGGAAGCCGAGGAAAGGAGAATGAAGAAGGAAAAAGATTCGAAAGAGAGGAGAATAAAGATTAAAAAGAAATAGATGAAAGAAGAATACAGAGGAACAAAAGAACTTGTTCAAGCTGAAAGAGAAGAGAGAGAAGAAAAGGAAAGATTACTCGCACTCGAAAGAGCACCTATCGAGAATCTGATAGAGGTCGAGGAAGTTGTAGCTCGGCCTGGACCTAATATTGGACCATCGAGGGAAATTCAGTCAAATGGGTTAATAATGGACGAAGAAGAAAGTAGGGTAGAGGTACGAGCAGGTGTACCTGAGGAACTACCTACTAAGAGAAGTGAGTCAAATGAGTTGACAAGGAAGGAGGAAATAGGTGTTATTGCGATACACCCAGGTAAAACGAGTCAGATGGTAGACGTGGATGAGTATCCCCTACCCCTAGTAGTCTCCTCCCCAAACGGAACGTCCACGGATATATTTTTAAAACTTCAAGTCGTAGTGAGCTCCATGCCCATTAACGCCGCCTAGGAAAATTGTTTTCGACCCCCGGAGATCAAACCCACACTTGATCTTACATTGTACCTTGATAAAGAAGGATTATGGGACTCACATTCTCATCAATTATGCCCCGCTGCAACAGGCCGCTCTAGTCATAATGTTCAGTTTCAAGGTAGTCTAGTACCATAAGAAGGGTAATTCGAGTAGGTTGAAATACCGCTACCATTTAGTAACATACTTGGGTAGACTCAATAACCCAAACGGCCGACTCAGGTGCATTAAAGTATTGGTATTAGCGCACCATTTTAATATTCACTATATAAAAGGGTCCAACAATTGTATGGCCAACTCGTTAAGTCGGAATCCTGTCGACGATTAAGCAGCAGCCCAACTATTGTATTATAGCAAAGTTAAGTGTAAATCAGTAGAATTGTAATTAAGTAGGGGCGAGTAACCCCCTAGTGGTAGGTAAGAAGATCCTAAGTTGGTACAGTAATATAGGAATTAATGTAAGGTCAGGGGAAATGTTATCGAGGCATTCCCGAGTGAACTAGAATTTATTGTATAATATAATGTTCCGTAAGTTACCTAGGTATATTATTGTAAGCGTCGGATTGGAATACCCCCCCCCCCGTTAATTTCTTAAGGAGGAAGGTAAATGTAGAGAAATGGCTACATTAAGCATCTTGGAGGAGTATAGGTACATTAAAGCCCCCCCTCCTCATGAGGAGAAGGGTGGGAAAGGTAGCCGGCGAATAACCATAACTGCTTACTCTGTTTGATCTCCCCGCCGCTTTGGGCAGTTGGAGCTAATATTTATTTTAAGGCTACCAGATAAGGTCCTTAAACGACGCTCTAACGATCTAATTACCTACGAGACCCATAAACCCGTGGTTATGGAAAAAAAAGCGGTGCTAGTCAAAAGGCACGCCAAGTAGCGGTGCGGTCGCGAGACTCTAATTTGCGAGCCGTCTTGGGCACCCCAGTGCCACCCTCTGCAATTCTCGCTTTCCCCAGATGCGAACTCACTCTTCGCCCCACCCCCCTCCTGCCTCTGTGGCCTGGTCACTTCTTCCTTTAGATGGAACAGTATTCCACCTATAAATAAGCCCCACAAAGAAAGAGAGAGGATTAGTAGTCGATACGCCAGAAGAAGGATTAGTTCGTGAAGATCGATCCTTCAGCCAGACAAGAAGTTCAGAAGTCGATACGCCAGAAGCAGGATTAGTTCGTTAAGATCGGTCCTTCAGCCATACAAGACTATTTTCGTGAGAAACGATAGGATCGGATTGAGAAAATCGATCCCCCCTTTTCGGGCCGTATTAACCTAAATAGTCAAGCTTTATATCGGTGACATACCGAAGAATCCTTTACAGACTGTGAAGCAGTCTGACTGAAGAAAAGCAAAGCCGCTCACAATCGAGTGACTCTCACATCTCAAGCTCCGTAAGAGTGAGAGGAGAAGAACCCAGCCCCAACGAGCTCCCGTTCTTTAATTAAGTTGAAGAATCTGCTCCCTCCTCGAAAAAATTTCAATCATCGGCCACAACACTTCAAAGCGAGAGATAAGTCCTCCAGCGACATCCGGCAATCCCTAATACCTCCTGTCATTTAAGTTAAAAAGAACATTTATATTCATATTGCGATAGTAGAAGTTTAGTACGTCTCACGTTTTAAAGGGGAGTAGAAACCATTGTTCGTGAACCTAGGTCATATTTGCTTGTAGACGAGAATACGTTAATTTAATGTTTAACGCTAATCAAATAGAGTCGCGATAAAAATACTAATCGCCAATTGGTATGTTTACGAGTAGCCTATAAGGTTAGTTTTGTCATCGTATCCGTGCGAAAGGTCTAGATGCCAAAGATAGAAGTGTGTTAACTGCTGGTCTGTTATAGTTAAGTGTTTCATTTAAAATACATGTTTATTTTGGTTTATATCTGGTGTTTTCTCTTATCCTTATGTGTTTAAATAGCTCTTCCTTAAGAACAAAACTACTGAATTAGCACTCCTAGAACAAAGACTACTTCATCAAAGAAGTAACTCACGCACCACAAAGCATACCGTTACAAAAAGGGTGTCAAAGAGTATAGTGATCAAAACAGAGGGCCATTCTACGACATATATATATATATATATATATATATATATATATATATATATATATATATATATATATATATATATATATATATGTAGAAGTCTGAATACCGAGTACATAAGTGGACGTAGGAATACTCCGACACAAGCTACGTGTCCATCCCGTATCTTCAAATGCACCAGCCTCGAATTTCCTATCGCCCCTATTCACACCATCGTAAACTGCGAGGTGGCTTGAAGGCGTAAAAGAAATATCGTCCGCCCAAAGATAAAAAAAAGGTCCTTCCCGCAACGATGTAGGTTTTACGAGAATTCGATTCGCTCTCTTGACTTTGCTCGTGGGAGGAATAAAAGAAAGACTTCTTCCTGGAATCAGGCAGAAGCCCTTGGACCTACTTCGAGTTTGTGTGAAACTCGATCCACATAAGAAACCGTTCGCCCGCTGCAAGGAGGAACTTCTCGGGGAATTTGTTTTTTTGCCGTCACGGTACCTGTAGGTGCCAAACTTCTCGCAGCCCATCCCCCTCCTTCAGAGTATGAGGTTACACAGAACCTCCCTCTGCGGATTACCCTAGACGTAGCTTGTTAATCAGTTTTGGCTACCCACTCCAGGAGCCGAATAATCGGACAGGTACTTCGAGGAAGAAGTCTAATTGAGTCACCGCTTGACTCACCTTCGTGATTGGCAAAGGATCAGTATATCACCGGTCTAGGATTACCCTCTCATTCGGTAACCTCGGACGGCCGGACTAGGTGCGATCACTGTCATCAGAAGAAGATCTTCACCGCCTCCCCTTCAAAAATACTTACGAACTAAAAGGTATCGTTAATTGAATTATCCCCTCCCCTAACTTCACCAGTTTATTTGTGTACTAAATTTCTCATCCTGAGCCCATATCCTGAATTATAGAAGTGCTTACTTAATTCAGGGTTTAACTCAATAATAATATGCTCTTCGTTCTGTCTGGTGTCATTAAGACGCAAACATCCCAGTGAGTAATCTGCAAGTAATCCCCACGACATTTTTGTAACTTATTTATTCATTGCAAGATTAATCCTATTTATATTTACATACGCTGTATTTATTTCAAATTCATGTACATTAAAGATTATTTTGTATATGTGTGTTTAACTAATCTGGACGAACCCTTGGTAATTATTAAGCAATCCACTCGGCTTAAAACTCATTATTCCACCGACCCGCCCATGGTTGGCTTATACTGACTGAAGGACACACTCAGGGGATCATCCTCTTAGTTTTGATCAAAAGGGTACGCACCGGGGTTATTGTTATTCCTCGGAAGTGGCTAAAGTAGGTGTATTGGATACGCTTCACCTCCGCTTCACCTGGGTGAACTGGGATTACCCACTCACTAAAACCTCGAATGGTCGAACGAGAAGGAGAAAGAGAACTAATTGGGGATTTAAAGGACAAAGGAGAAATTGAGTTAAGCTTAACTATTCGGAACATTTTTGTCTTCCGCGTAGCCGAGTGGTCTAAAGGGCGGTTTAATTGAGATCAAAGCGGTTGCTCTCTGCCTCAATGTGCACGGTTCGAATCCCACCCCAGCTTGAATTTTTTCGAAGTAAGAAATAAAATATATTTCCGAACAAAAATTATTCTGTTTTCTCTTTCCTGCGGTGAATTTGGATATATATATATATATATATATATATATATATATATATATATATATATATATATATATATATATATATATGTAAATAGTAATTTGTGATTCTCTATCGGAAAAGATCCTCCCTTGTTTGAAATGGTTAAGACAAGAGATGCATCTTTAACAGATAAAAACAGGCGCCGGCGCCTTTCCTTCGGCATAACAAGGGCCTTCTTCCAATACCTTACCCCTATAAACTGCAGCTTTCTGTCTCCGTTATTGATGAACCGATTAAAATGATTGAAGAAACTCCCATTTCGGCCACAGAGGCCGTGGAATTCAAATTGCCACGCTCAATTTCCAAGATTTTATGGAACGAAGGAAAACTTGCAGACTAGAAAGAAACAGGAGCTCATGCTCGAAACCGCAGTCGAAGAATAAAGTAAACTAGAAAAAATGAATCCCTACAAAAGCCAATTATTTTCACTTACTATAAAAAAGGAATTCACGTAATCAACAAGGACAGAGAAAGAGAGATAATAATAACAGAAATACTAAGTTAGAATTGTAAAGCGAAAATCAGTTCTAGGATCCTCTCTCACCCTTGTCTTTTCAGCTGAAGCAAAGAGAGAGAATGAGAGAGAGAAAAAGAAGAAGAGAGAAAATAAAAGAAATCAGCAAACAGGCGATTTAAAATGCTGGAGTAATTAAAGAAAGATTTCAACTCACGACACAGGAACACATAGGACTTTAGATGGACTTCGAACAACCAAAAAGCCATTGTTGTCATTATTCGATAGTTACCTATCCATACTACTAGAAGAGACGAATACAAGTGTTAAAGTGGTTAATCTTAAGAATAACCAAACTGAAGGGGCGGGAGGTGTAATAGAATGGTTTATGAGGTTCGAAAAAAGCGCATATTTGAACTTTGTAATGCAAACCTAAATACCGTTGCATTGGTAGTTGTCTGCGGCGTTTGGGAGAAACCGTACAGGATAATAATGATTATAAAAGTTCTTTCACAAATATTGTTAGAGTTTATATAGACACATGTACAAATTAAATATGAGCCTCAACCTACATACTATAATGTAGCAACAAGGAAGTCAGGAACCCTATTGGATAATGATAGAAGGAAGAGAGATCGAACGAGCAACTCTTTCCCCAAATGTGAAACAATCAAGATGATCAGGAGATGCGAAGTATTAGTCTTTTATTTGGATAGACCTTTTGTAATGACTAGTGATGAATGGTAATGATGCAACAGCACTTATAGAACATTTTCTTAACTTTTGTCCCAATGATAAATCACTTCAAATGATGGTGACAATGTTTGGTGATTTTGCTTTTTATCATTCTCACATCAAACAGACGAAGAAAGAAGACATCTAGAGAAATGGCCATTATACCCTCAAATTATACACATTTCCTGAGTTACTATCGAATTTAGGAATATGTGTTATGAAAGAGGGTCAAGAGTTAAGGATTTTTTAAAATATACAAGCAAATCTTGCCTCTTTTAGGATGGGGTGGGGATCGAGAAGCTCGACGGATGTATATACTCATCCTATGAAGGGTCTTTCACATAATCTTTAACATGATCCCGAAAAAGAATGAATGGACGAATGCCGGTCGGCGACCAGCCTGGGGAATCAGGTAGGAAAAGGCTTATAAAGATAATGGCGAAAGAGGGGTAAAATCGATATGCCTAGAAGAAATTAAACCCAGATAGACTCCAGCTAGCTTGAGACTGCCAAGGTCACTGGGAGTGGGATGACGCACTGTTCTTCCAGGTACAGGGTGTGTCAATCTACACGAGGCCTCCTCCTGTGGGGCAATATCATGCAAGCAGTCGGAACCTGGACCAAAGATGTTGTGCCCGGGGTCGATTCTCCTATAAAGGCTTCGAATGAATTGCCAAGATGTTGGCCCCACGTAAAGGGGGCTATAGAGCCTTTATTTAGTTCGGACTATTGCCACGCAGCACTGAAATAACCCATAGAATGATTACAAATAGGAACCTTTGAAGAATTACGGTCTCAATTATGCCAAGAAACGCTTTTCTTCAAATGGGGTACAGCCTAAACCCGACGCCGGAGCGAGCTTCCTTCTTCTTTTTCCTTTCTTTTTTTTTGCTTGTTTCCTCGCCTTTTTTTTGCCTTTTTTTAAAACTTTTTTATTATAGCCTAGTATTAGGCCGTAGTGTTACTACGGCGACTTTTACCCTAGTAGGGGCGCGCTAGATGGGCTCTTAAAAGAAAAATCTTCAAATGGACAAAACTGGGGCTCCTATTGTTCAAATTTGTCAACTAAAACCCTCTCGATTAAAATGGGTTGGCTGAGCATTGCATACTCACGCTCTAGAATTTATGATGTCTATTTTAGTATCAGCCTGGTTGGTTGGAATTTGCCCTGTTAGGTTAGGTTAATGTTTCTATCTATAGCACTGTATAGAGCTGATTGAATGGCTACATAGGCAAATCCAACTGAAGGTAAACAAACATAACCTGACTTTTCCCTTTCGGATGTTTCATATTTCCTGTTTTTAGACCTATATTCTCCAAATATGAATTAACTAGGACCGAATTATTGTTGGACCTGGAACTCAATTCCAATTGTACCTAGGACCCTATTTTTCCTGGAACCCTATTTTTTAATTGGGAGAGCTATTCCTGAAAAACTCCCAAGTGAATCGCCTCTCATACGCACCTGAAATTTATCTTGGAGAAAGCAAAACAACCTCTGTGTAGTCGCGTCGTGATAGAAAAATTGTACTTTGTTGTTCTTAATAGTGGCCTTTGAATAGTGGTAGAAAGAGTGTAGCAGGCAAATATCCTGATGAAAAGGGGCATGCTACGCTGCGACACTTTCTCACAGAGGACAAATAGACCTTGGAGTTCTTATACAAAGTCTACTCACTCTTTCCATGACCAGACCTTGGAGAAGGTTAAAACATCTTCTTGCTTTAATCAATAAATCTTTACCTCTATGTAGCTTTGGTCTGTTTCTGAGAGACCAGAATAGTAATCTCATCGAATGATTTATCTCTTTATAGGAAATGTCAACAACAAAGGTCATGGACACAATGTAATATCCTCATACATATATACCCGTTTCATCACTTATTTGGCAGAACTATCTTAAGGGAAAGGGTCCCAGTTTATTCTTACATTATAAGAAAACTTCCATTAAAATTGGAAAAAAATGAATGCTTTTAAAAGGATAGATACCACCTGTTTGCATTGAAGCGAATACGAATGGGGACTGAAAGATATTAACTGGTGGTCACTAGGGCGTCCCCCAGGGACCTTTAAGAAGCGGGCGGTGTCACATATCGCTTTACACTAACCGCACCATGAATGAGGATGGAGGGTTTGTGCGTGGTGTGGAGAAATGTTGGCAGAGGGATGTAGAGTGAAAAGTGCATGATAAAAAGGGGACCGAACAAGGGCATGACTGTTCTATAGTGAAGAATGACGTGCTCTGGTTGAAAAGGATTGAGGAACTACAGGGGGATTATGGTGAAAGTGTTTCATAAGAGTGGGGTGTATTGGTTATCTATGGTGGTTGTGATAAGAGAAATTTGATGAAAAGGATAGATATGCAGTAGATCTTCATGATTCAATCGAGGGAATCCTACAGATGGAGGGATAGATTTGTAAAGAAAGTGGCTAAGTGTGGGGAAGTGAAAGTATTTTGGAGCTATATAACCATAGATCCACCTCTTGGCATTGGGGGAAGGAAAGACACACAATTCTCCGAATGTCAGCTGCAGCAAAATTCCCCATGCAACTCCTGCACCCCCTTCCCCCCTTTCCCCCCTCCCCCTTTCCCCCCTCCCCCTTCCCCCCCTCCCCCTTCCCCCCCTCCGCCCTCCCCTCCAGCTGCGTGAAAAGATGGTAAAAGAAAGAAGGGAGGTAAAAAGAGGAAAAGGAAGGAATGCAGGAATGTTACAAGCCAATGCCCTAAGAGGAGCCAAAGAGAGGGGTGAATCATCACCTCTATTCCATCCCCGACCACGGATAAATGGACGAAAGCTGGTCGGTGGCCGACCACTAAAATAGTTAGAAGTTTGTAAAGAAATCGACGAACAAATGGTGTAAAATGGAAATGTTCAGAAGTAATAAAACCCAGATAGTTCAATTCTAGATTGAGACTACCAAGGAGGGGGGGGCTAAAGGACGTAGAGCTCTATCTCCAGGTATCAGATGTAGAGGTTGTCACAAGACCGCTGCCTAGGGGAAAATAAAAGGAAGTTCATCGACGAGAATGGGGGATTAGGGACAAGTAAATAGAGGGTAGAGTGATGTTTGGGTATGGAGTAATGTTCGGGTGTGGCGTATTGTTCGGGTGTGGAGTGATGCTCTAGTGCGGAGTGATGTTTGAGTGTGGAGTGATGTTTGTTGTGTAGTGATATTTTAATGGGGGGGGGATGTTCGGGTGTGGAGTAATTTTCGGGTGTGGTGTATTGTTCGGGTTTGGAGTGATGGTCAGGTGCTGAGTAATGTGTGAATGTGGAGTGTTGTTTGGGTGTGGTCTGATACTCTGGTATGGAATGATGTTTGAGTGTGAGGTGATGTTTGGGTGAGGAGTAATGTTCCGGTGGGAAATAATGTTCGGGTGGGAAGTAATTTTGGGGTGCGGGGTATTGTTCGGGTGTGGAGTGATGCTGTCGTGCGGAGTAATATTTGAATGTGGAGTGATGTTTGGGTGGGGAGTAATATTTGAGCGTCGAGTAATGATTACTCTCCACCCGAACATTACTTCCCACCCAAACATCACTCCACACTCAAACATCATTCCACACCAGACCATCACTCCACACCCGAACATTACGCCGCAACCACACATTACTCCACACTCAAACATTACTTTACACCGAACATCAATCCACACTCAAACATTACTCCGCACTCGAGCATTACTCCACACCTGAACAATACGCCGCACCGAGCATTACCCCACATTCTAACATTACTTCACACCCAATCATCACTCCACACTCAAACATCACTCTACACCAGCGCATCACTCCACACCCGAAAATTACTCCACAACCGAAGATTATTCCTCACCCAAACATCACTCCACACTCTAACATCACTCCACACTTAAAAATCGATCCACACTCAAAAATCACTCTACATCAGAGCATCACTCCTCACCCGAACAATATGCAGCACCGAAAATTAGTCCACACCTGAACATTAATCCCCACCCAACATCACTCCACACCCAAACATCACTCCACACCCAAACATCAATCCAAACTCAAACATCACTCTACACCAGAGCATCACTCCTTACAAGAACAATACGCCGCATCCGTAAATTACTATACACCCGAACATTACTCCCCACCCAAACATCACTCGACACCCAAACATCACTCAGCACCCGAACATCACTCCACACACGAACAATACGCGGCATCTTTGTATGGAGTAATATAGTAATATCGAGTAAAGAAGAAAGAAGTTTAAAAGAATGTGTGTTTGTAAAAATGGATGCAAATTAAAGGGTGAATAGAAGCTGATTCAAGATATTGAAAGAAATACAAAATTTTACACGGAATGTGAAGTAAAAAAGATGCAATCCACACCCGATGGAGATATTGAACACAGTTTGGGAGAAGCTCGTAAAGTGGATATGGAACTTATGTGGAACAGAGATTGAATGTGGGAGAGTGGCTCAGTAGGAGAGAAATGATTCCGCTCATGTAGGAAAGTAAGGATGATATGATGAGTGCCTAAAGTAGAGTGGAATTGTTCTGCTGAGTGTGATTGGTAAAGTGAAACGTCGGTTTAATGATTGAGAGAGCGAAGATTTACTAATTCTCTTATTGATTTTGAGCGAAGAAGCTCAAGCTGTATGCGAGGATGTATGAAACAAGTTTAGTCTGTGTTGCAGTTGTTTGGGCAGAATGTTGTGTGTGATTAATGAAACTTTTATTTCATTTGGCATCAAACTATTTTGACTATACCTTGCAATTAAAGAGGCAGGGGCGGGTGAGCCTAAAGGTGTGGTGAATTGTGTGAAAGAGGATCTCATCCGAACAGAGGGAGAATTTAGAAGAGAGTTTGGAGCTCTGTGAACCGAGGGATGAAGCCCTGACGCGAACGGGAAGTGGCATCGCGGACTCGCAATATTTAGCGCGGAGGAGGGGGGGGGGGGAGCTTACGTAGAGAGTAGTAGCATTATTAGCAGTAGTAGCATCCGTAGTAGTAGTAGCAGCAGCAGTAACAATAGTAGTAGTAGCATAGACAGTAGTAGTCATAGTATTTTTATTAGTAGTAGCAACATTAGTAGTGGTAGTAGTAGCAGTAGTAGTAGCAGCAGTAACATTAGTGGTAGTAGTAGTAGCAGCAATATAAATGGTAGTAGTAGTAGTAGTAGCATACAAGGAATAGTCATAGTATTTGTATTAGTAGTAGCAGCAGTAGAATTAGTAGTAGTAGTACCAGCAGTAGTAGTATTTGTATTAGTGGGAGCAGTAGTAGCCATAGTAGTATTTGTAATAGTAGTAGCAGTAATAGTAGCAGCAGTAGTAGTATTCGTATTATTAGTAGCAATAGAAGTATTCGTATTAGTAGTAGAAGTAGCAGTAGCAGTAGTAATATTAGTAGCAGTAGTAGCAGTAGTAGTAGCAGTAGTAATATCAGTAGCAGTAGTAGTATTAGTAGTAGCAACAGTAGTAGTATGTCAAGGTATGGCCAGGTGTACGTGAATATGCGCACACAGGCACTAAGGTCGGCCAAGCAAGGCGACAACTGTTATGGTTTCTAAGAGTGCGATTTAATAGATAGCGGCAGCTGCGTAACCAAGGAATATAACAAACACAATGACAAAAATAGACTTTTAATACACATGACTAAAAGGGGACAACAATAAATATATATATATATATATATATATATATATATATATATATATATATATATATATATATAAAGGTACATAAATGAGACGGACTAAAACTCCGAATACTAGTTAGATAACCGTGGTTAGGGAATAGTCATAATGGGAGATTGAGGGTAATGAATGATTTACTTCCTTTAAACTCAAGGGTAAGGTGGGACACATAGGGCGAGGTCTTTGTGGCCTTGATTTCTCACGGGCGGTAGCCACAGAACCCACAGTGGGTGAGGCCACTCTTCTAGACTCGTGTTTGCGAGATGCGGGCCTCCTGTCATTAGGAAGTCACCGAACGAACTTCGAAGGGGGGGAGATGACATCTCCACACTCGGCTTGAGCGAGCTAATGGACCTCTTGTCGTAACAGGTCACCAGACGAACTTCGGAGGACGGCTTCTCCAATCCTTGATCCTAAGGCGGGTGAGAAAGGCTGACGTTGGCGCACGAGACTCTTCTTCCTGCTTCAAAGACACGCGGGTGATGTCCAGCTCTTTCGTGGCTTACGACCGTCACTCACACTTCGTGGGGGAGAGCTCGTTGATTTGCACTCCTTTCGGGGAAGTCGCGTCTAACCGAATCTGTCCGTCAGCCTGGAGCGGTTGCATATATACCCGGAGCTATTCAAAACAGAGAAAGGGATTGAGCCCATCTTAACCTTCGTTATCGGGCGCGATGAACCGAGAGCCTCCTTACGAGGAAGTGACAACGGCTGGGATCAGCAGCCAGACGGGCGACAGCGGCGGGGCCATAAACGTGGTTCACGGCGAGGCTACAAAGCAGTCTCCCGACCCGAGGGGGGGTAAGGGGCGGAAGGTTGAGACAACCAAGAGGAAGCTTTGGTGTTAATTTCACGGGAACCTGGCGACGGGTCAAACGAGGGAGAGGTCGGAAGGAGGGGAGGGGGGGGGAGTAACGGCTCGTTTTCTCTCCCGAAATATTGTCTTTTCCGGTGGGGAAATAATATTATTCAAAGGAGATTCCTCCATACTCCTCCCTATACAAAGACATTTTTACAGCGAAAGACATTTAGAGCGAAAAAAATGTCTACAATAAATTCATTAAGAGGGGAACTTATAAAGTTTCAAATTTAATGTTTACCATCCCCCCCCAAAAAAAAAACCATAACACTACACGGGGTTAACATATGTGTAACCACAGATAAATTAATCTATATGAACGCAAAAAAAAACAAGGAGAAAAAAGAAAAATAGTATTCACAAAAATTAATCAAACGCGAAGTTTTACTCTACACTCAGGTTGTTGAAGGGATGTCTTCTATAGGATTCAAACCCAAGCTATCGGCTAGGCAGTTGTCGGTGCCTTTAACATACACCCTAAATTTACGAATATACCACCCTATGGCTAACACTTCAAGATCTTTGGTGGCATATGCCTTTTCGATATAGGACAGCTTCTTGCCAGCATATCCTACAGGATATCCCACTCTATCGTCATATTGGACAAGAGCACAACCTAGGCAATCTCGGGAGGCCTCGGTACGAACACGAAATGTTTTGTTGGGATACGGTAATCTCAAGATAGGGGCAGAGATTAACTTGTACCTTAGCTGGTGGCAGCGATCTTCTGCTGAAGGGGACCAATCGACTGGGAAGCGGGCCGTTCTTTTAGGCATGTCGTTAAGGGGCGCGGCTATGGCAGCGTAATTCGCCCCAAAGCGACGATTTAATGACACGGGAAAGCCTTCCAATAAGGCAAGGAATTCCGCCCTCTCAATAGGGGCGAGATTGGGGTTCACGATCCCGTCGGAGTGAGGCTCCGCTTGGGGAGACGGAAGAGACGGTGGGGGATACTTATCGTCTGCTTCTACGCGCACCGTATGGACCAGACACACGGGTTCAACGGGGTAGATATTTCCCTTGCTAGACGGGGGACGAATTAAGCCTATTAGGCCGATTGAGAGCCGCGCGAAGGGCTCTGGCACTCTCGGAATCTTTTGAAGGGGGGCGGCGGCTACACGCCCTTTGGAGTTGACCTTCTGGCAAAGGTCAAATGACTTGAAGAAGTCGATAATTCCTTTGGCCTCTCCTGGCCGAAAGAAATATTAAAAAACTCGCAGTGCAGTCTTGATATGGCCGAAGTGTCCGGCCATTAGGCCATCTTGAGCCATCTTTAGAACGGGTTCGATATTTGTTCTCGGTACACACAACGCGTTGGTCAGGGGGTTCTCCGGCTCAACAGAAGAACGGTATACTAACTCGTCTTTCACGATCTTCTGAGCGTCTCGCGCCGTTTCAGTCTCCTTATTCCTTTCGTTTTCTCACAGGGGTGGTAATGGGGCGCAATTCTTCGACGCCTCGTCACATTGAACCTTAGGGGTGAGGTCGATGTCCAGGAATGATAGGGGTACCGGGAGCGATTCATCCTTCTCGGCCTGGGCCCTGGTAACGACCAGCTGGGAAATTGGGTTGTAGGAGAGCTGCGCGCTCTGTCCAATGACGACGGAGCAGAATTTCATCGGGGCCGCGACTATGTCGGCCCATCCGTTGAAGTACTAGCGCTCAATATGGCACCGTACCACTGGGAACCTGGTAGCATGACCTAGAAAGTCGTGCACCAACGAGAACCTGTTATTCTGGGAACTTACAGGGGGTAGTAGTTTGTTAGAAACTACTATAGAGGTGGAACCTCTATCTCTAACGATGGTTGACACTTGGCAGCTGTTTACTGCGCCATTTGCAAACTGGAACCCACCGGGGGAAATCTCGTTAAACAGACGATGGGGGTACCGGAAGCGATTCATCCTTCTCGGCCTGGGCCCTGGTAACGACCAGCTGGGAAATTGGGTTGTAGGAGAGCTGTGCGCTCTGTCCAATGACGACGGAGCAGAATTTCATCGGGGCCGTGACTACGTCAGCCCATCCGGTGAAGTACTAGCACTCAATATGGCACCGTACCACTGGGAACCTGGTAGCATGACCTAAAAAGTCGTGCACCAACGCGAACCTGTTATACTGGGAACTTACAGGGGGTAGTAGTTTGTTAGAAACTACTATAGAGGTGGAACCTGTATCTCTAACTATAGTTGACACTTGGCAACTGTTTACTGCGCCATTTGCAAACTGGAACCCACCGGTGGAACTCTCGTTAAACATGAAATTTCCCTGTTGATCTGGGGGAGAGGGAGCAGGGGCCGCTGGCGATGCGGCTGGCGGATTAGTCGAGAGGGCAGCAGAGATTTGGTGGACCTGGTGACTCGACGAGGTCTTCAGTTGAGAATTTTGGGGGCAATTATAACTTAAGTGCCCAGGGGACCCACACGCAAAACATACGATTGGGCTACGGGGGTAGTTGTTAGGCGTGGAGGGGAGTAACGGGGCTTCACGTCCTTTTTCTTTCGCGGCGAGTAAGGCCTGTACTTCCTCGGTGCTTGGACTTTTATGAAGCCGTTGTTGCCCTTGAAGGGGCTTCGGTTAAACCCAAACTTGTTTGTGGGAGGGGGATGATTTTTCTTTGACTTGCTTGGGGTAGAGGTCGTGATTGGAAGCGTGCCGGCGGCTTCTTCTACACACTCCTTGAAAGTGGACGCTCTTCTGTCCGCTCTGAAGGCTCTTAGTTCGCGAGGGATGGTCGACACCAGTTGATCCCTTAGGATGAAGTCAACTAGCGACCTATAATCATTTGCTACTTGGGCGGAATCCCGCCACAATTGGAAGTTACGCCGAAGCATGAATCCAAATTGCCTGTAGGTTTAGCCTGGCTGTATTCGTGCGGAGTGGAACCTCATCCTATAAAATTCGAGATTAATGTTAATGGCAGAAAGAAGTTCTGCCTTTAGGGTCGAAGAATCAAGGGTAGCCTCGGAAGGAAGCGAGACGAATATGTTGCGAAGACGGGAATTTAACAATAGAAATAACTGGGCGACGCCATCTGCTTCTAAGTTTTAATTATTGACTTCGAAGATCTTCTCGAAGTGCGTTAAATAAGGGCAAAAATCTTCTCCATCTTTGTATGCGGGGAGTTTTAATGAGGGCACTTGATCCTGTTCATTTCAAAATCCTACGGAGCTTATCTCGACCTGGTCACGACTTATCTCTCTCTCTCATGCTGCCTAATCTTTCTCTTTCTTCTGCTTCTCTCTGTGTTTTTCTATCTTCGATGTCTGCTTTTCTTGCTTCTTCCTCTGCTTCTCTTTGTGCTCTTCTTGCTTCTTCTTCTGCTTCTATCTGTGCTTTTCTATCCGCACGTTCGCTACGTTATTCTCCCGGGACGTAAGCGATTAAATCTCTCCCAGATAAACCTAGGATCTGCCCTTGTTTATGAAAACGATCGAATGAAGACATCCCAGATATGCTACTTCTCGCTTTGCACAACGAAAAAGCTGCCAGAGCTATTGAAGCTTTACCCAAACAAATATAATTTCTACTAAAAAAAAATATTAAAATTCCTAGCAAAGATCGGGCAAACTCGCCCCCCCCCCCTAAAAAAACCTAACTAACGGGTGAATCTGTCTCACGACACACAAAAAAAGACGGTTTGTATTACCGCTTAGCTAATATCCTCTTTTGAGGAACTAGAAAAACTGTGGATACACCACACAAGAATGGGCTTACATATTTGTTATTACCCGTTAATAAAAGAAAAATTGTCCTAAAATATTGTTTTTCAAATATTCTTGGTAATGCAGCTGATATCAATTGAACTTAGTGCTTCAAAATCAGGTGGGAAAGACCCTACACCTGACATCAAATATCTTTATGTCGAGGTATGGCCAAGTGTACGTGAATATGCGCACACAGGCACTAAGGTCGGCCAAGCAAGGCGACAACTGTTATTGTTTCTAAGAGTGTGATTTAATAGATAGTGGCAGCTGCGTAACCAAGGAATATAACAAACACAATGACAAAAATAGACTTTTAATACACACGACTAAAAGGGGACAACAATATATATATATATATATATATATATATATATATATATATATAAAGGTACATAAATGAGACGGACTAAAACTCCGAATACTAGTTAGATAACCGTGGTTAGGGAATAGTCATAATGGGAGATTGAGGGTAATGAATGATTTACTTCCTTTAAACTCAAGGGTAAGGTGGGGCACATGAGCAAGCTAATGGGCCTCTTGTCGTAAGAGGTCACCAGACGAACTTCGGAGGACGGCTTCTCCAATCCTTGATCCTAAGGCGGGTGAGAAAGGCTGACGTTGGCGCACGAGACTCTTCTTCCTGCTTCAAAGACACGCGGGTGATGTCCAGCTCTTTCGTGGCTTACGACCGTCACTCACACTTCGTGGGGGAGAGCTCGTTGATTTGCACTCCTTTCGGGGAAGTCGCGTCTAACCGAATCTGTCCGTCAGCCTGGAGCGGTTGCATATATACCCGGAGCTATTCAAAACAGAGAAAGGGATTGAGCCCATCTTAACCTTCGTTATCGGGCGCGATGAACCGAGAGCCTCCTTACGAGGAAGTGACAACGGCTGGGATCAGCAGCCAGACGGGCGACAGCGGCGGGGCCATAAACGTGGTTCACGGCGAGGCTACAAAGCAGTCTCCCGACCCGAGGGGGGGTAAGGGGCGGAAGGTTGAGACAACCAAGAGGAAGCTTTGGTGTTAATTTCACGGGAACCTGGCGACGGGTCAAACGAGGGAGAGGTCGGAAGGAGGGGAGGGGGGGGGGGAGTAACGGCTCGTTTTCTCTCCCGAAATATTGTCTTTTCCGGTGGGGAAATAATATTATTCAAAGGGGATTCCTCCACATAGTATTCGTATTAGTAGTAGCAGTTATAGTACATAGTAGCAGT
Organism: Ceratothoa steindachneri; assembly: GCA_963969495.1. Taxonomy (NCBI): domain Eukaryota; kingdom Metazoa; phylum Arthropoda; class Malacostraca; order Isopoda; family Cymothoidae; genus Ceratothoa; species Ceratothoa steindachneri. Next base: position 75,778,185 of record OZ018320.1, read on the forward strand.
AGTATTAATGGTAGTAGTAGCAGCAGTAGTAGTATTTGTATTAGTAGTACTAGTAGCAGTAGCAGTAGTAGTATTCGTATTAGTAGTAGCAGAGGTAGTAGTAGTAGTAGCAGTAGTAGTATTCGTAGTAGTAGTAGTAGTAGTAGTAGTAGTAGTAGTAGTAGTAGTAGCATAGGCAGTAATAGTTATAGTACTTGTATTAGTAGTAGCAGCAGTAGCATTATTATTATTATTAGTAGTAGTAGTAGTAGTAGTAGTAGTAGTAGCAGCACTAGCAGTAGTAGTATTAATAGCAGGAGCATTAGTAGTAGTAGTAGTAGTAGTAGTAGTAGCTGCAGCAGTAGCATTACTAGTAGTAGTAAGTTGCGCCATCCAACCCCTTGCATCGAGGATAAGATTTGCCAAGGCTCTTTACTCTGTACGTGACTATAACTACCACACCAAATAACATGAAAGAGCTTAGTAGTGACAAAACCCCCAAACTAGTCACCTCCTATTATTTAATAGAACATAAATAGACTTAATAATTAGCGAAGACCTTTTGAACGTATCTCCGAAATGACCCAAACTGCGAGAAAATTATTACTAATGTCCCAAACTGCGAGAAAATGATTACTAATAATTACTAATGACCGAAATTTTGAGAAATTGCGAGAAAATGATATCTAATATCCCAAACTGCGAGAAAATGATTACAACTGACCCAAACTGCGAGAAAATGATTACAAATAATTACCAATGACCCAAACTGCGAGAAAATGATTCCTAATGATTACTAATTACCCAAATTGCGATAAAATGATTCCTAATGATTACTAATGACCCAAATGGCGAGAAAATGATTCCTAATGATTACTAATGACCCAAATTGCGAGAAAATGATTTCTAATGATTACTAATGTCCCAAACTGCGAGAAAATAATTAATAATTATTACAAATTACTCAAACTGCGAGAAAATGATTCCTAATGATTACTAATGACCCAAATTGCGAGAAAATTATTACTAATGACCCAAACTGCGAGAAAATTATTACTAATAACCCATACTGCTAGAAAATGATTAGTATTGAACTAAACTGAGAGAAATTGATTATTAATGATTACTAATGACCCAAACTGCGATAAAATGATTATTAATGATTAATAATGACCCAAACTACGAGAAAATGATTACTAATGATCCAAACTGCGAGAAAATGATTCCTAATGATTACTGATGACCCAAACTGCGAGAAAATGATTACTAATGACCCAAACTGCGAGAAAATGATTTCTAATAATTACTAATGACCCAAATTTTGGGGAAAATGATTCCTAATGATTACTAATTACCCAAACTGTGAGAAAATGATTACTAATGATTAATAATAACCAAAACTGCGAGAAAATAATTACTAATGATTACTAATGACCCAAATTGCGAGAAAATGATTACTAATGATTACTAATGACCTAAATTGCGAGAAAATGATTACTAATGACTAAACTGCGAGAAAAATATTACTAATAACCCACACTGCGAGAAAATGATTACTATTGACCCAAACTTCGAGAAAATGATTACTAATGACCCAAATTGCGAGAAAATGATTACTAATGACCCAACCTTCGAGAAAAATATTACTAATAACCCACACTGTAAGAAAATAATTACTATTGACCCAAACTGCGAGAAAATTATTTCTAATGATTACTAATGCCTCAAACTGCTAGAAAATGATTACTAATGTTTACTAATGACCAAAACTGCGAGAAAATGATTACTATTGACCCAAACTGCGAGAAAATGATTACTAATGATTCCTAATGACCCAAACTGCGAGAAAATGATTACTAATGACCCAAACTGCGAGAAAATGATGACAAATAATTACCAATGACCCAAACTGCGAGAAAATGATTCCTAATGATTACTAATTACCCAAATTGCGATAAAATGATTCCTAATGATTACTAATGACCCAAATGGCGAGAAAATGATTCCTAATGATTACTAATGACCCAAACTGCGAGAAAATGATTACTAATGTTTAATAATGACCAAAACGGTGAGAAAATGATTACTAATGATTAATAATGACCAAAAATGAGAGAAAAAAATTAATAATGACCCAAACTGCGAGAAAATGATTACTAATGACTCAACAGCGAGAAAGTGATTACTAATGACCCCAAACTGCAAGAAAATGATTACTAAGATCCCAAACTGCAATAAAATGATTACTAATGACCCAAACTGCGAAAAAATGATTACTAATGATTACTAATGTCCCAAACTGTGAGAAAATGATTAGAGAATCATTGTACAGATTTATAGAACCTAAACATTGTCGAAGTGGACGCAACAACATCTGCCAGACAACGGTAAGATGCAAAAGATAATGATGTTGAGAGATATCAATGCAAAAGTTGGTCAAAGAAAGGAATAGTGGAGAGCAAAGTTCTAAATGGAGGAAGAAATGAATGAGGACGATATATTGTTGGCTTTACAACTGCCACTGAACTTAAAAAGGGCGAACACTTCTTCAAAAAGAAGACCTCGAAAAATGGACCTGGATAAGTGGCTCCAATAAAATTAGTGTCAATAATTTCAACTCGATTTCGAACTTTGTGCCATACATTGCAGGATTACCAGATGCCAAATAAAGCTCATATCCAAAAAAGAAATTAGAAAGGTATGCCATAAAAAAATTTGAATTACAAATAAGTTTTGAAGTTTTATTTTATAATACCTTACGGAAGCATCTGAAAGATTGCAAACAGCACATCGAATAGTAATAGATTCTCAGAAGAAATCACAAACAGAGTCAAACCGATCAAATAAAGTAACGTTATTGAATAAACTTAATAAACTGGAAGAGTAAACATAATAAAATATTATGCAAATGTTGTGAAAGAATACATTAAAGAAGGAAAAAGAATTAAAAAGATAAAATGAGAATACTAAAGGCTAAATCACTCATGCTTGTTATAAAAGTAAGCTGTAACAATCATTAAATATTTGAAAAGGATGGTTAGTCAATCTGCTACTCTCATTAATACCAATTTTCTTCTTTTATCACAAATTGCAAGTGCAATTAGACAAATGACAAATCATCAGTGACAAACATCACCATAGCCCTACTAAAAGATCATCGAGGAAAAAGAATATAATCGATGAAACTCTGTTGCGATCAAAGGAAGTAATTTTAAGTGGATTCAGTCGTGGCTTAGTGACAAACAGTAAAGAGTTAGTATAGTCGAGATTAAATCTGAGCGGAGGAATATTACCAGTAGAGTTCTTCAGGGGTCAGTGTTGGGGCCGTTGTTATTCTTGATTTATATTAGTGATCTTGACTTAGGTATAAGTAGCGCCCTGAGCAAGTTTGCCGATGATACTAAGTTAGGTAGGTTTATTAGGTCTGACTCTGATGCTGAGGTATTACAAGATGAATTGAGCATGCTATCCGAATGAGCAGAGAAATGGCAAATGGAGTTTAAAATAAGCAAGTGTAGTTTCCTTAGTATAGGTAGGTGTAATACACTGAATAATTATACACTAAATGGGAGAGTTTTAGGAAGGTCAGAATGCGAAATAGACTTAGGTGTTCTGGTAAGTTCTGACCTCCGGGCTATAAACCAGTGCATAACTGCTAGGAATAAGGCTAATAGGGTATTGGGGTTTATTGGGGGGGGGTAGTAAGAGAAAGTGCCGTTTTCATTTTAAAACTGTACCTGGCATTAGTTAGGCTTCATTTTGACTATGCAGTGGATTTTGGTCACCGAATTATAGAATGGATATCGAATTGCTTGAGTCTGTGTAAAGAAGGATGACTAAGATGATTCATGAGTTGAGGAGTTTAAGAGACTTAAATCTTGATACCTTAGAAAGGATAAGAGTTCAAATGGGTAAAAGGTTAATAATAGGGAAGACATAGCTGAGGGTTCTTATTTATACCGAACAGTATTGGACACGCAGCAATGGGTTTAAGCTTGACAAGTTTAAGTTTAGGAAAGAGATTGGTAGAAATTGGCTTACAAATCGAGTGGTAGTTAAATGTAATAGGCTCACCTAGTCATGTGATAGAAGTGTGCTCCCTGCGACATTTTTAAGAATAGACTGGATAGATTTATGGATGAGGGTGCTAGGTGGAACTGAACTAGGTGATGGGGACAGGAGCTGCCTCGTATAAGCTATTGATAAGCCTTTTGCAGACTCCTTTTGTTAAGTTCTTATTTTCTTGACAATGGCTTAAACAAGGCTGATGACTTGAACGATGACATAATCGTTCTGATAGAATCTTACAAATTACGGACCCGCAAGACTTGGATCCCGTATCTATAATAATCAAGACTTCACCACTGAATACAAAAGAGTCTGAAAATGAAATAATAATAATAATAACGATAATAAAAATAAAATAATAATTTTAAGAAAAATGGACCATGCATTCGCCGGGCTCTTCCCTCCCCCCACGCACCACACACACACGTGTGCTGACTTTATTACCCCAAGACTCTCTAGGACGCGGGGGAATGGAGCTTCCCTTCCCCACCTCCCGGGTCCTTTCCCACTTTAGAGAATAGTCCCAGACAATTGTCTTTGATCTCGCCTTGTAAACATCTTCCTCTTCGAGACTCCCGACTCGTTCCGTTTTCTCCCCTTCAAAATGCGGTCCAGTGGTTTTCGATGGTAAGGTCTCAATTCCGAAGCTATTCAAGGTAAGTCCACAATTTATCATTTCCCGGGCGGACGGAACAAGTCCTTCAAACTTTACCTCATCTCTTCGCCGTTTCTTATAAACTGTGAACTAACGAGGGTTCTCTGAGCTTACCTCGCTTAGAGATTCTCCCTTGAAAAGAGCACCTTTATCTTTTCCAAAACCTTACTCTCATTTATCGTTTTCTCTTTTCCCTCGCGTTCAACCACTTTCCTTTAGGTTAACAACCTCAATACGTTGGTTTCGCGCCTTTCAAGCTAGGCGTTGGGACTAACATAATAATAATAATAATCAAGAGTTCACCACTGAATGCAAAGGAACCTGAAAATGAAATAATAATAGTAATCAAGAATTCACCAATGAATACAAAAGAATATGAAAATAAAATCATAATAATAATAATCAAGAGTTCACCACGGAATGCAAAAAAGAGTCTAAAGAGGCAACATGGAGCTGGGGGTGTAAATAGAAGTGATGGCCAGATAGCCCCTTAAAAAAAAAGGTGATTACTTGCTGGACATAGAAATTGAACACCAGGAAATTGAAATCGTTCAAATACGCCCCTTGTACGCTAATAAATAACAATTTAAAAGAAAAATAAAGATAAGTAACGCGAATGGATTCTCAATTGGCAATTGGAGGACAAGAACAATATTACTCAATTGCTCATCCATCAGAAGAAGAAGCTTAGAACTAGGTCATAAACAATTATATAAGTATGACCTATAGGGCTGAAACCTGACTAAGAAACCCAGGATAAAAAACCCGACAGCCCCCGAGAACCAATGAACCCCTTATGATGGGATCAACTTGGCGAGTCCGAAAAACAACAAACTGAACCCTTGAACTAACTAAAAGGTAAAATAAGGTAGAAACAAGAACGAACGTAAATGTTTGTTCCCTTCGAAGCGCAATAACAACGAGGCTGCATCACGCAAAACGTAAGGAGAGATTTGTAAAGAAACTATCGAAGCTGGAGAAAGTGTCGATGATGTGAAAGACATATTGTTACATATCCTCCCGAGGCATTGTGGCTAGGGGTGGGGTGGGTTGGGGCAAACGGCAGGCGTTGGGGGAGGGAAAGTACGCGATTCTCCAGATGTTAGCTGCAGCAAGGTTGCTCATGCTACACCTAACATACCATTGAAGGTCATAATTAAAGGGAATGGTATAGGGTATGGGATAGCATTTCTAGACAATAAATGAATTAGATTGAATGGATTCTACTTGCTCAAAAACGACCTTATAAAGAAGGCCAATAACAAGATGGAGAACTTAAAAAAATACACTAAAGATTGAAATGAACTTGCACAAGAGTGCCAATAATTCAGACGAGGAGGTGAGAAAGAGATTCTTTCAGCCCTTGAAACGTATTGAAAGCGAAAAAGATCGCTTTCTAGGCTTAAATGACGAAATGAAGGCACATTTTCAGCCTTGGATAACAATTGTTTTTCTCTAAATTTGGGCAGCCGAGGCACTCGGGGCGTTGCCCCTAGAAGGGGCTGCCGAACCTGAGGGAAAAGGAAGACCCTCGGAGGACAGGATGGCATGAAAAAAAGAGGAAAGCCATATAAATCAATCTGGAATGATAGAGCCTAAGCAGTTCGATGTAATACATCCCGCAAGGAAGATTTGGGAGCACCACGCATACTTAAACGCTTTTCTCAATATGATGTGAATGAGTAAATAAGAACCGAAAACTTAATAACAGACATACCGTGATAAACGACAGTGTAGATAGGAGAAGGCGATTTGATACAAGCAAGAAAAAGACAACCCAGAATGTAAACCCAATAAATATACCGATGATGGCATACCAGAATACGACTTCAATATAACAAAGGTAAGAATCCAAACCTATCTAGAACAAACGTGCGAGAAAAAAACACAAAATATTAAAATAAAAACAAACGCTCAGATGAGAAAATGATAACAAAGGCTTAAAACACAAAACTACGAAAATAAACAAAACAAAAGCTTTGCTACGCAACCTAGCACGAATTCCTAATCACCCTCATCCAAGTAATTCTCATAATCATCTTTCTCTCCATCCATATCATTATTTTTGTATCGATCTTATCTCCTACTCATACGCCTTCACCACTTTTGTTATCTAAATCCCATGACTACTGAGTACAACATTGAGTCAATGGTGAATTGGGTTCTATTCAACACGTTCAAATTCAAAGAACCATTGGAACTTCTTCTGACTGCATTGTATTGTAATCCTCCTGTCCAGATGAGGGAAAGAGGTCAAATTATATCTTTTTTTAAGCGCAAAGGTGGGTGTCTTTGATGGCAGACCCACAAAAAAGTTCGCGACCAGATGCCTCTAGTTTTTATCTTTTTCTCTATTTTCTTTTACTTCATCCACTTTTCCCCTAGCATTCTTTCTTCCCGGTGGAAGGAACGCACCTCCGTTGGATTCCTAATGGGTCCTCTTTCTTCTCACTAAACCACAGAACTTATGCAGGTAAAGATGACTTCGCTCCTGTCAGATTTTGTACCCTCGCAAGAGGAACCGTATTATAGGGCCTCCTAACTGGCCCCTCTTGGTGCCTTGCTTCTTCAATTACTCAATCCGCAGTTCCTCTTTGCCCAATCCCTCTTAGCATTCACAACGGGACTTTAAAGGGAGTGTCAAAACGCTTATGAGACACGCCATTGGGAATAGACAGGGAACCCACCTGATCTCCGTTTGTTTCAGCCTGGACTGAATCGCAATTCCTGACAGAAATATTAAAAAGGAAATCGGTCAATTCCTGACTCAGAAACATCAAACTATAGGAAGTGGACGCTCGACGGCTTGGTGCCAGTTTCTAGCTTGGAGTCTCCTATCTTCTATCCATGTCGTTGTCCCTTGTTGTTTCCAATGTCCTTACCCCTCTCTCTCGGGCGATTAAGATTGATCCAGGGCCGTGATTTGCTGATACCCTCTCTTGCCAACCTCGAGTCCTCCCCGACGCTCAATCCCTTCATTCATTTTACTCTAAAACATAAAGGAGAATGAAGAAAATCCTAAGCTTGCTTCTCCCCATCATACACCCTTTTTTCTCGAATGAACTCTTCTTTCTCCTCTAAGTGATATCACACCCCCTCCCCTCCCCTCTCCCCACGACACATTCATACACCGCGATTGGCGCGATCGTTTGTTCCCCTTCACTGCGGCGTCATTTCATAGCTGGTTCTTGAGAAGGGTGACGGGATCTAATAGAAAGGTAATCGGCGCCTCACAGACGCTCATTTTGAAGACGCGAATCTCGCTTTGTGGGTCTTCGCCCTCGCGGACTGAGGGAGAATGAGGGCGTCTGAGGGAGATGAAAAGTTGAAGCGATAATAGGAGTGCCAGAATACTTGGATTTCTGTCCTATTTAGGAGGTTAAGCGAAGAAAGGAGTGGTTGGAGGCTGCTTTGGTCTTGCTTAGAGGGAAAAGCAAAAGGGCGAATGCAGACATGGATGATAATGAGGATAAGGCTGGAAGGAAATCAGGAAAATGATATCCTGAACTTCAAAGATGTCCTGATTTAGGAGCGCACGTCCTTAACGGTGCAAGGTTGGGCCCCCACTCAGAAGGGTGAAGTGGAAATGTGTGTGGAAGAAAGCATCATCTCAATTAAGGGAACAGAGAATTCTTTCAAGCCTCATTCCACTTCAGTGGGCCGAAAATCATAAGGAGGTAAATATTTTGGCACTCGATCAAATACGAACATAAGTCGAAATTAACCGAACGCTTGTCTTTTCCCAATCCGGGGGGGACGGGGGCGCTTTCTTTATTCCAGCACAACTCAATGCACAGCGACTATACCTCCTTTTTGTCCTCTGGCCATTTACCAGTAAGCAACAATTCAGACCGTGATTGCGCGCCTTTGTCAGTCCGCTAGACCATTACAATGCATTAGCGGGAAAGAGAATGGTCTGGCTTTTAAGTTTGGTCGACAAACCTCATTTGCCGGATAGACATCCGGGTTTAAAAGTTGGCAATTCTGGCCCATGGTCCTCAGTATGAGTCGGCGATTCGTCTCGGTAGCATGTGAGAGTCAGAGGGGAGTCGCGAACTGAGGGTGGTTGAGTCACTTTTGAAATCCTGGCCGCTGATTGGTTCTCTCTTAACAAGTGAACGTTTCAACGGTGAATAACAGAAATTCCGCTGTTATTGAGACTATTTTACCTTCGTTGTCCCTATTTAGAGGCTTATGTTGCAGACAAAAATTATGTCAGCTTCATTTGTGTGACAGGTGGATTGAGTACAGTTATTAGGTGCGTGACGCAAGTAATTTGTATCGTTATTTCTCGTCAGCACGAAACACGCATAATAGGGTTGTGTTGTAGTAATTATTAACGGACTTTAATCAATTCGGGGCTTGCACAGGTGTTACCAAACCAGACTCATTTCTGTATGCATCCGCTTGGTACAGACATATCTCACTCAGTTCGAACAGGTGTTGGTTGTGTGTTTACAATTGATATTACCTTTACTAGTTCCTAACATCGGTATATGAATAAATAAATAAAAGAACCATAAAAATCCATATTCCAAAGTTAGAAGTGTAACTCTCTCATTAAGAAGCCTCACAGGGCAAATCTTCAGAAGAGTCAAACCAAAAACCGACACAGATTCTGATTCATTAACGCATTTCTTCCGATTCAAAATCCACTGGGGGTAGCTAAATTTCCCGTTTCAAAGATATAATCTATAACTGTTCCCCCCAAAAAAATATAGTGGAAAAGTTCTAATATTGTGCGTATGGAACGTGGCCAAGCTCTATGAAGGAGGTTCTCCGTTGCTCGGGAAACCGCGAAAACCCGACAAAGACGCGTCACCCGTGAATCCCTTAATGCGAGAAAATTCGACAAAAATAACACATCCTTAGTTGAATTTGACTATCTTCCTCTTATCTTCCCCATTCGTCCAACTCAGTCAAGTAAGTAGAATGATCATAAATTCCAGTACTTGTGACTGAGGAAATCCGTCTACAGGCTGCTCATTAATTTCCTTGGTAATATACCTTAGTAAATAGGCTGATATTTCGTTATCCATAACCCTATATTTTAAGAACGAGATTTTTTGAAGGTTTGAATAAGATTTTTTCTTTTAGTTCGGTTGTCACCTAAGTAGATTTAATTTTTTATCAAAGTTATTTCTAATAATTCCTTTAGAATATAAAAAAAATGGTAAAGTTCAGAAATAAATATAAGTATCGAATTTTTGGAAGTATGTATATGTTCATGTTATACATGGTTGTTCTTTAGTTTCATTCGGATGTTGGAGTTCTATGTTGGCATCATTGTTAATCCACTGGTGTGTTTGAGGAGTGGTGTTTGTGAGGAGGATATTTTTGTGAATTAATGTTATAAGGCCTTGGACGTTGGGTTGAGTGTTGTTTGTTGGATCGGTCTAGTGCTTGATGTTTGAGGAAGTGGAACAAAGTGTTTCTTGTATAATGGCGACGTAGATGTTGTGGTTGGTTGAGAATAGTTCGTGTTTTGTTGGACAAAAACTTGTCTTTATCTGTAAGATGTAGTGTGAGGTGGGATGAAGATACACAATGCCATTGCGTAGTGCATTCATTTTATGGCTGAGCGAGGTGTAGGGCAGGGTGTCCTGTTTGTGCTGGTGTTTCATTGGCCAGAGGAGTGGCCAGGTATGATGTATCTGTGGCATGTGCAGAGGTATGTTTGGTGGATGGGTTGGACTCTATGTCCCATCCCCAATTAATGTTAGTTTGATCTGGTGGTGGATCATGGGGCTCAGAGGTGAAAAAGGAGTGGACCGGATGCTGAGACTGAGCTCGGAAATCCAAGTAACGGCCCCTGCAGGGATGATGGACATCGCTTATGTTACACGTAACATTTTTTAGTCTGCGGGCATAGACCCCCCCCCCCATAAAAACGACCGACTCTCTCCCACTCCTTTTATACCCTATCGGGCACAATGCGCGGTGATTGCCATTCGGAAAATTGCCCAATTAGGAAAATCTAACGGAAAAATACCATGCAGAATAATGAAAACAAAAAAAATCTAGATTGTTCTTATAATATAAAATACTTTAATCATCATCATCATCACTAACTATAATTTGAGAAGGGGATTTTTGGGAGTACTTGAATAATAATTTCATCTTAGTTTGGTTATGACTTATGTTTTTTATCAAAGTTATTTCTAATAATTCTGTTATAATATAAAAAAACAAAATGGTGAAGTTCAGAAATAAATATAAGTATCGAAATTTGGTGAAATTTTTGTAAACCCAAAGAATTACAAATGGGGAAGTTCAGAAAATTTATTTTTATATATCTTTTTCTATAACTATATTTTAGCAACGTGATTTTTTGAAAGGGGGGAAATAGTTTGGAGTTCTTTTTTAAAATTATTATAATTGGCGAAGTTCAGAAAATTTATAAAAAATTAACCATGGCTGCTTTTTTTTAGATTTTAAATTTTAATCTTAGTAGGTTTCTGATTGGGCCTATTTGTTGCAAAAAAATGATACATTTGCAAGGAGTAATTAACCCTTAACCCCCACTAAATTTACCGCTTTTCCCCACTAAATTTACCATTTCACCCCACTAAATTTCGCGGTTTTCTCCCCCCCCCCCACTTAATTTAGCGAATTCGCCTAACTAAATTTAGCGCTTTCCCCAAATTAATTTCGCGCTTTCCCCTTACTAAATTTGGCGCTTCCCTCCACTAAATTTGGCGCCCGTTCCATAAATTTAGTGCTTTCCTCCAATAAAATTAGTGTTTTCCCCCACTAATTTTCCCTTACTAAATTTAGCGCTTAAACCATTAAATTTAGCGTTTTCCCCACACTTAATTTAGCGCTTTCCCCTCACTAAATGTAGCGCTTCCCCCCCCCCACTTAATTTAGCGCTTCTCTTACTAAATTTAGCGCTTTATCCCCACTATATTTAGCACTTCCTCCGCTTAATTTAGCTCTTCTCCCCGTACTAAATTAGTCGTTTCATAACGACGGGATAATTTACCTGCTTCATCTTCCAAACTTTACAGATCTTTCGTTACTTTGTCCGTAATGTGACCTCGTTGTTAGTGCGCGTGTACCCTACTATCTTGTCTAGTTATTGCGCTTGAACCCTACTATCTTGTCTAGTTATTGCGCTTGAACCCTACTATCTCGTCTAGTTATTGCGCTTGAACACTACTATCTCGTATAGTTATTGCGCTTGAACCCTACTATCTTGTCTAGCTATTGCGCTTGAACCCTACTATCTTGTCTAGTTATTGCGCTTGAACCCTACTATCTTGTCCTGTTATTGCGCTTGAACCCTGCTATATTGTCTAGTTATTGCGCTTGAACCCTACTATCCTGTCTAGTTATTGCGCTTGAGCCCTAATATCTTATCTAGTTATTGCGCTTGAACCCTACTATCTTGTCTAGTTATTGCGCTTGAACCTACTATCTCTAGTTATTGCTGCTTGAACCCTACTATCTCGTCTAGTTATTGCGTTTGAACCCTACTATCTCGTCTAGTTATTGCGTTTGAACCCTACTATCTCATCTAGTTATTGCGTTTGAACCCTACTATATTGTCGAGTTATTGCGCTTGAACCCTACTATCTTGTCTAGTTTATTGCGATTGAACCCTACTATCTCGTATAGTTATTGCGCTTGAATCCTACTATCTTGTCTAGTTATTGCGCTTGAACCCTACTATATTGTCAATTATTGCGCTTGAACCCTACTATCTGTTCTAGTTTATTTTGTTTGAACCCTACTATCTTGTCTAGTTATTGCGCTTTGAACCCTACTATCTTGTCTAGTTATTGCGCTTGAACCCTACTATCTTGTCTAGTTATTGCGCTTGAACCCTACTACATTGTCTAGTTATTGCGCTCGAACCCTACTATCTTGTCTAGTTATTGCGCTTGAACCCTACTATCTTGTCTAGTTATTGCGTTTGAACCCTACTATATTGTCTAGTTATTGCGCTTGAACCCTACTATCTTGTCTAGTTATTGCGCCTGAATCCTACTATCTTGTCTAGTTATTGCGCTTGAACCCTACTATCTTGCCTAGTTATTGCGCTTGAATCCTACTATCCTGTCTAGTTATTGCGCTTGAACCCTACTATCTTGTCTAGTTTATTGCGCTTTACCCCACTATCTTGTCTAGTTTATTGCGCTTGAACCCTACTATCTTGTCTAGTTATTGCGCTTGAACCTACCTATCTCGTCTAGTTATTGCGTTTGAACCCTACTATCTCATCTAGTTATTGCGTTTGAACCCTACTATATTGTCGAGTTATTGCGCTTGAACCCTACTATCTTGTCTAGTTTATTGCGATTGAACCCTACTATCTCGTATAGTTATTGCGCTTGAATCCTACTATCTTGTCTAGTTATTGCGCTTGAACCCTACTATATTGTCAATTATTGCGCTTGAACCCTACTATCTGTTCTAGTTTATTTTGCTTGAATCCTACTATCGTGTCTAGTTGTTGCGCTTGAACCCTACTATCTTGTCTAGTTATTGCGTTTGAACCCTACTATATTGTCGAGTTATTGCGCTTGAACCCTACTATCTTGTCTAGTTTATTGCGATTGAACCCTACTATCTCGTATAGTTATTGCGCTTGAATCCTACTATCTTGTCTAGTTATTGCGCTTGAACCCTACTATATTGTCAATTATTGCGCTTGAACCCTACTATCTGTTCTAGTTTATTTTGTTTGAACCCTACTATCTTGTCTAGTTATTGCGCTTTGAACCCTACTATCTTGTCTAGTTATTGCGCTTGAACCCTACTATCTTGTCTAGTTATTGCGCTTGAACCCTACTACATTGTCTAGTTATTGCGCTCGAACCCTACTATCTTGTCTAGTTATTGCGCTTGAACCCTACTATCTTGTCTAGTTATTGCGTTTGAACCCTACTATATTGTCTAGTTATTGCGCTTGAACCCTACTATCTTGTCTAGTTATTGCGCCTGAATCCTACTATCTTGTCTAGTTATTGCGCTTGAACCCTACTATCTTGCCTAGTTATTGCGCTTGAACCCTACTATCCTGTCTAGTTATTGCGCTTGAACCCTACTATCTTGTCTAGTTTATTGCGCTTTACCCCACTATCTTGTCTAGTTTATTGCGCTTGAACCCTACTATCTTGTCTAGTTATTGCGCTTGAACCTACCTATCTCGTCTAGTTATTGCGTTTGAACCCTACTATCTCATCTAGTTATTGCGTTTGAACCCTACTATATTGTCGAGTTATTGCGCTTGAACCCTACTATCTTGTCTAGTTTTTTGCGATTGAACCCTACTATCTCGTATAGTTATTGCGCTTGAATCCTACTATCTTGTCTAGTTATTGCGCTTGAACCCTACTATATTGTCAATTATTGCGCTTGAACCCTACTATCTGTTCTAGTTTATTTTGCTTGAATCCTACTATCGTGTCTAGTTGTTGCGCTTGAACCCTACTATCTTGTCTAGTTATTGCCCTTGAACCCTACTATCTTGTCTAGTTATTGTGCTCGAACCCTACTATCTTGTCTAGTTATTGAGCTTGAAACCCTACTATCTTGTCTAGTTATTGCGTTTGAACCCTACTATATTGTCTAGTTATTGCGCTTGAACCCTACTATCTTGCCTAGTTATTGCGCTTGAACCCTACTATCCTATCTAGTTATTGCGCTTGAACCCTACTATCTTGTCTAGTTATTGCGCTTGAACCCTACTATCTTGTCTAGTTTATTGCGCTTTACCCCACTATCTTGTCTAGTTTATTGCGCTTGAACCCTACTATCTTGTCTAGTAATTGCGCTTGAACCTACTATCTCGTCTAGTTATTGCGTTTGAACCCTACTATCTCATCTAGTTATTGCGTTTGAACCCTACAATATTGTCTAGTTATTGCGCTTGAACCCTACTATCTTGTCTAGTTATTGCACTTGAACCCTACTATATTGTCTAGTTATTGCGCTTGAACCCTACTATCTTGTCTAGTTATTGTGCTTGAACCCTACTATATTGTCAATTATTGCGCTTGAACCCTACTATCTGTTCCAGTTTATTTTATTTGAACCCTACTATTTTGTCTAGTTATTGCGCTTGAACCCTACTATCTTGTCTAGTTATTGCGCTTGAACCCTACTATCTTGTCTAGTTATTGCGCTCGAACCCTACTATCTTGTCTAGTTATTGCGCCTGAACCCTACTATCTTGTCTAGTTATTGCGCTTGAACCCTACTATCTTGTCTAGTTATTGCGCTTGAATCCTTACTATCTTGTCTAGTTATTGCGCTTGAACCCTACTATCTTGTCTAGTTATTGCGCTTGAACCCTACTATCTTATCTAGTTATTGCGCTTGAACCCTACTATCTTGTCTAGTTATTGCGCTTGAAGCCTACTATCTCGTCTAGTTATTGCGCTTGAACCCTACTATCTTGTCTAGTTATTGCGCTTGAACCCTAATATCTTGTCTAGTTATTGCGCTTGAATCCTACTATCTTGTCTAGTTTATTGCGCTTGAACCCTACTATCTTGTCTAGTTATTGCGCCTGAACCCTACTATATTGTCTAGTTAGTGCGCTTGAACCCTACTATCTTGTCTAGTTAGTGCGCTGAACCCTACTATCTTGTCTAGTTAGTGCGCTTGAACCCTAGGGTTATACATTTTTCACTCATTTTCACTTCCTTCATCTTCAACACTACAGATTTTTCCTTACTTTCTGCGTAATGTATCCTCATTGGTATTGCGCTGTAAATTAAAATAAAACCCATGGTAGTACTGTCTCTACTCACCCCACTACTAGTAGGGTATCATCGAAGTACTCATATGTCGATCTACTCGTCTTTCAATTCATTTTAATCTCTAAAACCCGATAGATTTGAACGTCGGCCGATGTCAAGATGCGCTGTTTATATTTCCTTAGCTTTATTGATCATACGTTCGATCATTTTGGTCTGACAAATATTAGCTGAATTAACTGGGTTTTGTGTGTGTGTGTGTGTGTGTGTAACTCACAAAGTATCGCGTGGCTAAGAAATAAATGTAACAAGCCTACAAGGAAAATAATAAATATATATTGTTTCACTTGCTTATCATCTTGGCAGTAAATTTGTGTTAAGATGTAATGTTTGAATGTATGTTAGTGTGGATCTAGGAAAATTTGTCTGAAAAATAACTAGAAATTCATTTGTCTTGATGCATTCGAAGTGTAGAAGCAAAGAAAGACAATGGGTTGATTTTATTACATAATATATTTAAAAAAAATGCTTGAATAAAAATAATTTAATTAAAATAATAAAAAGTAAGTTTGTGTGTAATACTACGAATATAGTCACTAATACAGGGTGACCTCAAACAACGGGTCATAACTTTTGATAGGCTTCATTTCTTAATGTTTTGTCGAATTAAGAAATGAAGCCTATGGGAATTTGAGGCCTGTTTTTTGTGTCACCCTATATTATCGTGCTCAAAATTTTGAACACTTCTATTTACACGGTGTGCAGCATTGCGACAGTGTTTCCTCTTGTCTATCGCAGCAACATACTGCTCAATTTGAGTCTCATTAAAACTGCTTCTCAAACAATCGACGAATTTCCATATATCGGAGGCGGCGAGAAGCCACTCGAGTTTTAAACCCTCGACGGCGTTGTTTGTTATGGCCAAATCCTTAAGGACTTTCAAAGTACAAATTCCACAACTTGTGTGAAGAGAGCGGTAGACTTAGATCATTCTTTCAATTAGGCCCGCGGTTTTTAACCGGGATGCTACGGCCGCGACCAAGAATCATTTTTAAAATGCCTAAATTACCCTAAAATATATACATATTTCAAACATTTAAAAAAAATCTAACGACACGTGAAAGTATTTTGAAACGAAAAGAGAAAGATTGCAGACAATGAATGGAGAAATGAGAGTTGCGTTTTCAAATATACGTCCCATTATTAAAGAATTATGCGGTACTCATCAAGGTCAAATTTCCCATTAAACTTTTAAAGGTAAGATTTATTTATTTTCTTTTTTTTGTCTTATTTCTATTAAATTAGCTTAAATGTCAATCGTGGTTAATTTTGAATTTTTTTTACGCAATTAAGTATTTATACGTACATTATTTTATATTGAAATCCCGTGGATGCTTCTAGAAGGGCGCCACTATCATAAAAAGGTTGAAAACCATTGAGTTAGGCCGTCCAATCCACGTGTCTTCCAAATAATCAAGGCCCTTGTGTGATTCAGGATGGAAGGTGCTAATATAACTTAAATGAATCAAATGCATCTATTAGTGTACCTACTGGAGCAAGTGCTTGTGCCGATAGACTAAGCAGGCTTGAAGCGAAATCAGCATTTGTTCTTTTTGTAAGGCACTGCTTTGAATGACATGAAAGATAGAGTGCTTGAAATGAAAAAAAAAAAACAACTCATTTCGCTCTGCATTTGGAAATTCTTTTATGCATGTTATCTCATTACTTTCTCCAAATTGATCATTATTGACAATGACTCACATAAGTGGTCTAAATTCTGTATCTGATGTAAAAGGGCTACCTGTTTCTTCTCATTTGTCAGTTAATAACGCAAGCACGAGAGACAGCGAAGTTTTATCTTTTAATTCAAGCAGAGTAGTTGGTGAAAGAACAAAGAGATAGTTTTAAATGTATCGTTAGTATAATAATAAAGTTTATGCGATGAACATTGGGAATTACGTCTATTAGCAAATATTACGAAAAGCTTTTTAATTGATCATGAGTCATAAAGCAGAATTTGTTAACATTTTAAGCCCCGCAACGGGGTACACTGTGAGGACTATTACACTTGGTACCTGGAGTAGTTGTATGTCCTCCCAGCCTGAGTGCAAATTAGGGAAGCTCTGTCACTGGGATGACTTTAACTCGCTGATGGGGCTTGGAAAGTGGTTGGTGCGAAAGCGGACGTGCGCCAGCATGCCCGTGTCACTCCTGGAACGACCTTCTCGGAGGTCGTCAAAAAGGGTGTGACCACGAAAACAGAGAAGCCGGGAAACGGAAGAGCGTAGGGAGTCCTACACTAGGGGACTCCCTCAAAGTTCTTCTGTTCAATGCGAGGTCAATCAGGAATAAGTTTCTTGAGCTCCGTGGCCTCGTAGTAACAGAGGAACCTGAGATGGTGGCCATAACGGAGTCGTGGATAAAAACCTCAAGCCGAGATTTTGAAGGTGAATTCACGATTCCCGGTTACCAGCTCTTCCTGAAAGATAGGCCAGACAGAGAGGGTGGCGGTGTGATGTTGTATGTCAAGGATACTCTCAACTCGACGGATTGCAACATCATATCCGACCATGAACTACTAGGTGTTGACCTAGAGATAGGTCCTGCCAAATACAGGACCCTGGTGCTTTATAGACCTCCTGCCCAACTCGTTGAAAAGGACAGAGATCTGTACCAGCTACTAGGAGAACTTGTCGAAGACAGAGTGTGTATCGTCATGGGTGATTTCAACACACAAGTTGACTGGGAAACCAGAGAACCCTGTGGCGGAACGCACTACTCCTGGTGTTCACGAACAACGAGTTCCTGACTCAATGGGTGAAAGAGCCAACGAGAGGAGACAATATCCTCGACTTGGTTTTCACCTATGAGGATGACATCGTTGAGGACCTCTCTGTTGGCGAAGAGCTCGGTGGCAGTGACAATCGACTCATTAGATTTGTAGTCAAAGTCCCCAAGGCAGGGCCTGCAACTAGTAAATCAAGGAAACTGGATTTGAGAAGAGCAGACTTTGCAGGTCTACGCGCGGGACTGACTGACGCGAGGCTAGAAGAGTGCGATGCTGTTGAAGACACTTGGAACAGTTTCAAAACCACATTCATGAGTCTTCAATCGCGTTTTATCCCTCTGAAATGCCCCGTCGGTCCTCTGTTCAACCAAAGTGGTTTAATCGAGAAATCGGGCAACTGCTTAGGGAGAAGAGAAATGTGTACCGGCAATCGAAGATCTCGGGTGACTTTGACGAATACCGGAGGCTAGCCAGGAGAGTGAAGTCCAGCATAAGGGCGGCTAAGCGGTCTGAGGAACTCCGAGTGGCGAGACTCTGTAAAGAGAATCCCAAGGAGTTTTTTGGATATGTGAACAGCCGTTAACCAATCCGTCGAACGATTGGCCCTTTGAGGAATGAGGAGGGGACATTAAAGCATTCAGATGCAGAAAATGCTAACCTCCTCAACGACTACTTCTCTTCAGTGTTTACTGAAGAGTGTGGTCCCATTCCCCAGCCGACGGATTCCTACTCGGGGGGAAAAGCTGGAGGCAATGGACTTCATTGAAGGAGAAATAAAGAAAAAGATCGCTGACCTAAAGACGAATAAGTCCCCTGGACCGGACGGGTTTCTACCTAAAGTGTTGAAGGAAGTGTGCGATGAAGTATCACGACATCTGTGCGCTATCTTTAACATGTCAATCCGGACCAAATGCGTTCCTAGAGACTGGCGTGAGGCGGAGGTGACTCCGATCTTCAAGAAAGGAGACCGTAACCAACCGTCGAACTACCGACCTATCAGTCTGACTTCGATAGTCGGTAAACTCATGGAAAGCATCATGGTGGACAAAGTGACGTCGTACTTAGAGTCAAACCTGCTACTGAGGAGTTCCCAGCACGGCTTCCGAAGGCAACGGTCATGCCTGACGAACCTTGTGGAATTCTTCAACTTCGTTTTCAGTGAGCACGATCGGGACAAGGCGGTGGATGTGGTCTACCTAGACTTTCAGAAAGCCTTTGATAAGGTACCACACCGCCGCCTTCTCCGGAAAGTGCGAACGCTTGGCATAGACGGAAAGGTAGCCGGCTGGATCGAGAACTGGCTAAGTGGCAGACGGCAACGGGTGGTGGTGAATGGACAGTCTTCTGAGTGGGTGCCCGTTACTAGCGGGGTGCCTCAAGGTTCTGTCCTGGGACCACTACTATTCATCATCTTCGTCAGCGACATGGAGGGTGACATGGTTGCCAAGATTTCCAAATTTGCCGACGATACCAAGCTTGGTATGAACGTTGCAAAGGATGGAAATACTGCCCGCCTGCAGGAAGACCTTGGGAAGATTGGGGAGTGGTCGGACACGGCAAATGCCTTTTAACGTGGGGAAATGCAAAGTGATGCATATCAGCCACAAAAAAACCCAATCTCAGTATATCTTTAAGGGCACAGATATGGAATCCACCGACACTGAGAAGGACTTCGGTGTAACAATCACTAGTGACCTCAAGTTCTCGAAACAGTGCATTGAGGCGGAGAAAAAGGCCCAAAGGATGCTAGGCTATATTAAGCGCCAGTTTGGTCATCGGAACCAGGAGATTGTACTGTGCCTGTACAACTCACTTGTCTGACTGCACCTGGAGTATGCCGTACAATTTTGGAGTCCTTCATTGCGAAAGGACATCGCGAGATTGGAACGCGTACAAGCCAGGGCAACCAAGCTGATTCCCTCTATCCGACATAAAAGTTATGAGGATAGACTAAGGGAATTAGATCTGTTCTCGCGGGAAACCCGTAGACTGCGTGGTCAGCTCATCGAAGTTTTCAAAATATTTCGAGGGTTCGACAATGTTGACTACCGGGATATTTTCACACTGAGTGAGAACAGAACGCGCAATCACGGCTTCAAACTTGAACTGAAGCGTTACAACCGCAATCTGTGTGGAAATTTTTTCACTTACAGTATCTGCGGTAAGTGGAACGCACTTCCAGTGGAAGTTGTCAACAGTGAATCTGTTGACCAGTTCAAGTCAAGACTAGAAAAGTCTTGAAAAGCGGCCGTTCAGGGACGCAAAACAATTGAGCAGCCATGTGCCTGTTCGATTGCTAGTGCAAAGGTACCCTCTTTGAATGGACCGTAAGGTCTCCTAGGGTACTTACTTTCCTTGTTACTCCTTGTTACTCTCAGTGCTAGTTCTTTTTTTTGCGACTCCCCCTCAACCCTTTGTCGACTTGCACTTGGTACCAGGAGGAACAGTTCTCGGCCGGATAGAGCGCAAATTAGAGACGCCTCACAACTGTGTTGAATTGAGTTATTTGACGGGGCCTGGGTAAGTTGTTGGTGTGCTACCTCATGACGTGTCAGAATAGAGGCTTTGGAACCTCTATTAACAACACCTTTTAACGCCTGCAGGTTGTAAGCGACCCGGCTTCGAAGGGGCCTAGGCGTTGGGGTGCGAATAATGGGAAGATCGGGTTTGCCCCGATAAACACCTCCCTGCCTGTAATGGGCTGACCACCTCCCTGTGGCCGTTCCTGGGTGCATAAGGCTGTACCTCTTAGGCGGACAGGCTTTACTGCCTTGCTGGCTACAGACCAACTAAAAGTCTCGGTTCCCTTCTTAGGGTCTGCCACAACCGATCTTCAGATCCTGGTCGTCATGTTGAGGATTACTACCTCCCAGTAAGGATATCCGTCGGCCGTCCTGTCTCTCTGGCTGCCCAGTTTGTAGCTGCAATCTCTGGAGAACAACCTGCCAATACTCCTCCTTTATAGGGGGCGCTTCATAAACTTCTTTGATGGGTTTGGGAGTTACCCCTTAACCCTCTTTTGCAAACTTGCTTCCAAAGGACTCCGCTTTTTAGAGGTTCCCCTTTTGCTTTCTCAGAGGCCCGCTAGTAAGACAGCGAGATAACGCCGCAACGTCTCGGTTCGTCCTCCCCCCCCCCGCTGGGGTCACATGAGCGACAACAAGCCTCTTAGAGTGGTAGGAGGAGGTATCGTCCCCTGAGGCTTGCCCACGCACCTTGTCGCTCCGATGTTTGTTAAGATGATGGGAGTTGGCGTGCCCGCTCCCCTTTTCTTGCCAATGAGGGTCGGTATACAGGCCCCATGAGTCCCGGTCGCATTAACTTGGGAGGTGGGAGGGCATTTAGAAGACCCTCCTGAAGTAGAAATGGTTCCGGAAGTGTCCCCACCCCTGATGGGAGGGTTTTCCAGGGATATAAACCTTGGATCAGTGCCAGACACCATACCTAAGTCCGTCCCTCTGTAAGACCGACCCTCCCCAAGCGGCACGGGTCGCCGAAGACTCGCAAGGAGGTGAGAGACCCCCCCCCCCTTTCCCTTCCTGATGCCTCTTTGACGGCCAAGATCTTCCCCAACTCGGAGAAAAACATGGCTGAGTTTGGTACCTCCGGCCTTAGGGCCCCTGCCGGCGGGGGGGGGGAAACAGGTTCACTCCCCGCTCTCCTCTTCAAAAAAATAAAAGAAGAAATGAAAGACGACAAAGGATTCCTCTCCTTCCGCGGGTGCTCCGCTGACGGACGAGTCTCCTGCCGTTTCGGCAAGCGACCAGGCCAAGACCAGTACATCCGCCCACGAGATGCCGTCGGACGGGGAGGCTCAGACCAAGACCGGAGTCCCAAGTGGGATGAGAGGAGCCTCGATTACGTCGCAGCCCCAAATTCAGAGAATACTTGTTGTTTTTGAGCTCACTGGCTTCAAACTCTTTTTTTTTTTGTTATTTGGTCCACTGATGGCAGCATGTTGGTCAAAGGCAACATGATCCATCAGAGGAGGGCATTAGCTAGTTTGCTTGGTAGAGAGCCTAAGGTGACCCGTTTTTCGGACGGGAGCCTTCTAGCAAATACGTCAGACCCTTCCGAGACGGACATGATTAGGGCCCTTCAGACCCTTAATGGCACGCCGGTGAGTGTGACGCCGCACTCTACCATGAACTTGATGAAAGGAGTGGTTTATGCGAAGGAACTCGTGGACTACTCAGGAGAAGACCACGGGGTGGCCATGGTCGATCGTGTGATGAGAAAACATGGAAAGTGCTTTGAGACCGACCTCTACACTCTCCGTCACGTTCGAACATGACAGGCTTCTTGAATCGGTGCCTGTTGGTTGGTATCGCTACCGCTAAAGACATTCGTGCCATTGCCGTGGAGTTGCTACTACTACCACCGCTTCAGCCATACGAATCGTTCCTCGACGTTCAAAGTCAGGTTTACCCGAACGCTGTGTAAGGTGTTCCAAAGCCGTACAGGATTTCCAAATCGTGTAAAGCTAAGTGTGTTAATTGCGGAGAGCAGCATCCTGCTTCTTCAAACCAATGTGCTGGGTATCTCCTGGAGAAGGAAATCCTGGTTCTTCAGGCTACGGATCATTTTTCATTAGGCGAGGCTAAGGACTTGGTCATGGCGTGCCCGGCGCTGCCTGGTATGTCCTATGGCTCAATTTTAAAAAAAGAAACCCTCTGCTCCTAGTCCCTCCAAGCCTACGAGCACCGTTGTTTCCGCGCCCATTTGGAACCCTTCTGCAAGTTATACCAACCCGAGCGCTTCCCTGGTAAAGCTGGCAGCACAAAGGGTTCACCTCCAGCATCGGCTAAAACCAGGTCCTCCCCCGCCCTCCCAGTTGACCGTTTCTTGTAAGGCGAAACAGCTGCGCACCTCCATCAAGTCGTTACATTTCCAAGAAGCAAACCTCCCCAAGGTGGTCATGAGGCCATCTACGGAGCTTCGTAAAGCTGTTCATCAAAAGAAGGACGGCACCAAAGGGGCTTCAACTCCTACGATTCCAACCAAGGCTGGACTGGGCGGCTCGGAGATCCGGGACTCTCCAAAATAAGGACCCCCTCGCTTCTGAAACGGGGGCAGCTTTCGGGCCGGTGGTGCCTCTGGCTCTGCCCAGGAAGCCACCCTGGAGTGTGCCAGCTTTGACTATTTGTAGTTAGACCTCTGCTCCCAAAGCTTACACAACGCTGGGTTATAGCATTTGACCTATTTGGAGCACACTTCGTGACGCTGGATCCGTGCCAGTGTACAAGGATGGCTCCAAGTCCCAGGAGGGGTCGGCTTCGACGCCGTATCCACTCGTTTGGAAGTCAGCGGAGTCTCTACCAAGCGCTGCGTCTGTCTTCTCTGGAAATCTTGTTGCAATACACCGCTTGGAAGGGGAGATGAAAGGTCGTACCCGATTCGGAGAACTGATTGTGATATTTAGCAACTCACAAAGCTCTCTCCGTTAATTGAAGTCTCCATACTCCCTGGTTCGCGGCATCTGTGATTCCATGATATCCGTGAGCCAAGTGGATGTTGAAATTATCTTCTACTGGTTTCCTGGGCATGTGGGAATTGTGGGGAATGAGTGCACCGATGAGGGCGCCAAAGAGTCCGCAAGGACAGGACGACGAGACCAGCGTTTCGCTCTTCCTCACACCGACTACAAGGCAGGAATACGGGCTGCCCTTCGGGCGGCTTGGCAAAGAAGATGAGAAACGGCCGAGGGAAACTTAAAGTTACGTGTCATTGCGCCGCGACGGCTTCAGGTCGCTTTCTGTCGTCTTCGAATTGAACACACTCGCGGGACGCACTGCCATTTGATGGAGTGCTCGCCTGCGCCATACTGTGAAGACTGCGTTGTCCCCCAGACTTTCGGCAGATTCTTGTTGAATGTCCCAGTCTGGGTGATCTCGCACGTTACCTGTCCTGGTACCCGGAGAAGCGGGGTCGCTACCGCTTGTCCATTATGCTCGTGGCAAGTTCGTGCACTCAGATTTGTGGACTAATTGACTTTTTGGAGGAGGCTGGCCTCTTCCATTTTATTTGAATCACTTTAGTGTTGGTCGCATGTTACCGCGCCGGGGGGAGGTGGGCTTTTCCTCTACGTCGGTGCATGCTTCTTTCCTGCTTTAGCTGTTTATTGCTTTTTGTTTCTTATTTTTTGTTTTTGTTTTTATTACTTATTTTTATTTTAATGTAGTCTATTATTAGACTTGAGATTGACTACGGCGTCTCATGTCCTTGTAGGCAGTTGCCAGATGATCGCTATGAAATAAAATAAATCACCTTTAAAAGTTTTGGTAAATTCAAGAGAAAATTTATTTCACTAGGGCCGGAAGGGCCGGTCCAGCGAGGCTTTGTTGTCTAATAAATCATATTGTTCTCTTAAAACTTTGTAACTTTGGAAGTTTTCGAGCTTGATTGAAATGATCAAGTACACTAGATATTACAGAATGATGTTAATTTAGGAACTTCACGCATTTCTGCTAACGTTTCTTTAGCTGCAACTTCGCCGGCGTCTAATATGTGGTTATGGTCAGTGAAAGATTTCACAGCTTCATTGTTAATGGTATCTATACGAGCGCGGCCCTTTCCATTTGGATATTTGTCGCACTTCCAATAAATACTGTCACCATTCTTATAAGACCGATGACCCTTGTCAACCCATTTTTAATTATTCTGATTGAATAAACTGAGCACATATTATGGGCTACTGAACTGATCAATTTAAATCTTCTGCGATAACTGATTTCGATGTACTATTCCGCACAAGAGGTAATCTTTTAAAATGGGGCATGTCAATAAGTTGTATCGTACATTAGATAATAATTTGTACGCCGTATTATATTGTATTTTAGACAAATTGTATTTTTGACGAATTTTTTTAGACAGTGGATTGCTTGCAATTAATAGGTTTCGTATAAATGGTGACAAAATTCAAAATTTATCTGACGTCTCGGAGCAGCAAATAAACTATGAAGTTACAAACCATGTTTTCAAATTTAAGATTAATTTGTCATCTTAATCATTAAATCCAGCCCTAAATAAAAGATAAACAACACCGTTACATTCCTTGTAAATTGTTATTATGAATCCATTTTTGAAAGTTATGAGTTCAACCATTGAAGCTGGCCCACATGGGGCGAAGCCTGGCCTACGTGATATAAACAAAGACTAATTAACGAAATTGATTCAGGGTGAAAGATGGAATCTAGTGGAGTTCCACAGAGATATGTACTAGGACCATTTCTATTTATTATATATGTTAATGATATTAACTTTATTGTCCAATCTCGAAATTTGCAAATGATATAAAATTGTGAACAAAAGTTGCACCTTTTGACCGAGAGAAAATTCAAACAGCAGCCAATAAAATCGAGGCTCTGCTGCACCCTCAAAACTGGAGACATAGCCCCTCTGCCCTAGTGTATACCATGCCAGGGGTATATCAGGTATAGCATAGACCAGCATGCGGCAGTTGACATCTGAATGATTGGGTCCCCTCCTCCGTCGTTAATAAAGGCAGGAAGGAGGCTCTGCATCTTTCACACGTTTTCACTTCATTTATTTTTATCGCTTTCTTTTCATTTATTATTTTTTTTAATCAACCAAATCTTGGAGTGGTCTATTAAATGGCAGATGCGTCTTACATATCGGTGAAAGAAACAGAAAATTTAGCTACGCCAGAAATAATCTTGTATAAAAGTGGATACTGGGGAAAACTGGAAGTGTCCATCAACAACGGCTTAAAACTTTCCTAACAATGTATTGCGACCTACAACAAGACCATTAAAGACTAAGGTTTTATCTTGATAACGTTCTTTTACTGTACAAGTCCATCGTTAGGATATACAGTGTAACTCTGTTGTCCTTCGCTGCGAAAAGATGTAGAGATCCTTGGAAGGATGCATCGCGGAAAGGAGCTTCATCAGAGAATATCACTTTGTCCCAGTCTTCAACAGTATATTTATTTTTTGTTTCCAACAAAAGTGGAGCATAGCTGTGAGGTTTTTATTTATGAGATGAGCCTTCTCTGCAGCCCTTCTCGAAAAGAGACCTTTGTTAAAAAGTCTCTGCCTTACTGTGCGCGCTGAAGCGTTGCCACCTGATTCTTTCCAATCGGGAGCAAGCTTGGCACAGGAGGCAAACGGATCCTTGAGCTAGAAACTTACCAAGAGGTTGATCGTGGTGTTCATTTGAAGATCTTAGGATTCCAGAAGACTTCTTAACAAGAATGAAACCAGTCGTTTTAAAGTAATTAATAATCTTTGTCGTAGAATGGACTCCCGACGATATACCATATCTATTCGTTGAGGGGACTTCTTTAATTATCTTTAGAGTGCGTTAATGTCTGGCGGGCCGATATAATGTATCTTCGATATGCTTAAGAAGTAGAACTGAGCTCAAGGATAATTATAATATTGCTATCATTAATAAAATAGAGTTTTATTAATAACTATCAACAAACACAAGACGGAAAATATTGACATAAACAGAGAATGGAAAGGGTCGTGGGGGCTCGGGCTAATCCGAGGATTAAAGGATTTAAAAAGGTAAAACAAATATAGAGTTAAAGAGATGGGATGGTTCGCTAAACCATTTAAAGAACAGGATAGAATTGACAAAAGGGTTAAGTACTCAAAGGTGACGTTTGGCTTACGTAACTTTATACGAGTGGTGCAGCGGAAGGCGACGTGAAGGAATTTTCGGTCCGCTGGCGAGTTCCAGCCGAAGGGGGGGAATAAAAGGATCCTGACGTGGCGTCTGGGGAATGAGAACCGTTTCTCGACGAACGGCTTGAAGAACAATGGCTGTTCTACGTTGTTCTCTTCTGAACAACCGGGGGGGGGGGGTGAGAACCGTCTCTTGTCTACGGGCTCAAGAACAATGGCTGTTCTAATGTTGTTCTCCTCTGAACAACAAGGGGGAAGGGTGAGAACCGTTTCTTGGCGAAGGGCTCAAAAGAACAATGGCTGTTCTACGTTGTTCTCTTCGGAACAACAGGGGGGGGGGTGAGAATCGTCTCTTGTCTACGGGCTCAAGAACAATGGCTGTTCTAATGTTGTTCTCCTCTGAACAACAAGGGGGAAGGGGGAGAACCGTTTCTTGGCGAAGGTCTCAAAAGAACAATGGCTGTTCTACGTTGTTCTCTTCCTGAACAACGAGAGGGAAGCCTTAAGGACTTGGCGTCACGAAGGGCTCGAACCTTTGGCACTCAAGGGATATTGTCCTCCTTCTGGACAAGTGATGGTGAATCTCGAGGTCGATGTCCCTTGGCGCACAAAGGGAGAGAGGGTCGTGGTGATGTTTCGCGACGAAAATCTGGATCTCCAATCTGATCTTAGTGGTAAAGTTTCCATCTAAATAGTCGAGACACTCCCTTGGCGTGGGGGACAATGGAGTGGGAGCTTCGAGGGAATGAACAGCCGAGCCTGGGAACAATGCCTTATCTGCCCATAAGCCTAACTCAATCTGGTGAGGTCGGCGTATAGGGGCGAACGGGGGGACGATAACCTCCTTGTTTAAACATTGACATCCGGTGGCTGTGATAAGGCGCCAAGCTTTGACGCGAAGATGCACGTGGGAGCATTGTGGTTTTAAAATAATATGTGATAGGAGTTGAAACTAACGCTGCTCAACCCGTTCTATCACAATCTTAAACTTGGTGCTCCTTGATGTTATACCCTTAGCAACTACAGTGGAACCTCGCTTAAGGAAAGAATAAATAATTAGTAAAATAAAAAAAATACTATTGCAACTTATGAAAAAACAAGGTACTTAACTCCTGGCTCAAAGGAGACGGAGACGGGGTGTGAGGGTGGGGAGGATTATTGGCGTGAAGGAGGAGGCCAGTTCTTTCAATGTTCTCGAACTATCAACGGCTTGCCCTAAATGCTTCTTCTTCGTCCCTTGATGCTCCTTGCGTTTTCTTAATGAGGTCGGCGAAAATCACTTTCGCCTTTTCACAAATGAAGATCTTTAATAGTGTCGCTTTGCATTTGCTTCTCGTTGATCTATATGAGAAGCAATCTTTCAACATCGCCAAGAATACGTGGCCGTTGCATAGATATTCTTGTCACTCACTTTGAACCATTTATCTCCTAAATATTGTCCTTATTCTTGAGGATAGTGCAAATTGTTGAAGTAGTCCGATTTTATGTGTGTGCTAGGTCAGCCACACTCACACCTCGTTCTCGCTTCTCAATGATTTCACGTTTCACTTCTACGGTAATTCTTCTTCTCTTATCGCTGTTTTCTTGCGGCGTTTTCTTCGGGAACATTATTGCAAGGGTTATTAAACTTTGCACTAAAAAAAATTCACAAATAATGCGTCTGAATACAAGTTTGAAAAATGTACGATCACAAGCGACACTAGGATGCTGCCGGAACGAGTGCTAAACATACACATACCGAAAAGTAGGTGAGAGCGAGTCAGGAGTAGAATACAAGGGACGTCGCGTTGTATCCTCGTGGCTTACTCGATAGAAAGGAGCCTTCACGTCAGGCATACGAATCACCGTAAAAATGAGCAAGGTCAATTTTAATTTTGCTTATGTGAAACGACACTAAGCGATTAAAAAAAAAAATTACTCGTTATGCGAAACGTCGCTCATTAAGGGAGTCAAAATAAAAATTTGCTTGTTAAGCGAGCTTTGACTGCATCTCCTTGCATTTTAGGCCAGTTTAGTAGGTACAGAGCAACAATGGTTGCACACTTTTCCTAGGAAAGAACCATTTCTGAAATTGAAAAAGATTCAAACATTATTTTTTACAACATAATATTGCGAAAAAAGATTATAATTACACATCATTGATTTAACCAATATTAGTCATCATTTTACCCTTTTGATCGAGTAGCAAAGTTCTACGGGCTGAAACTCACCTCCTACAGGAACAGGACCTGAGCTCGGTTTTAGATTTAGCTAAGGAATGAAATTTTTTCTTATTATTGAAATGCTGATTTTTAGTCGCGTGCGACTCTACAATCTACATCTCACTATATCGGTCGGTCGGTGTCCGTTTTACTATTTTATTGTAATAACATTGTAACTATTCGGCCGATTCTAACGAAATTTGAAACCCTTATGTTGTTTTACATTCTCTTTCGAATAATATAATTGTCAAAGTCCTCCCAAGGTTAGCCCGGGAATTATTTTGTTTTGGAAATAACATCATAACGATTCGGACCATTCTAACGAAATTTGAAACCTTTATGTTGCTTTACTTTCTCTTTCTAATGATATATTTGACAAAGTCCTCCCGAGGATAGCCAGGGATTTTTTTTTTGCTTTAGGGAATTATTGAAAGTTTTGAAGGTCGTAAGGTCATAAATCAGAATAAGAGAACACGCGACCTTTTGGTTAACAGACATTGTTTAATAAAACTGTAATATTTTGAAAAAATATTTACGAGAGATTGGGTAGTTTTAGTTTATAGAGGTTTTGTGAGTGGCCTACAATGTCTTTGTTGGCCTTTGTATGCTCCATGGCTGTATATCTGCAGCCTTAGTTGGGGCTGAATACCTGTAGAGATAATTTCATTATTTATTTCCCATTGCTTTATCGGAGATGATAAGGGTCATTAAATACTAAAGATTCCCGCCCCTGGAAGTCTTTTTTCCGTTAGATGCGGATTTTATACCAAAATAACATGACGAGGAATTTAAGCTTACCGATCGCCGACTTGGTACGAAGGTAATCTGTGTGGGCCTGGGTTTATGTGGAAGTCTGGTTGCTTCTATTTCCGCATGTATTTGCATATAAGTGAGGGAATGTAAGTGTGTGTGTGTATGTTTCTATAAACAGACACATACTTCTACTCTGTGTAGTTGTTATTGATAAAAGAAGAAAAAGAAATCTATGAAAATATGTTATTTCCATTATTCGGGAAAATTAGCTTTAATCGACTGTAATTGTTAAAACATAAATCAAAAGATATAAAGATGTTTGAATATA
Organism: Ceratothoa steindachneri; assembly: GCA_963969495.1. NCBI lineage: Eukaryota > Metazoa > Arthropoda > Malacostraca > Isopoda > Cymothoidae > Ceratothoa > Ceratothoa steindachneri. Next base: position 75,808,320 of record OZ018320.1, read on the forward strand.
AAAATATACATATGATTATCAGATTGTTTTCTTTTTTTTTATTTACGATCACATCGCGGCAGATACTAATAAAGCCACAGCCACAGCAACAACTAAATATTTACGAGTATTTCTTAATCAACAAATCAGGGAAGTAATGAACTTATTCCCTATAGGTATATAGACGGTACGGTGGGAAATACTTGAATTCACAATAAAAGAAAATAGAGTTAATTTATGCAGTTATATTTACCAAAGTTACTGGTTAAAAACTCGAAAGATTGTATGTAGTCATTTTATTAAATGAAATCGCCGTAGGCTTGAACCACCATCTCCAGGCAGCGCTGGAGTGGTGGACTGGGACTCGTTGGTCTCTCTATCAACTATACCCCACAGATAATAGTTAATGGGGTTTAAGTGTGAGGAGTTAGGAGGCCAGATCTTTGGAGTGATGTGGTCAAAGAAATTGCTTGAAAGCTTTCCGCACCATTTTCCTCTCTCACTACTTGATCTCTGTGGTTCACCATAGCGATCCATCCGCTTTTCTTTGTATTCAAATCATATCATGCCACTCGTATTTGTGTGGCATGGTGCACACTCCTGATACTACACACATGGCCTTCCAGCGGCCACCTTCCGGATCCAGGGAAAATTCAACTCCTCCAGGCACTTGATGTAGTTCTCCGGGAGATAAACGAGGATATAACGTGACCCTCGCTACTTACCACCACAAAGACCATGATGTAGACCAAAAACCTGGTCGTCCGGGCTCTCGGTACATCTTTGGAGGACACAGCAAGCCAGCGGTTGATATGGTTCTGGCAGAAATTCTTCTAGTCTAAAAAGAACGAAAACATGAGAGGATGCTTCAGCCTGTTCAAAAGCATGGCAGCACAATCCCTCCTCCTGTCCTTCATCTTCTGCGATAAAGGCCGGCCCTTTCTCATCTGGTACGAGTAGTAGCGGATGTTCTCATGCACTAACTGCCTGATAAGAGACTCTGACACTCTCTTGTCCCTGGCTAAGGACTTCATTGACTTGGTGGGATCGTTGTGGTGGACTTGATGTCCACCACAAATTTGTGAATTATTTATGTATCAGAACGCTTAGGGTGAGGTTCCCGAGCCCCCGTACCCTCGTAATCACAGCCTGACTCACCCAAATCTTCCCTGAGCCTCTGCATCGTCTTCAGATGGAGACCCAAGTAATTAGATATATTCACATTGGAGCTCCCGGCGTGAATCCCTAGCAGCGCATCTTGCCTTTTCCGCGTTTTTGGGGAGGATTAAATTCAGTCATGCTATTGCTTCCTTCACAGACGATGCTCAATTGAATCTTCTATGAGAGGAAGAAGATAGAACCAACAATGGAAATACAATGTGTGAGTCCGTCTTTATATGTATACGACAAAAATGAGGGAAGGCATACGAGCCGGAAGGAGGGTGAGGGGCAGAGAACCTGGGCGTGGTCCTACCTGTTATGCCTGGTTGAGCATACAAAAAGAGAAATTAGCTAAATGACAATTATTCTAGAGATGAGATGATTAATCGGAATCGGGAATCGTAAGAATTGATCATTTTGGGGGAATCGGCATCGGCATCGCTAAAAATAATCCCAGTTTTCCGATTCCAAAAACGATTCCTTCAAAATTTCAGTACAGAGACTTTTTCAACAGTGTTTTTTTAAGTTTTTAATTTTCTTTCTTACTTGCCAAATAGCTAAATCGAAATTTTAAACATTGTTTATTTCGCGTAGATGTATGTTATGCTGCGCGCGCTTCCTACTCCCAGCCTATGTTAAACAGGGTTGGCAAAACCCCCCCAAATTTTGAAAAAGCCCAATAAAACCAGGGTTTTTTCAAAAATCTGGGTTTTAATCTGGGTTTTTTTATAAAAACAAACACTACGAGCATTAGAATAACATAGAAAAAGAATAGCTATCTCTATTTTTGTATAATATTAATAATTAATTAGTTTATTAATTATATTAAAGTAAGAACAGATCACAGTTACAGATCACGGATTGAGAATATTGGGTGCCCATGATAGCCATAACCTGTAGAAGGAGAGATGAATTATGAGTCAGTATCAGAGAAATAATCTTAATCTAATACATATTTGTTGAAATTATAAACATAAATATGAGTTTTGAATAAAATAATGATAAGTAGCATTCATTTCTTGAAAAGAAAAGTGTAATTTTGAAAAAAAAAACCCAAACCGGGAATAAAACCCGGTGTCGTGGTATGACATTATATTACATCAATACCATATTATATCTATGGGGGAGGGACCAATAACTTAAAGGCGAACCGAAAAGAAACGGAACACCACTAGTTTAGACGGGCTGAGTAGCGAGAAAGAGTGCAACGAGGTCAGGTAAATTATGGGCATTGGCAAAGCTCAAGGTTATTTAAAGAGGCATGCACAAAAATATAATTTTATTTATATAAAAATAATAAGAGAATTACATTAGATGAACGAGGGGGGGGGGGGATTGTAGTTATAAATCAGACTATGAAGTTAAAATTAATGTGTAACGGGAGGAGACTATTCAAATGGGTGAATTAACGCAAATGGGTTACTGAAGGGGGAGAGGAGTAGGCTTACGGAAGATTCCGGGTGAGACGACAGGGTAAGGATTCACGGATGTCTTCTTCACGTGAGGCGAGGGCGCTCAAAACTTCGGAGCGGGAACTTGAAGTGATGACGGTTCTCCCAAAAAAGGGAGGGGTGGGGGAGGGGGGGGGACGTCCGGTCCAGGGGAGAGTATTTCGGCCACCCGAAATCGAGGGGCGAACGAGTCGGAAAAATCACTCGGTAGCGATCGTTAAATGGAATTACCTCACTGGCTGGGGCTAATTCCGATACACAAATAGTTCAGCTGTCACTTTGCTTTGTTGTTAGCACCTGACTGGGAACTAGGGGGAAACTTCTTGGGTCTCCAGCACATGGAACTTCCGGGCTGGAAAAGAAATTCCACGTGGAATTCCTTCACACCCGGGTTTTTTTATTTGCCAACCCTTTACAGTTTCATCTTCAAAAATTTGTACTTGAGGAGATTTGGTACCGGCTTCTGGGGTTCAAAACTAGTGAAATTGAAGGCCAAAGATTCTTCGAACCAAAAACCTTAATATTTGCCTGGCACCAGTCTTGGAACATTTTTTTCGCCGCGGGTGAATATGCTTCAATCTCGTTAAAGGGTTACACCGGTATTTCCTATGGTAGCGTCTACCCAGGGGATGACTTTCTCCTTTAACCCGTTGATTGATCTTTACCCCCTCTTCAATGAAGATGAAAGTTCTTTTTTGCCGTTGATGTTACATCCGCCCGATCCATTAACGAAGTTGGCTTCTCTCTCCTAAAAGATGCCCGCTGTTGAACCGGAATCTCATTTTTATTTTGTGCCTAAACATGATCATTCTGTGTTGCGGGTGTCCTCGACACGGAAACTTCTCATCCTTCCACACAACTGGAGGATGTTAGTCTTCAAGTAGTCGTTGGAGGAGCAGCTTTGCTCTGCGATTCTATTCTTTTTGATGTGGTTGGAAAGCAGATATCTTATAACTCTTTTGAATGAAACAAGTTTCAGTTCATCTTTCAGCAATTTTTGCATGGTCACGTGACTCACTTGGATCTCCAGAGCAAGCTGACTGGCACTATTCCTTGGATTTTCCTGATCTTGTTTGTGTTCTTGATGAGGGTTTGGGACCTCACTAATGGGCGGAGGTGAGTGGGTGGGTGGGGTGGGGTCCTTACTCTTGGAAAACCAGTGCCTCCTTAAGCCGTTTGATAGCTTAAAATAAATCAAGATTCTGCTCAAAGTGTTCTTCCCGATTTTATACAGACACTCGATTGCTCTACATTTTCCCCTCAATTTTGTAAACGGTGTTTTTTTTATGAATTTACATTTTGAGTCACAAATTTCAAAAAATTCTGAAAGAACCGGCAAAAAAGTAATTAATTACTGGTATTTAAAAATATTTAAATGGAATTGGAACAGTCTTTACTTCGCGTTTCCGCCCTGAAGTTCTAGAAACGCAATATATTAATTAAATTAATCTTTCCTCAGTGTCATATCGATTTGACATTTTCGCATCTTTGTACGCGAGATCTGATTAGTTCTTTTTGTATTGCTCTAATATTTTGGCTCTGAATTTGGATTGGCTCGATTTTCTTGTATGGTTTTACAGTTTGCATCAGTTTTTTTTTTAATATTTAAATATTGAAACTGCTATTACTTTGTGTCAAAATTTTATTCCTGCAATTTTAAAACGTTGATTACTTTATCCCCCAAAACATCGGAAAGGCTTTAAAAACGCTGCGCGGACCAAAAGATACGAGCGTACAACCGCCGCTCGGACCAATTGGTCCTCTTTTGGTTTTTGACCTATGGAAAATTCTTAAGCAAATGTATTGTCTCTCATGACGTACCTCCCGTTTAGTTTCATTTATATTGCCTTTTTCACATCATTTACTCATGGGTCTTTCGATATTAAGACGTTTGATTTTTTTAACCTTTTTTCTCCGCCACTGAAGGGGTCCTCCATTTTCTTAGCCTGGTGTTCTAAGGGTTAAAACTCAAACCTGGTGTTCTAAGGGTTAAAACTCAAACCTGGTACGTTGGGACACTCATTTTATACGTATCTAGAACTGGAGAGACTTGTGATCACTATATTCATTAAATATAACTAAGTCTAAGAAGTCTCTGATCTTGTCATTTAGAGTCGAATTACTTAGTTTTTTCTAGAGTCCATAAATAGCAGTGGAGTACTACTACCCCTGCATTCATTCTATTAAGTTTATGTCGGTAAGGTGAAATTTCCACCTCTCACTGTATTTTATTATCAAAACCTTCAGGGGCCATCATCAATTTCAACTCTTGTATTTCTAATGTTTCCTGTAAAGGTGTAATTGACTTTTAGCTTGCCTCAAAGAAAAATAAAAAGGTGATTCCTTGATCCACAATTCATTCTCCACGCTGTCTTCTTTCACACCCAAACCGTAACGGCTGATCAACCGAGTCGTCAACTCAATCTTATCAGTTGAGTTAAATTAAGATGAAATTACACTACCTGCCTACAAATCCGAATTTCCATCGAAGTCTCTTTCAAAGTCGAAAAAAATGCATCCTTCCCTCGTGACAAGGAACTTTGAGATAATTAATGTAGGTTGTTTAGCCTCAGAATCTAATTAGTCTTCCCTTCGTTATCTGTAAGGATTAATTAGTTGTTTTCTTAATCTTAGAGCTTAGTTACAGCAGATGGCAACGCGTGAGTAAATCCTTATATCTAATAATATATTGTTAGTTTCGCATGAGTGATGTTGCCGGATGCACGCTTGATCGTTCCGTAAAGTCTTCTACAACAGCGAGCACAAGGTATTAGTAATATTTTAATTGTTTCTATTAATTATATTTTTATTTTAGGCTTAAGCTTAATCTTTAAAATATCATTGGTCCTTATTAATTTCATTTGTCAAGTGACCCCACTTAATTTTTCGAAATTAAAGTATCATTTCTCTTTATTAAAAGTTATTCTCGTTGAAAGACCCAACCGAAACGTACAAAGAATTTTCGTTCATGCTACCCATTCCAAAATTTATCTCACTTATTCCAAATTGCCTGCTTTTTGCCAACATCCTCTAAGATTCCCTCGCGTTTGCGTAAGAGAAAGTATTTAAAAGATAACCGTATTCTCCTTGCGATGCGCTCTCAGCTCCCTTCAAGTTACTTTGTCTCTTATGCACTTAATTTATGCCCATCTCTTGTTAAAAAGACCATTAAATTGCAATGCATTTTATTTCTCAAGTTTATACAACAATTCAACTATTTCGCTTCTCCAGTTCTTCATTTCTCGTTTATTTTGATCACGCCATAATCCATGAGGGGCCAAACTAGAAATTATAGCCTTTGGCTAGGTAGCCTTGCGAACTTTTCGAGACCACAAATCGCATTTGATGACTCACAAAATCAGCACTGCCTCCCAGCTCCCAATTTTCCTTTATGAAGAGGACGAAAATGAAGTGATAAATATGCCACATAAATCTCTAGAGCCTAATTATATTCCCCCTTGAATTCGACGTGAAAACTGTTAGGCTTTAAAATTAGAACTTACACCTTAATGTACAGACTTACAGTGAGACATATATCTCGATTCAAAACTAACTCCTACCATTCAGAGAATCATATCACATTTACTAACCTAAATTGTGAAGTTTGTAACAAGTCTATTACACATATCTAAGAGAGAGAATCCTTTTCGAGAACCAAAACAAGTACAGACACTCCAAAGAATATACACATTCACATAAAGGGTCTCATTGGAAATTTGTCCACATTATTCATAAATGCACAGAGTCTCGTACTTCAAGAGCATACACAAAGAGGATCACTCCAAAATGCATAAGACGAGACAGGAAAATAAAGGGTCCCAGCTGAGCATACAAAATCCCTCCCTCATACAATTATACAAAGGCTCATCCTTGGGCGCCTTTTCCGAGCGCCGAAAGTGAAGCGTCCCTCGCGCTCCTCTCTTTTGCTCTCGCCGTCATTGCTCCTTGCATTAAGGAATAGTTAATAGGAAGTAAACACACTTCTTCATCAGCAAGAACAGACGCCGTTATGCATACGAAATCAGCTTATTATGTCGCCAGTGTTTGGCGCTCGGCTCGCCTTCTCTGGCAAGCGGCCTCGTTGGAGGGCACATAGACCCTCGTAGTCTTCCCTATGGTTTGTGATTTCTCCCTCCCATCAGCCCGATGCTTGTGTGTGATGGGGGAAATGCGTTTAGTGTCTTGATGAGGCGCAGCTAGAAAAATGTTAAATCGATTTTCATAACTCCCGAAGGCTTCTTCTTCCCCCTATCTTCGATGTTTCTAATCTCTTCATATTAGGAGATATTACGGGAACGCGTGCTACTTAGAACCAAAGTCTATCTTTTAACCTGGGTTATGCAATAACAGCTGTTCTCCCTTTCACTCATTAGCTTCCCCACTCCCTTTACATGGCAGTGTATTTGGGCTATCTATCTTTGTTCTCTTAGAAAGAATCTAATTTATTACTATTGTTTTTTTACTCGCATCTACGCGTCTCCCTTAAGTTACTATGTCGGTCGGTCGGTCGGTCGGTCGGTAGGATGTAACCATTTTACATTTCAATGAGTGTTTTGGCAATAACATCTCAACTATTGGGCCGATTCTAACGAAATTTGAAACCCTTATGTTGTTTTACATTCTCTATCGAATGATATAATTCCCAAGGTCCTCCCAAGATTAGTCCAAGAATAATTGAAAGTTTTGAAGTTCGCAAGGTCATATGGTCTCAAGGTCATAGGTAAGAATAATTGAGAGCACGCGACTTAGGTGCGTTGACCTTGTTTATTATTCGCACATGAACGTTTTTGTGGAAAAATGGTTGGTTAAAAATAATTTCAAGGAGAATGGCGGAACTGCATTCGGTATATGGAAGCCAACCTTGTTCGACCTGAGGAAGGTAAGGCTCTAGGGGCGAGTGAAACCCAGACGACCCCTTACCGCTGGTGGACATGCAAATTAGGGGATGTCACGAGTCTGTGAATGGGTGGACTCTTATCTTCTCAGGCTAAAGACCTCATATGGTTTAAAGAGTAATTGAATGGTTGGGGAAAAAGAGCTTTCGTTGGTTAGACGATGTCTAATGTTGTCTGGGACCGAAATATCTTCGGTCATCAAAATGTGGTCTGGGATGCTACAGTCGTCTGTCGTCAATCTGGTTTAGGGCCATGAGGCTGTCAGTCATCAGTTTGGTCTTGGACCCTGCAGATGACATTTATCAATGTGGCCTGGGACCGAGAACTAGTCACTCATCAATGTGACCTGGGGTGGAGCACTAGTCGCTCATCAATATGGCCTGGAGCCGAACATTAGTCGCCCATCAATGTGGCTTGGGGCTGAGCTCTAGTCACTCATCAATGTGGCCTGGGGTGGAGCACTAGTCGCTCATTAATGTGGCCTGGGGCTGAGCACTAGTCGCTCATAAATATGGCCTGGAGCCGAACACTAGTCGCCCATCAATGTGGCCTGGGACTGAGAACTAGTCGCTTATCAATGTGGCCTGGGGCTGAGCAATAGTCGCTCATCAATGCGGCCTGGGTCCAACCACTAGTCGTTCATCAATGTGGCCTGGGGCCCAACACGTCCTTCATCAATGTGGCCTGGGGCTGAGCACTAGTCGCTTATCAATGTGGCCTGGGGCTGAGCACTATTCGCTCATCAATGCGGCCTGGGATGTAGCAGAGTTAGTCACTCATGAATGTGGCCTGGGGTGGATCAATAGGGTTTATGCATTAGTCGCTCATCAATGTGGCCTGGGGCTGAGCACTAGTCGTTCATCAATGTGTCCTGGGTGCCCAACAGGTCGTTCATCAATGTGGCCTGGGGCTGAGAACTAGTCGCTTATCAATGTGGCCTGGGGCTGAGCAATAGTCGCTCATCAATGCGGCCTGGGTCCAACCACTAGTCGTTCATCAATGTGGCCTGGGGCCCAACACGTCCTTCATCAATGTGGCCTGGGGCTGAGCACTAGTCGCTTATCAATGTGGCCTGGGGCTGAGCACTATTCGCTTATCAATGTGGCCTGAGGCTGAGCAATAGTCGCTCATCAATGTGGCCTGGTGTCCGTGCAGGTTTCGGATATCACTGTGGTCTGCAATCATAAATTTGGGAGTCATTAATGCGATCTGTGATCAGGCCTTTTTCCGTCATCAATATGGTCTGAGACCGTTCACCTAATGGTCATGAATGTACTCTGGGACCGTTAGTTGTCATCATTGTAGTCTGGGAAGAGGCCATTTTTGTTATTTAAAACTTATCCTGGGTAGTACAGTCTCCGGTCATCACTACGGTCTGGAACTGTGTACTTGTTGACCAGCAGTTTTGTCTGGGGTAGTGCACTAGCGACCATCGATGAGGTCTGGTTCTGTGCATTATTGCTATTCAATGTTTGTCTGGGGCTGGGCAGTTGTCATTCATCACTTTGGTCTAGCACCCTGCAGTTGGCCGTCCTCAAAATGTTCTGTGACCGAGCGGTATTCTGTTATCAATGTGATCTGGTACCAGGCAGTTGTCGTTCATTAATGTAATCTGGATCTAAGCATTTATGCTCATCATTTTAATCTGGGAACGTGGAGTATTCTTTCATCAATGTGTTCTTGGAACGTGCATTTTTTCTCATTAATGAGGTATGGAACCCGTTCAATTGTTGGTTCTCACTCTGGTCTGGGACCTTACAGTTGTTGGTCATCATTGTGGTCTAGGAGCGTGCTGTTTAGGGTCATTATCAGCCTTGGGAGCGTGCAGTCATTGGTAGTCAATATGTTCTTGGACCTTTCAGCTTTCAGTCATCAATGCGTTTTGGGAACATACAGTTATCGGTCATCAATGTATTATGTGGTCGCGCAGTAGTTGTAGATTTGGGAGGGAGGGGGAGACAACGGTTGTTTTCTGTCCGCACTATGTTATGGAAGCGTGCGGATGTTGGTCATCATTATGGTTTAGGACTGTTCAATTTTCGATCATTAAATGTAGTCTGCATTTGTCGTTCATCAATGTGATGATGGAAGGTACAACTGTCGGCAATATTGTGGTCTTGAACAGTCGAGTTTTCATTCCTCAATGTGATCTGGAATCGTGCAGTCTTTACTCATCCATTTGAGCTGGGACCATCCAAATGTCGATCATAAACGTAGTTTAGGATGGTAAAGAAGTCGGTCAACATTGTGATCAAGGACCTTACAGGTATCCCAAAACATTTTTCGCACCCCGATTTCAATTTTGGGGTAAATGAAGTTAGAATTTCAGTAAAGGTTTACAACATGGATTTTAAATCAAATCTGCACGATTGTATTGTGAATAGAGTTTGAATGATCTCAAGTTGTTACTTGAACAACCAAAGTTATTTAAGCAATGTTTGGATGCATGACAATAAATTTAGCTAGTATAACCATCAATAAAAGTAAACACTTACCTTTCCGCAAGATAGGAGCTTAAATTTACTTATTCATCAGAAACAGTACGAAACAAATTAATAGGTTGGAAAATCAAAGTTTAAAAATATATAGTAGAAGGTTTGAAATGCAGACGAAAATTGGGGAAGTTTGCAGATGTTTATTCTTCGGGAGGTGTGAAAATGGACCTCTCAATGGAGTGCTCTTGTCTTCTGATCTTAAAATGTCTAAGGGATGGACAGTTGCCATGTCCCTAGAGGGAGAAAGGGGAAGGGGGCAGACCTCATCCACTCCAAATTCTTAACATGTGGCTTAGAAAAGATTAGGGTTAGCTGATAGGTGCTAATATCTCAGCTGTAGAACCAACCAGCTATATAACAACCCAATATAAAGAGGCCTACCGGTGAGGGGGAATAAATTAGACACAAACGATAGAGGGATCTGGTAGACAGAAAAAGAAAGGTAGAACGACGCAGGTTGAAAATATATTTTTTTTAGAGTCTATCATTAATGTGATCAAGGGCCGTAGCAGTTTTCCTTACTTTGATCTTGGACCCTGCAGTTGTTAGTCATCAATATGTTCCAAGATCGTGCAATTGTAGATCATCTATTTGGTCTGGAAGCCTGACGTTGTCTGTCATCGATCTGGTCTGAAAACGCGCAGTTGTTGGTCATAACTGTTCTGGGACAGGGAAGTTATCGCTCATTAATATGGTCTGGGACAGTGCAGTTGTCCTTTCTCAATGTAGTCTAGGACCGTCGAGCTGTTGGTCTTCAATATGGACTGGGACCGTTAATTTGTCTGTACTCAGTGTGGTCTGGGAGACGTGCAGCTTTTGGTCATCAATATGGTATTGAACCATGTATTTTATTGTCATCAATTTTATCTGGATCGGTGCTATTGTTTATCATAAATTTGGACTTTTGCTGTGAAGATTATCGGTTATCAATATGGTCTGGGACTGTGCAGTGTCGGTCACCAATGTGGTCTGGTACCATACAGTTGTCGGTCACTAATCCGGTCTCAAACCTGCAGTTGTCGTCATTAACATGGTCTTAGCTCGTGCAGCTATCAGGTATCAATGTAGACTGGGCCGGTTTAGTTGTCGGTTATCAGTGTGGCCAGCGAACGTCCAGTTATCGGTCATCAATATCGCCCGTGATAGCCCAACCTGTTCTTTCGAGGATTCAGATCAAATTAGGAGAGTTGCGTTCTAAGCAATGTTCTAGTCCTTAAACTTTTATACCCCAAAATTCTGTCCCCCTTGAGAAATGTCCAAAATGTTTGCAAAGAGAAACCTCTAGAGAAGAGCGTAACATTTATGACTACAACCTTGAGGGGTTTTGGCCAGGATAGGGAGCTAACCACCGGACCCTATTTCAATGGAAGGGAGGATTGTTGGGCACAGGTTAATCTGATAGCGCCTCCCAATAACTGCCCTCACCTTCTCAATAAATCGGAACATGTTGAAGACACTTGCTGGAAGTGCTTGAACAAATCATAGCATACTCGTCGATCCCTCAATTAATGTTGTAATGATTAAAAAAAACTTCGTTCTTTCACCTGAGTTGTAATCCATCGAAGGGCATGAGAGCCTCTCTTAAGTAGAACAGTGTACAGTCTCCCCAATCAAAACCAAATCTTTAGTTCAGAGCCAAGAAGAAAGTCTGGAGACGAGGTCATAGATGGTATATGGAGAGAAAGATTTATGAATTATTAGTGTAGTTGAATATAGAAAAGATTAGGATGATATGAAAGAGAAATAATAGTTTAAAACTTGCCAGAAGAACTGATTAATCCGATGGAGGAGTCGACGAACCGCCATTCGAAATCAGTTTTTGAAGTTTGCTCATTCCCAGGCCCGAATCATGGCCGCACTCCCTCCGCCTTCGAGTTCCGCCACCGGGACGATTATCATCCGTGAAGAGGGGTAATCACGGAAGGGCGAGGTGGAGGCAATCCGCGGAGAAGGTGTAATCACGGAAGGGCGAGGTGGAGGCAATCCGCGGAGAAGGGGTGATTACGGAAGGGCGAGGTGGAGGTAATCCTCGAAGAAGGAGTAATCACGGAAGGGCGAGGTGGAGGCAATCCTCGGAGAAGGGGTAATCACGGAAGGGCGAGGTGGAGGTAATCCTCGGAGAAGGGGTAATCACGGAAGGGTGAGGTGAAGCCAATCCACGGAGAAGGGGTAATAAGGGAAGGGCGGGGTGGAGGCAATCCACGGAGAAGGGGTAATTAGGGAAGGGCGGGGTGGAGGCATTCCGCGGAGAGGGTAATCATGGAAGGGTGGGGTGGAGGCAATCCGCGGAGAGGGTAATCACGGAAGGGCGGAGTGGAGGCAATCCGCGGAGAGGGTAATCACGGAAGGGCGGAGTGGAGGCAATCCGCGGAGAGGTGTAATCACGGAAGGGCGGGGGGGAAGGCAATCTGGGGAGAGGGTTAATCAAGGAAGGGCGGGGTGAAAAAGACCCTTGAAGACTTCTACTTCAACCAGCTTCTCAGAAAGTAGGGTTAGCCCCTTCCCCCTTTGTGCCCTATTAAGCTCAAGGTCACGTTAATCCTCCCCCACAATTGGTTCTACATTGCAATGGGGTGATATGTGGTGGAGTATCGTTTCTAAGGGGTCATACGTGGGCATGATGCCCCTACCTAGCCCCTTCGCAACCTCCTCCATTTGCCCTCTCACTCTTAAACACTCATTCACATAAACAATTTACATTTTAAGCAGATTTCCAACCTTTCTTACACCCATACACTCACTCTCTTATATTCTCTTCACAAATCTCTTTCCATCCATTCATTCTTACATGTCCATATCACCTAGAACACTCTCAGTCACAACCTCATTCACACTCTTGACATCATAAAGACCTTTTTTCCAATGGGGATCTTCACTATTTTTTCCTTCACACACCAAGCATCCCCTTCAAGTTGTCCATTTGCACTCCTCTCACTCGAGATCGTTCCCTCTCCAATGCTAGTCTCTCTTACGCACCAGTATTGGCCACAGCATACTTTCATGCAGCTTCCTGCCACATTCCACACTCAACATCTTACCATTCACCAACGCTAAACACCACCGACAATTTTCTACTGTTTAAAACCTTATGGTTGCAATGTGCTTCATCTTTCAACATCATTTGCACTGCATCCAAGGATTTCACAAGGACCAGTAATATCACATCTCACCCCATTCTCACCCACAAATACAATTATTTTATTCTTTTCTACATTCACTTTTGGACCATTTCTTTCACACAAAAGCTACAAACAATATTTTAAAATCCCTCTCACTCGCACCCACCAACACCAGGTCATCAGCATAAACCAACATATATATATATATATATATATATATATATATATATATATATATATATATATATATATATATATATATATATATATATATATATATATATATATATATATATATATATAACACATCCATCATCATTCTTCCTCACTCTGACACCTTTTCATCTCATTCCAATTCTTCTCTCACTATTCCATCTATAAACATTTTAAACCACCATAGCGACACAACGTTATCTTATAATCTCCTCGTGTATTAAACCACTCATTCCAGCTTTCACCCTAACACACGCATTACATCTAACATAAATACTCTTCATGCCATCCGAGAGTTTACAACTCCATCACCTGCCAAAATGCTTACCTCTCCACACGAGTATAAGCTTTCTTCTGATAAGTCTTTCACAACCGGGGTAATGGCGCAGTTGAGGGAGCCACAGGAACAGATTTAAGAGTCCATGAAGGAACCATCGGACTCAACCTATTGAAGCCTAAACTATAGTCAAATTACATTAATATATATATATATATATATATATATATATATATATATATATATATATATATATATATATATATATATATATATTAAGGGTGTTCCATTAAGACGGATCGCAGTTAGCAGTAAGCTAACTGCGATCCGTCTTAATGGAACACCCATATATGTAATTGATCTGTTCCTCGGGAATCTGATTCGTACCCGGGAAATGGTTCTAAAGATTTATTGGCCAGACGTTTCGAACCTCAACTGGGACCATCATCAGCGATAAACGAGAAGGGAAAAAATATTAGCTTAAAGTTTGAAAAAGACTCCCAATATAATGGTTTAAAAGCAGGGCAAGGAAGGTAAATCAATAAATTAAACAAATATTGAGTGGTATGTAAAACAAAAGTTACATTACATAAAAATTACTTAGCAATATCAGGTGTAAATTCACAAAAACGTAGAAGGCGTAATTTTTTAAAACAATCTAACTTGAGTATAAAAAAAATAAAAATCAAACTGAATGGATTTAAGAATAAAATAACCATTATATTAATAACAAAAACAAAACGCGAATGTGGACAAATTACAAAGAGGAACTGAGCTGTATCGTTGGAGGTGTGGTAGCAACTGAATAACGCTAGAAAACTAATAACGAAAATTGTTCGGTTGGTCTGTTGGCGAGTTATTGTATTGGTTGCTTATACTGCGAGTAATTTCATTGAAGAGGTGTAATGTATTTAAATTAGGGTTATTTTACTGATGTACAGCAACTGTAAGATTTTCAACTCCAAAGATGTTGAGGCTAAAGACAAGATGGTAGACGATTCAGGATTAAGAGGATGTTGGTGATAATCAAAGTGTTTCCTAATGAATGAGGCTTCTTGGTTGGAACTGGAAAAGCCAGTCCTGTAAGACAAACCCAAGTGCTTAGCGATCCTGCATTTTAGTTGCAAGCCAGTTTGGCCAACATATCGATTGTGACAGGTGGTGCTTTTTTAATTATAAACTACACGGGATCGCAAGGATTCACAATTCAAACCGATTGTCTTTAAAAGATACAATGATGTCTGTTTTCTGATTTTCAAGCACAAAGATAATGCTCCCTTATTTATTAATTTTATTAATCAACAACATCCGAATATAAAGTTTTCAATGGAAACATAAACGGAAAACAAAATTTCTTTCTTGGATCTTAACGTGGTTCGAGTTGGTTCAACTTTTAATACTTCTATTTATAGAAAACCCACCACCAGCAAATTGGGTACTTATTTTACCAGCAGGTCTTCCAGTCACTTTAAGTTGACTAGCATTGAAAGTAGAATTTTCAGAGCCTACCATATTTGCTCTAACTGGTTAGCTTTTCAGGAAGAAATAACTTATATAAGGGATTTCTTTCATTTTAATTATTACCACGATTTTATCTTTGATAAGTTAGTGTCTAAATTTCTCTCTAAAATATATTATCCATAAACCAGTCTTACTACTGTATCAAAGCACAAGGTTTTCCTAAGACTGCCTAATCTCGACCATTTAACGTCTAAGTTCAATAAACTCCTTTCTACCCTCACAAACCACTTCCCACATTGACAATTATTTTTTGTATAAATTCTAACCGTTTCCTTGCATTCCCCTTTTCGCCATAAGGAGTCAATTCCTATGAGCTTGCAATCCTGTGTCGTTTATAATTATACATGTACGACCTGCCACACTCGTTATATGGGCCAAACTGGCTTGCAACTAAAATGCAGGATAGCTAAGCAATTTAAATACATTTAAAGTATTTAAATACTCAATAATAAATACATGAGAAAAATGTATTTAGATACTAAATACATTCTGAAAGTGTATTCAGTATTTAAATACTAAATACATTAAATGCATTTAGATACATTTTTAAATACATTTCAAATATATGATATATAATGAAAATCGATAAGGACCATTAGTACCACAAAAAAAATCCATTAAAATGAAATTGTATATTAAAATTACTAATGTAGGATTTGATGACAATTGGACTTAGGTACTACAAAAAAAAATAGAAAGTTCCATAGAATGAAATTTCAGTTATCTATTTAAATCAGCATTACATTTAAGTAATATCAGTTGCTGAAATGTTTTGTCATATAAAGAACTCCGTTTTGCAGATAAAGTCAATCCTCCTAAACAGAAGAGCCGTTCCATAGGAGCTGACAACGGACGGATGGTGTTGTATTTAATATATAACTTTTTTATGTTTGGATATCTATCTAAACTTTGAAGTGTTTGATTTGAATCCTGAAGGTAACTGAACAATTCTAAATCTGCGGTTGATCGTGTTTGAGTGAGTTTTGTAAATCCAAAATAATCGTCACTGTCCGATACGACACTGGATCATTCAGTTTCGGGTCCCTCTGCTAAATGGCTGGAACTGTCCCATGAAATACTGATATCTAACCAATGGAGTTTGAAGAATGGATGGCTTGTTGATGCAATAATAGCATCTGTAACGGTGGCTTCATTTGCCAAGGTCAAATAAAATTGGTAGCGCTCTCCAAAGCCCTTAGTGACTGCACTTCAAGAGGTTGGCAAAATTTCAGAGAACGTGACTGAAGGTTCTTCAGCTTTTTCTCCACAGTGAGCAAGGTAGGGACCAATTCTCCATAAAAAACAGTTGTGTCTCCCTGTAGGTGATCAATTGCCACTGCGATAGGAGCCAAAACTGAGACGTACTCACCAAGAAATTCAATTTCGTGACTTCCGAACACTGGAAGTTCAAGGGACGTCATGAGTTAATGTAATTTCTCCTTATGTTTTAAAAGTAATGACAATGCATCAAACAGAGAGTTCCACCTTGTAATGCAAGGCACCTTTAATGAGCAGTTGATAACAGTTTTGATAATCTCTGCTGATTTTGGACGACCGCTTTTGTTCCATAATGCTACAAGGAGCTACAAGGAAAATAAGTACCCTAGAAGACCTTACGGTCCATACAAGGAGGTTACTTTTAGCGCAAACTTCCAAGGTGTCCGCTGGCAACCTCGAAGATCACTCGCGAGGATCTTAACGGCTATTTCGCAAGACTTTATCTAGTCTTAACTTGAACTGGTCAACATATTCACTGTTGACAACTTCCGTCGGAAGTGCGTTCCAACTACCGCAGATACTGTAAGTGATGAATTTTCCACACAGATCACGATGGTATCGCTTCAGTTCAAGTTTAAAGCCGTGATTTCTTGTTCCCCCCTCGCTGAGCTGAAAAATATCCCCGTAGTCCAGTCTGTCTAAGCCTCGAAGTATTTTAAATATTTTGATAAGCTGACCACGTAGTCTCCGGGTCTCCAGCGAGAACATATCTAATTCCCTTAATCTATCTTCATAACTTTTATGTATGATAGAGGGAATCAGTTTGGTTGCCCTGACATGTACCGTTCCAATCTCGCGATGTCCTTTCGGAATAAAGGACTCCAAAATTGGACGGCATACTCCAGGTGCGGTCGGACGAGGGAGTTGTACAGACACAGTACTATCTCCTTGTTCCGATATCCAAACTGTCGCTTTATATACCCTAACATCCTTTGGGCTTTCTTCTCCACCTCAATACACTGTTTCGAGAACTTGAGGTCACTCGTAATAGTTACACCCAAGTCCTTCTCAGTGTCGGTGGATTCAAGAGCAGTGCTCTTAAGGATATAGGGTGATTGAGGATTTCGGTGGCCGATATGCATCACTTCGCATTTATTTACGTTAAAAGGCATTTGCCACGTACTAGACCACTCCCCAATCTTCCGAAGATCTTCCTGCAGGCGGGCAGTATTTCCATCCTTTGCAACGTTCATACCAAGCTTGGTATCGTCGGCAAATTTGGAAATCTTGGCAACCATGTCACCGTCCATGTCGTTGACGTAGATGATGAATAGTAGTGATCCCAGGACAGAACCTTGAGGCACCCCGCTAGTAACGGGCACCCACTCAGAAGCCTGTCCATTCACCACCACCTGTTGCCGTCTGCAACTTAGCCAGTTCTCGATCCAGCCGGCTACTTTTCCGTCTATGCCCAGCGCTCGCACTTTCCGGAGAAGGCGGCGGTGTGGTACCTTGTCAAAGGCTTTCTGAAAGTCTAAGTACACCACATCCACCGCCTTGTCCCGATCGTGCTCACTGAAGACGAAGTGGAAGAATTCCAAAAGGTTCGTCAGGCATGACCGTTGCCTTCGGAAGCCGTGCTGGGAACTCCTCAGTAGCAGGTTTAACTCTAAATGCGAAGTCATTTTGTGCACCATCATACTTTCCATGAGTTTACCGACTATCGAAGTCAGACTGATAGGTCGGTAGTTCGACGGTTGGCTACGGTCTCCTTTCTTGAAGATAGGAGTTACCTCCGCCTCACGGCAGTCTCTAGGAACGCATTCGGTCCGGATTGACATGTTGAAGATTGCGCTCAGGTGTCGTGACACTTGAGCGCGCACTTCTTTCAACACTTTAGGTAGAAACCCATCCGGGCCAGGCGACTTATTCGTCATTAGGTCAGTGATCTTCTTTTTGATTTCTCCTTCGGTGAAGTCCATATCCTCCAGCTTTTCCCCCGAGTAGGAATCCGTCGGCTGGGGGATGGGACCACACTATTCAGTAAACACTGAAGAGAAGTAGTCGTTGAGGAGGTTAGCATTTTCTGCATCTGAATGCTTTAATGTCCCCTCCTCATTTCTCAAAGGGCCAATCGTTTGACCGATTGGTTTACGGCTGTTCACATATCCAAAAAAACTCCTTGGGATTCTCTTTACAGAGTCTCGCCACTCGGAGTTCCTCAGACCGCTTAGCCGCCCTTATGCTGGACTTCATTCTCCGCGCTAGCCTCCGGTATTCGTCAAAGTCACCCTAGATCTTCGATTGCCGGTACACAGTTCTCTTCTCCCTAAGCAGTTGATATTTGCAAAAGAAGATATTTTCAGTGCCTGCTTTTCATCAGTTGTGGCGACGAGACTGAGTTTGTGTGAAGCACAGTGCACATGCTTAGGTAGGTGGAAACTGCATGGGTCAGACGAAAGGTCTTCTTCTTGATCTAAGGCACTTCTCATTGAGAAACTATCCTCCAGCTCGTGCCCACCCTGATCTTCTTCACCTACCTAGGTTCCATCTTCTGAATCTGTAGACACATTTGCAGCAGTAACAGCAAATTCCTTAAACGCTTTAACAAAATTAGAGCCGTTATCTGTTACGGTCCTCGTGATTTTCTGCAGGGGGGGTATCGTATTCATCGATGATATTCTTTATATATTCAGCAATCTTCATGTAGTTATGTTCTCCTTTGAAGCGACAGCATACCAATACTCCACTATGACGGACAAGAGCAGCTTCCTCAAGGTAAAAAAAAAAAGAAATAACAGTCCAATGTTTCTCTCATAAATGTTTCCATAAATTTTACATATTAATATAATCGAGATAAATTCCCCCAACAAATAGGTCTGCTTTCAGCCAAGAGTTGATAACTCCCTAACTCTAAAGACATTTTCAAATTTCATATTTCATAAAGAGCAAAATCTTACATACACTGCAGTGTAACGCCGAAAAACCTACGGTTACGAGTTGACCAAATATCTGCAGTAAGACATAAGTAAGAGGTGCTGTCTAGTTTATTCTTCAGTAGAGCTCTTGTCACTTTCTCTTCTATAAGATTCCGGCCTAGTGTCCGCCTTGAAATGACGTCAACTGAAGAATTTAGACCTGCGGTAGTGGAATGTGTGATTATTGTGAGTGAAATTAATTTTCACAGTGAAATGAGAATATATGGTATGCATATAAAATTTTATATATAAAATGTAGCTATATGAATATCCTATGGTTATATAGGACTGGTACATTAATTCATAAATATATTATTAGTCCTTCATATTCAGAATTACATAGTAAAATATTGACTTTCAGGATTATTAGGAATATATATATTATCAAGCTTTATTTCTTACATTTTTGACGGGCAGGCATGCTAGTTTCGACATAATGATAAGCAGGTATTGCTACTATAGCGAAATACATCGTTATAGAAATTCATCTAATAACTACATATAATCGATCAATAATTATACTAATTATTCCTGAAAATTTTTTATTCAATAATATCTTCAAGTAAAGGATAGCGCGCTTTAAGAATATATATATGTGGATTCTCATGAAATTAATGCAATATATTAACCTCTGTTGTTTGTATATGTCTTCCTTTATTTAACTTCGTTATATAGCCTACGTAGTGAGCCATGATCCGAACGCTTTAGTATTCGGTCGTTATAAGAGCTTAACCTGTACTTCTAATAATATAATTGTAAACAACATTTGTAACTCAGAGCTCACCTTTAATTAATCTCACAAAAGCTGGTTGCTCCATGATTGATAGGGGATGCACACCTTGTATGATAAAATCTGCAATCAGCTTATTAACAACAGATTGTTTGGCCTTCTTAGTATTCACCGCAAAACACTCCGGTAATGTCTTTACTTTAACACCGCTGCATGAAGGACCATCGTCTAATACTGAACATTTTCTTTTTGAATCTTTTCTTTGAGTTGCCACGTAGTTATCCACTTTTTGCACCAAAGCAGGATGCTTTCTCTGTTGATAAATGTACATGATCAGATAATGTAAGGACATTTGTTTCACGTTGCCATAATTCACATTAAATTCAATCAGCATATACTATAAATAAAGGTGTAAAAGGAAGCAGGTAGGTTCGTGCATGGTAAACCTACGCTACTTAACATTATCGTTAGCTACTAGCAAATTTTGCCATTTTTTAAAATAAGAAAGAGTGAAACTTGTCAATTCAATTAAGTATCATATACTTAGATTTAATAAATTCTTACCTTCAAATGAATGCGTAGATTGGAAGTAGCATTGCTCGCCGCAGAGATTTTACCATTGCATGATGTACACTTCACCTTTTTTCCGTCGGAAGAATTCACTCTAAAAAAATTACCATCTAGTAAAGGATGACTATAATTACATGATTCTTTATCTTCCTCGTCTTTAGTATTGTCTAATCTCTCCATTTCACACCTTGGAAAAAGCTGAAGTTGCCATGAAGCAGTTGAAATAACGCTGAGCGCTCTCACTATACAACCGAACACAACTGTGACCATCTGTTAACTGAATTTGAACTGATGCAAGCAATCCTCCCTCACCGGCTCACGCAATCAACCATTTGTGTCATATAAGTTGCGACAAGCTTAAAACATGTATTTCCCGTTCTTAACAGCTATATAAACCTATTATCGGTAAAGTATTTTCAAAAAAGTATTTAAATACTTTAAAAATGATTTAAATACATGATTTCAAATGTATTTTCAAATACAATTTTAAATACATAAATGTATTTAAATACAAAGTATTTAAATACTGCCCACCTCTGCTCACAGGACTGGCATTCCCAGTTCCAAACCAGAAGCCTCATCCATTAGGCGACACTCTGATAATCACCAACATTCTCTTAATCCTGAATCGTTTACCATCTTGTCTTCAGCCTCAACATCTTTGGAGTTGATTATCTTACAGTTGCTGTACACCAGTAAAATAAACCGTAATTTAAATAAATTACACCTTCAATTAAATTAATCGCAGTATAACCAACCAATACATTAACCCGTTAACAGACCAACCGAACATTCTTCGTTATTAGTTTTCTAGCGTTAGTCAGTTGCTATCACACCTCCATTTGCGTTTTGTTTTTGTTATTAATATAATGGTTATTTTATTCTTAAATCCATTCGGTTTGTTTTTTTTAATTTTTTTTTGATACTCAAGTTTGATTTTTAAAAAAATTTACGCCCTCCCCGTTTTTGCGAATTTACACCTGATATTGCTAAGTAATTTTTATGTAATGTTACTTTTGTTTTACATACCACTCAATATTTGTCTAATTTATTGTTTTGCTTTCCTTGCCCGGCTTTTAAACCATTATATTGGGAGTCTTTTTCAAACTTTTAGCTAATATTTTTTCCCTTCTCGTTAATCGCTGATGATGGTCCCAGTTGAGGTTCGAAACGTCTGGCCAATAAATCTTTAGAGCCATTGCCTAGATCATCATATTCCGAATATATATATATATATATATATATATATATATATATATATATATATATTCCTTTTTTAAAGATATTTTATTATGGAATTTAAAAAAATACTTTGCATTGTAGAAACTTATAGTGTAAAATAGAGTTAATCTGCTGAAAATAGTGCTTTTGGGGGCCCATAGGAATAAGAAGGTTCCTAAGGGGGCCATAGGCCAATACAGGTTGGGAACCACTGCTCTAGATCCATAAACCCATCATACATTTTACAACTCTTATCCCTCCTTTTCTCACCTAACTCTCTCTCTCTCTTTATCTTTCTTTCTCTCTTTCTCTTTTCTCTCTATCTTTCTTTCTCTCTATCTTTCTTTTTTTTTTCTCTCTCTCTCTCTCTCTCTCTCCATTAATGCAAATACTTCATCCACACGACCCACAACATCTAAAATCGAGTTGGAGGATCGAACCCCACGAAAGACTCGTTCGCCCCTGAGATACGAACAGAACCTCAGATTCGAATGGTGGTACAAACCGTAACTGCCATAGCCTTCAAGCAGCGTAATAGCGACTCTGTCTGTTTGTTCCTCTCACACACACATTTACACAATCGTTGTCGACTCTGAAGGAGAAGTAAGAGTGTATGAGGAAAATTGTTGTTTGCAAACTCGTGTTTACCTACACATGTGGAGAGTCTCTTGTGAAGAGTTATTACTGAATGAGGTGGTGTGTGTGTGTATGTGCGCTTACACACGAAGGTGAAATGTGCGTGTTATGGCGCTCTCTTTGACCATTTCATGTCTAATTAATGTTTTCAAAGTGCGACGCTTCTCTTGTTTAGACAACGCTATTGTTACCTGGCAGCGACCATAGCTTTGCTATCTAGGTAATAATTAATCCATATATCTTCTTCAAATCAAAATCATAATAATATTATTTATAATATCAAACTCATAATATTATTTATAATAATGATATTATTTTTGCGGTAGCAACTACAGAAGGGGAGGGGTATATTTTCGCCGAGCGCCCCAATTCATTGGAAAATATTGATGAGATATAATTGAAAGTAGGACTCAGAGCCCATATAAATTAGATTGCACAAATTATAGTGATAGCTTTACACCGGGGTGTTTTAATTGTACCCAAGGGTGTTAGGAGGTTTAGTTTCCTTATAGAGGGACTATAAAATAGGCGATTGAATCATAAGAATAAACAAATCTAAATGATGCGCAGACTTGAAATTTAGGCTTACGAAGCGCACAGAAAGGAATGAGGCGCGCGCTACACACTTGAATTATGAGTATCATGTTTTCAAAATGAAACGTATGCGGGGGTTTGAGTGCCCAGCTTGGTGATGGCACTCGCAAATTTTAAGTATGTGGGATAGGTGAAAGTGAAGACCCAACTAGGTAGGCGATTAACATGACCTGAATGTACAGTGATGAATGTAGGATCTGTGTAGGCATATGTGGATGTGCTTCCGTGTATAGCTGATAACAGTGGAGAATGAAATATGTTCATGCCGGGATGCTAAATTGGCTGGTTACAAGGCGACTGAGCTTCTTTTTTTTTTAAAGAGTTCATCTGGCGACTGCCTACTTTGGCAGTAGACGCCGTATTAAAAACTGGCCTATGACTAGGCTACTTTGAAATAAAATTCGAGATAAAAAACCGACCCCCGCCAAAAAAAGGGAAAGGGAAGCGAGCAGTAAGCAAGCTCCTGCGTTGGGGAGAGGTCCCCCCGGCGCAGGAGCGTGCGACCTATAAGGGAAAAAAACCCAGAAGCAACCCCCCCCCAAAAAAACCCTGCTTAAATAATAGGGAGAAGGCCGGCCTCTCCCCAAAAGTCAACAAGTCCACCAGTCAATGCGCACGCACTCGTCCCGAGTACAAGGGACAGGCGGTAGCGACCCCGCCCATCCCGGTACCGGGACAGGTAACGTGTGGCAAGATCACCCAGACTGGGACATTCGACAAGAATGTGCCGGACAGTCTGGGGGACGACGCAGTAGTCACCATAGGGCGCAGGCGAGCGCTCCACCAGATAGCGATGCGTCACATGAGTGTGTCCGTCTCGGAGACGACAGAAAGCGGCCTGAAGTCGTCGCGGCATTGTGGGATAGGTGTATGGGAACAGTCGCGGCGCAATGACACGCAGCTTTAAGTTCCCTTCGACCGTCTCCCATCTTCTTTGCCAAGCAGTCCGAAGAGCCTCCCGTATTCCTGCCATGTAGTCGGTGTGAGGAAGAGCGAAACCCTGGTCCAGTCGCAGAGTCCTCGCGGACTCTTTGGCGCCCTCATCGGCGCGCTCATTCCCCGCAATTCCTACATGTCCAGAACCCAGCAGAAGATAGTCTCGACATCCGCCCGGCTCACCAAAACCGTGGCGTCACGGATATTGCGAACCAGGGGATGCGGAGATTCCAATGCCCCGAGAGCACTCAGGGAGGCGCCGGGCTCGCGCGTACAGGCGAGTGATGTACTGCACGCGGTGTAGAGCGAGTGGCATCTCCCCAGCATCGACCAACAGGCTCTCAATGGGGGAAGTGCGGAATGCACCGGTCGCAAGGCGAAGGCCGGTGTGGTGGATAAAGTCCACCTTCCGCAATAAACGCTCGACTGCGGATGCATAAAACTCACATCCGTAGTCGAGTTTCGAACGAACAAAGGATCGATAAAAAAGTAGGCAGTAGCCCTATCAGCGCCCCAAGCGCTGAACGTCACAGAACGGAGAATATCAAGGTGCGGGTACAAGATACCCACGCACCCCATTAAGAAACAAATCTGGGTCAGGGTGGAGCCGTGGATGGCGGCAGAAGTGCACCACCTTAGTCTTGGCCAAAGAAAACCGAAACCTGTGTGCTTCGGCATAGCGAGAGATGCGGTTCAATGCCTATTGGAGTCGACGCTCCAGAGTTGGCATCTGGGCCGCGCCAAAAGAGATCGAAAGGTCATCCACGTAGAGCGTAGCGAGAACATCTTCCGGCAGCACCGAGGTAATGCCGTTAATGCTCAGGGCCACGAGTGTGACACTGAGGACACTTCCCTGCGGGACACCCTCTTCCTGCTCCTTTGGGCCGGAGAGGGCTCCCCCTACCCGTACGTGGAATCGACGATCTCGCAAAAATTCAGATATAAACATTGGGAGGCGTCCCCTCGTCCCCATCGTGTGGAGTCTCCATGATACCGTATCGCCATGCGGTATCATAGGCCTTCTCCAGATCGAAAAACATCGTGGCGTAGTGCTGTCTACGAAGGAAGGCTTCGCAGACAGCATTTTCCAGTCGGAGCAGAGCATCCGACGTGGAGTAGAACTTGCGGAAGCCGCACTGTGCAGAAGACAGATGGACTCCGCTGTCCAGGAAAAAGGCTAATCTAACATTTACCAATTTCTCCATCAACTTGCACACGCAAGAGGTTAGAGAGATTGGACGGAAACCGGCCGGCGTAGAGTGATCTCTCCCCGGTTTGCGAAAGGCGATCACAGTAGCGATTCGCCAGGAGTCTGGGAGAAGACCTTCCACCCAGATCCTGTTGAACATATCTAACAGAAAGGCCATGCCTCGCTCACCCAGGTGTCGAAGCATGGCGTACGGGACATCGTCCGGACCATAGGCGGTATCCGCGCACGAAGCAAGAGCGGAGCGCAACTCACTCACAGTAAACCTGTCGTTGAAGGGTTCTCCGCCTCTGGAGGTAAAGTCCAGCCGGCGGCCTTTCCCGACATCACGACGTCCATTGGATGCTAGGGGAGCAGCATCCCGGCTAGAGAATGCGGAAAAAGCAGTCGCGAAGGATTCCGCTACGGACGCGGGGTCCGAGATTCCGGTCCCATTCTCCAGGGGAACGTGAGGGAGGTCCTGCGAGAACTTTCCCCGAATCCTTTTGACTCGATTCTACACCTCTGCTAGAGGCGTCTTCCTGTTAAGTGAAGACACTTATGCCCGCCAAGAAGAGCTGCGGGCGTGCTTCGAAATATACCGGAACCTAGCCCAGGCCTGACGAAATTCAGCGACAGTGAAATCGTTCGGGAGGCGCTTATAGCGCATGTAGGCATAACGCTTCTGTTTGAGGGCCGTCTCACACTCGGCCGACCCCCATGGGAGTGGTCGGCGTACAAAAACGGCCAGACGTTCTAGGAATAGTAGTCAGGCCCGCGGCCTCATCTACCGACCTAAACTGCTCGACTGAGATACAGAATTCAGTCATTTCCTGAAATGCAGGCCACCGCGCCCGCGCTAAGCACCACCTAGGTGGGCTCTCAGACGGCAGTTGCCTTGAAAATGATATTTGAATGGGAAAGTGATCACTACCATGGAGGTCATCGAGCGCCCCCCAATCAAAATCAAGCTCTGCATCCGAAGAGCACAAAGATAGGTGAAGGCAAGAAAATGAAGCGGTTCTCGGACAGTGATGCGTAAACTCATCCACGTTTAGGACACCTATCTCAGGCTCTTCGATCAGATCGGCAAGGACTTGTCCCCTGGGATTTATTGAGTAATCTCCCCAGAGAGGATGCCTGCCGTTCAGATCTTTAAGCAAGAGAAAGGTCCTCGGCAACCGTGCCACGACGCGGCGGAAGTCCCCCACGTCGAAGTCAGCTGACGGTGGAATGTACACAAAAATGATAGTATACCTCCTATCGAGGTGAAGCTGCACAGCCACTGCCTGAAAGGAGGTATCTAAAGAGAAAGGAAGAACGGAGACATCATGCCGGGTGTAAACCGCGCATCCCTTAGCCCAGCCATCCCGCGGTGGTGGGGTCGCAAGACCCTTACACCCCGGGAGGGTGGGCAGGGGGCACGCGCCTAGCATAGTCTCCTGCAGAAAAATAGCTAACGGGGGACGGGACGAGACGAATCTCCGAAGCTCCTCCCAGTTGGCCCGGAGTCCACAGCAATTCCATTGAAGGAATATGCCCTCCAGGCCTAGCTCGGAGGAGACGCGGGGACCCTCTTCGAAGAGAAGAGCCTCACGGGAATGGCCGTATGGTTCCCGGAGGCAGAACCCCGGGCGCTGTTGGCCGGACAAAGCGCTGAAGGCGCTGTCGCCTTCGAGGACTTATTGGGGGAGGTTGGGCTCGCCATGCGTGTCTTTTCCTCCGTCCGCCTCGAATCCTTAGGCGGGCGTTGTGGCTTCGGAGGTGGGGGTGCCCTCTTTTCGAGGAACCACCGTCTCCGAGCCACTCAGCCCACCACTAGGCATGGGCGAAGGAGCTGAAGCTCCTTTGTTGCTGTCCTCCTTTCAGGGGACAGCTTTAGGAACCCCGCAAGATGGCCTGGCGACGAACTTCAGGGGGTGTTGCCTCCTGTGAGTCTAACGACTCGGTGGAGGCGCGTGGCCGTTTCGCCATGCGGGAAACGGTCACGCTGGGGGAAGAGGGGGGAGCCCTGGTTTTAGCCGGGGCTGAGTATGAACCCTTTTTGCCGCCAGCTTTACCAGGGGAGCGCCAGGGTTGGGTAGAGCCCGCAGAAGGGCTCCGAATGGGCGCGGAAACAACCGTACTCGTTGTCCTGGATGGGCCAGGAGCAGAGGGTGCCTTTCTAACTATTGGAGCATAAGACGTCCCAGGCAGAGCCGGGCGTGCCAGGACCAAGTCCTTAGCCTCGCGGAATGAGAGTCGATCCTGGGCCTGAACGGCCAGGATTTCTTTCTCAAGGAGATATGCACCGCATTGCATTGAAGAAGCGGGGTGTGGCTCTCCGCAATTGACATACTTGGCCACACACGATTTAGATTTATCGTGTGCTGCCTTAGAGCAATTTACACAGACTTCGGGTGACCCCGACTTTGCACGTCTACAAGAACGATTCGTATGCCTAAAGCGGTGACAGTAATAGCACCGCCGCGGCAGTGGCACGAATGCCTTCACGCGTTAGCGGTACCAACTGGTACGCACCGACTCAGGGAGCTTGTCACAGTCGAACGTGACGAAGAGTGTAGGGGTGGGTCTCGAGGCCCCTTCCTGTTTTCTCATCACACGTTCGACCTTGACTGCCCCATGGTCGGCCAGCTCTAAGGTGATGTCCTATATGGAGTAGTCAACAAGTTCCATCGCATAAACTACTCCTTTCACAAAGTTCATGGTAGAGTGCGGCGTCACAGACACCGGCGTGCCATGAAGTGTCCGAAGAGCACTTATCTTGGCCGCCTCGGCGAGATTCGTCGCACTCGCCAGAAGGCTCCCGTCCGAGAAACGGGTCACCTTCAGTTCTCTACTAATTGCACTAGCTAAAACTCTCCTCTGATGTATCATGTTGCCCCTGCCAACATGCTGCCATCACTGGAGCGAATAACGACGAAGCGTTTGAAGCCAGCGGGCTCGAAATTCCAGGTAACCTCTGAATGAGGGGCCCCGATGTTATCGAGGCTCCGCCCTGTGCACTTTTGGTCATAGTCACGGGCTCCGCAGAAAGGGGGGTAGAGGGCCGGATTTGCCGATCTTGGCTTGGTCGCTTGCCAAAGTGGCAGCAGACCCATCCGTCCCCGCAGCCCCCGTCGATGTAGAGGAGCCCTGAGTCTTTTTCGTCTTTTTCCTGTTCTTTTTCTTTTTAGGAGAGGAGGGAGGGGGAATGAACCCGCTTCTTCCCTCCGCCGGCAAGAGCCCCCAGTCCAGATGGACCGGCCTCAGCCAGGTCCTTCTCCGAAATAGAGAAGGTCCTGGTGGTCGCTGGGGCACCGGTTGAAGGAGATCCCTCCCCTCCCTGTACTGCCTCGGAGACCCCAGCCGTTTGAGGAGGATTTTGCATAGGGTCGAATTCGGGTTCGGTGCTTGGCGACGAGCCCGGATTCCCCCCATGGAAGGCCCTACCGTCTGAGGCTGGGTTGCCTCAAGAACCATGTCAATCACAGGAGGGTCCTCCAGTTTGCCATCCCCTCCCAAGACATCGCAGGTCTCGTTAGCACAGTCACCAGTAATGTGTGGGGAGGCACAGGCCTTAACCTCGGCAAGGTTTAGTATTCTTGCAAGCAGGTCTTTTGAGGGGAGCGACCGAAGGGGCCTGGCTTCCCTCTCCCCCTAAGGAGGTTTGCCCTACCGAGCCGCTTCAATGAGGGGCGGTCGGCAATGGGCTGCCTGCTGGCTTTCTTGGCAGTCTCCTTAGAAAGAAAAGGAGGGACTCCTGCTGGAAATAAGGAGGCACCCGAAAGCACCTCCAGAGAAGGGGGTGATGAAGAGTCTCCTATACCCGTAATCGTAGGAGATGAGTAAGCCTCCTCTCCGGTTAGAGAAATATGGAGGGTCCCCTGCGCAAGCACAGGAAGGAGGGGAACCTCCATTTTTTCGGTGGAGCTGCCCGAGGGCGGCTCCGTTGATGAGCAAGGGGAATTGGGGAGACATTTGGGTTTGTTTTTTAAATTTTCATACATGGGCATGGTGACCCTCTTTGTTCGATGGGAAGCAATAGCTGATCACCCCTCGCAGTTGCCCGCTCTGCAAGGGGTGCGTACAGGCCCGGCAGAGCCAGGTGCCGCCATTTAAGCCATCCCTCCCGCCTGGTGACCTGTCAGCCCTTCAGCATGGCGGCTCCACCTTGGGCATGGCGTAAAATTGATAGTGTGTGAAGAGAAAAGGAAAAGGGACGTGAGGAAGGTATGGGTGGAGATGAAGCAGGTTGTTAAAAAACCACCATCCCGAACCGGAGCTGAGAGGTCAGGGGACGTTGTCCCCTCCCCCCTCAGCCCTGATCTGGAACGGTTGGTTGAGAAGAAGGTCAGCATCTACCCTGTGAAATTAGATGCTGACCAGAGAAAGTTGTGGGAGAGGTTGTATGAAAAGCGACGAAGTAGAGGAGAAATACAGACTATCTGAAGGAAGGAAGAGAGGCTAAGCTGGGGCCGGACGGAGCGCTGGATCCCGTCAGCACGGTGCCCAGGATGGCAAATCGCCGCGCCCCTTATGGGGAGGCGTCTGAGCAAATAGAAATTTGAAGATGTTTACTAAAACCCAGTTAAAGGTTCGGAGGTGCACTCGCATTGAGTGAAAGAGCTCGCAAAGCATCCCGCAAACGTTTATACGGGTGAATACGAATGACGTCGGGGGTGTAAACTTTAACGGTTTAGGGTATGGAAGTGATAAATCTGCGGTCTGTAAACGGCCTGTAATAGTGAGAAGGTAGCAGTAGGTGATATGTCGCTGAGATGCTGATCTAATGTTGATTCCGTATGGAATATGTTTAGTGGTTGCTTTTTATGGATTTGAAAGTGGTAGAGTGGCCGAGGACTGGAAAACCTCTGTTAGTACCGATGTCTAATGGCAGATGGGAGATAGGAAAATGTAAGGTGTGGGAAAAAATCTTATTTGGCGAGTAAGAAGAATAATTACAGGATTAATAGAGCATGGGATTGGTGGACTTAGAGCTGGTAGTCGATATGTGGATGCAGTATTTTCAGGGAGTAGTGAGGTCAAATAACAAAGGATGTGGTGGGTAAGTTGTATGCAGGGCTCCTGGATCTGGAGAAAGCCTATGTCCGTGTATGTAGGGAAGAAGTATGGTGGGTTCTAAGAATGTATGGAGAAAGAGTGGCAAATTGTTGGGCGGTATGAAAAGAATTGACGTTGAGAGTAAGGTTTTCGAAGATGACCGAGGTGAGTGGTTTGGCGAGTGGTTAGGGTGGGGGGGGATACGTCAACGGACAGTGTAATGTCGCCATCGGTGTTTAATATCTTTATGGATGGAGTAATGATAAAAGTACGAACGAGAATGATGGAAAAGGGGGGTAAGTTTGATAAGGAAGGGCAATGGTCTGGTACTATGTCGGTATATGTTGATAACTGTAGGTGGCTGAGAGAGGGATGTGGTAGTTTCGATCGAAGTCTCTGACACAGCTTGTGGGAGGGGGTATAAAGGTCAATTCGTGAAAGAATAAATGATAAAAGTAAAATCAGATCCGGTCTGGAATAATATAGAAAAATATGACATCGAAACAGATCTAAGGAAATTCTGATATCAGTACAGAATATTACGAGGATCGCAATAAAAAAAAAGCAAATAAAAAATAAACAAAAAGATAAGGAAGTGCACCGAAACGATGAACTGAAAGAGCACTTCCAAAAATACTGGCAAAGAAATATTTTTCATTTCACCGGAGGAAATTCTTGAGTACGATAGGGAACATAAAGAAGAGATCATAAGAACACTACAAGAATAACGGGAAAACATTGAACTCTACTTTCATGTCGACGAGGCGGGGCGCAACCGATAGGCAAAGGAAAACCCCTTCACAAAGGAGGAGTAGTTGGTAGTGATCAAGTATTAAAAAAAAGAGCACCAGGTACGAGCGGCATAACAAAGGCACGCCTGATTAATGCACCGAATAATGCGTATGAGTCAATGCTGAAGATCTTGGATATTTTTTCCAAGTGTTCAAAACGGCAAAGATCTTCCTACCGAAACCAGGCAAACCGAAGCACCAAATCGAAAGCTACCGTGCCATATCACTATTAGAGTTCCTCCTCGAAAAGCTCCTAAAGAAAGGTTAAAAAATACCTATTAAATAGGAACCTTTACAACCCACAACAACATGGGTTCAAGAACAAGCAAGGAACGGAAACTGCTCTGGCAATTATAACAGAAAAAAAAAAATCGCTCCTAAAACAGCGCGATGCCACACAGTGGACATCATATTCCGCGATGTTACCAAAGCTTTCGCCAAGCTGTGGATACCCGGCTTGAAAGATAAGATCAGCAGCCTAGACATAGAAAGCAACCTATGTAAAATATTATGCGGGTCCCCCTCAAGGCCGATGTCTCTCTCCAACTTTGTATACCTATACAGTATATACACTCGACCTACCTCAACCGACACACGAGAGTGCGATGTAGAGCCAATTAGCAGATGACATCACATATTACCATCGATCGAAAACCACCCCGAAATATAGCACAAAGGACGTTCCGAGAAATCAAGCACATAAACGATTATGAAAAGCGAAACAAAATTAAAACGGACAAGAAAAAGTTCAAATTAATTTCCGTGAACCTTAGGAAAACTGCTGTTGTACAAGTAAATGGAGAGGCGTATCCATATAGCACGGAAGGGCGAGTCCTAGGACTCAAACTAACGACAAAAGGATATAGCTCTCATTTAACACAGAGGTTTCGGAAGCAGAAACGACCCTAATACTACATAGATTCCAAAACCTTTCAAGTAATGAGAGGAAGCTATACATAGCCCTCATCCGGCCCAAGATGCTTTACCCGATAATCCCCACCAGTGGCAGCTCGTAGCTAAAATTAGCGGGAGTGCTGCATCAGAAATTTATTAGCATTGTTTAAATATTGTGTAAAAGGAAATAAACATATAAAAAGAAAATTTATAGAAAACTTGATAAAATCCTAAACAGAACAAAATCAAATATTTTTCTTACTAATAGCCTAAATTGTTACAATTCAAGCTTGATCTATTCATTTAAAAACGAAATCCATTCAGAATTAAAGCTACTAATATATTTCTTGTTGCTTATGCCTGGCTGAGATATTTAGAGATCAGTGTTGATTGGCTTCTTTTCTTAACTGCAACTTTCTCATAGAGAGACAGCTGGGAACACTTAAGCAGTTGAAGTTCACTTACAGTCACAGAACTTATTTCTTGTGGATTTAAGGAGGCCATAGTTAAATTTTCTGTAAAATAAAAGAATCGAAAAAAATATGAATCAAATTCTACACTTTATTACATTCAAGAATATAAGCACGCTTTTAAGTACAACACATGCGGAGTAAAAAAAAAAAAATACTACCTCCCACCAGCACACCAGGCTCGGCACTGCGTGAGCCACAGTGTTCTCTCTTCCTAGCGTGCGGCTTCCTATCTCGGAGATGTGAGCATGCCCACAACAGCCAAACACCGCGTCGCTGGAACTGTGAAGCGCAGTTCTATGCAAGGATTTTTGTATTTTTTTCCTAAACTAGGGGATGGCTACTGATATTAAACTTAAGGATTATATAATGTATAAGTATAAAGAAAGAATTAAAGAAAAAAGGACTCATTATATTGAATGTTATCGATAATAGCGAGTGGAAATAGGGGGTGCTGCAGTTCCGCAGTGCCTATACACGAGCCGCCACTGAATTCCCCACACATATATTGAGTAACACAAATAAAAAAGGCCCAGATAATGTAAAACTGGGCCACCAGATTCATATCAGACAAGAGAAGAAACGATCGGCTCACATCAGAGCAACTGCACATAGAACAACATTAAAAAAGTGAACCAAGGAGGAAGAAGGAAAGAACTCTAGTGAGAAGAATAGTGCAAATTGAAAACTTGAGAGAGATGTTGGTTTGTGAAAGGTGGGTAGAGCGAGGAACAAGTAGGTAAGAGGTGTTTATGTTGTGGAAGAGGTTAAAACTGTGTTCTTATGTGTAATAAAAATCGGTGGAAATATATATTTTGAGAATGGTTTTGTCTCTGCTCTACACTCGTTTTAAGGCCTTTTATTTCTTAGTGTGGACCTACTGATTAACGTGTATTCCGAACCACACGTATCTACAGGAGATGGCAGTCGCCGTGAAGCGACGCGAATCGGAACTCCATACGGCGACTAACCACACCAAATGTAGCTTAACTTTAAAATCGGAATTGGTGTGTTCCACTCGGTTAGGCCATAGCAAGTCGGTAGAGAAGTGGAGGCGATGGTGCCCTCAAATAGCGAGGGATTATCGGGGAGTGCACCTACTCACCGTCCTCGTTTTGATCCTGAGGAGAGGGTAAATTGGTGAGGTGGGAATGCGGGAGGAATTAGTGGGCTAGAGAGGTCTTATGGGAAACATTAGGAAATTAATGCAAAAGAGGAATTTAGTGGATAAAGGGGATATAATGTGAAAATGTGGAAAATTAATGGAAATGGGAAAATTAGTGAGGTAAGGAGGAAAATAATGGGCAAGAGGGGGGAATTAATGGAAACATGGAAAATTAATGAGATAGAGGGGAATTAGTTATGCTGGCGTGAAATGAATGGGAAGAGGATGAATTAATAGACAAATGGTGGAAGGGGAAAGCTAGTAGGATTGATGGAGAAATTACAAGGGAAAGAGGGGAAATTGGCGGCCAATGGGAAATAATAGGAACTAGGGGAAATGAGTGGAATGCTATTTGTTCCTTTGTTAGGCTCGAGTGTGAGGG
Source organism: Ceratothoa steindachneri (assembly GCA_963969495.1). Lineage (NCBI taxonomy): Eukaryota > Metazoa > Arthropoda > Malacostraca > Isopoda > Cymothoidae > Ceratothoa > Ceratothoa steindachneri. The sequence goes on from OZ018320.1 coordinate 75,842,245, forward strand.
TGTATCCGACCGGAGGTAAAAAAAAAGAAAAAGTAGCGATAAAAATTAACCAAATAAACCAAGTGGATGGTTGCCCGCCCGTCACTCTTCCTGCGCTCCCCCATCACTCCACTTCGACGCCAATGGAGGAAAGGACTCTACTTTCTACAGGGTGATGCGGCGCTTTTCCCTCAAAGAAGGACACCGGGCCGTAGCCTTGGGCTAGAATACGAGCCACCTTGCCTTCACGGCCCCCTCGGGGAAAAGGAAAAGGGGGGGATGGACTCAGGCAGGGGATTTGGGAAGAACGGCGCCCCTCCCAACCTCTCGAAAATTTGTCTCTTGGGACATTGCTGGGGGGATATCCTCCGTTGCAGACCCTGCAAGCTCTGGAGAGTTGCGCGTCCTACTTGTGTTGTAGCCCTTCTAATTTCATCTTCAGTTATTACCACATCATCACCATTACCATATCTGTGTATGGTGGCCCTATGCCTTCGAGCTGACTTCCGCTGTTGTTTGCGCCCACTTTCAGGGCATAGCCATCTTTTCCTACGGTTCGTACTCCCCCTGGCTGTTCCTCATTCCCCCGCCGAACCACCCGCCACCTGGAGGCTCTTTGCCTTCACTCCCTACCCTTACACGGATTCCATGTGCTCCATCTCTTCGGCTCTGCACCCAGTATTAACACCGACGATCCCTCACAGCGAGATCCGCTTCCGGTCTCCCCCCGCAGGAAATAGAAATGATTCCGCTTTGTGTCCTTCTACCTTCGGTAATGAGGCGGTTGGTCGCTCCAACTGCACAGCTTCCGACCAAGTTCACCTCCCCCCCCTCCTCCCAATAGCTCGCCGATTGACACCTCCTCCTCTCGGCAACCTCACACTTGTTCGAATTCATTCTTCTACCACTGCCGCCATATAAAAGTGCTGCTGAATTGCCGGTGCCCCCCCCCCCCCATCCCAACCTCTTGACTCCCCTGTCACGCTTATCTTACCGATTCTCTCCTTGTCGAATGCTTCCTATATTCCGCCCTCCGTCGCCGCTTTTTTGTTCTCTCTATTTATCCACCACTCCCCACCTCCCGAGCACCTGCACCTAATTTGGGGCAAAGGTCCTAAGTGAGGAACCTCTTTGATATAGCTGCCCGCTTTACTTTTACCTATCCTTCTGCCTTTATTCACTTAAAAGTAAACATAACGCATTATTGTTAATCGCAGTCACTATCTTTCCCATTTACATATTAATTGCTCCATCGGTCACTTTCCATTGGCTGGATCCTACGAGCGAAAAGTTAACTGCATAAAGATCAGTACGACAATCACTGGCAAGTCTGAGCCACCCAACATCCTGTAATCGTTAGGGTGAAATTCAACTGAGAATGCCTGAGCTTGATTCTTTGAATTCACCCTCGACGCAACATTTTGGAATGGAAAGCTTTCCGTTTGTATCCCTTTTCATCTTTTTATCCCTCATTTCCTCTCTCTTTCCGTTCTGTCGCTCAAGAGGGAAAGGGAAACCAGCGAGGGAAGTGAAAAGAAATGCGAGACCAGCTCATTAACGTTTTATATTTTGGTCTAAAAGGCTTCTTTCTTTTTTTTAGGAGCCCATCTGGCGACGACCTACTTGGGCATAACTCGCCGTACTCACCACCACAGCCTAGTAGTAGGCTATGTTAAAATAAGAATATGCTAAACAAAAACAAAACAATAACAATAAAAAAGGAAAAGGGCAACAAACAAGAAGCGAGCTCCGGTGTCGGGGGGAGGTTCGCCTCCGCCCGGCGCAGGAACGTGCGACCTATAAAGAAAACAACAGCAAAAAAACTAGTTAAATAAAAGGGAGAAGCCGGCCTCCTCCGAAAAGTCATAAAGTCCACAAGTCGATGCGCACGAACCCGTCCCGAGTACAAGGGATAAGCGGTAGCGACCCCGCTCCTCTCGATTCCGGGACAGGTAACGTGCGCGAAGATCGCCCAGACTGAGACATTTAACAAGAATGTGCCGAACAGTCTGGGGGACTACGCAGTCTTCACATTAGGGCGCAGGCGAGCGCTCCATAAAAATGGTGGTGCGTCCCGCGAGTGTGTCCAATTCGGATACGACATAAAGCAACCTGAAGCCCCCGCGCAATTGGGGAGTAGGTCCATGGGAACAGGCGCGGCGCAATGGCACGCCACTTTAAGTTCCCTTCGACCGTCTCCCATCTTCTTTGCCAAGCTGCCCGTATTCCTGACCCTGAATGGCCAGGATTTCCTTCTCAACTTCTCAAGGAGATACACACCACATTGCTTCGAAGAAGTGGGGTGCGGCTCCCTGAAATTGACACATTTGGCCACACACGATTTGGACTTATCGTGTGCTGCCTTGGCGCAAGTTACGCAGCCCTCGGGTAACCCTGACTTTGCGCGTCGACAGGAGCGATTAATATGGCCAAAGCGGTGACAGTAATAGCACCGCCGCGGCAGTGGCATGAATGCCTTCACGCGGTAGCGATACCAACCGGCACGCACCGGCTCAGGGAGCTTGTCACAGTCGAACGTGAAGAAGAATGTAGGGGTGGGTCTCGAGGCCCCTTCCTGTTTTCTCATCATACGTTCGATCTTGACCGCCCCATGGTCGGCCAGCTCTAAGGTGATGTCCTCTATGGAGTAGTCAACGAGTTCCCTCGCATAAACTACTCCTTTCACGAATTTCATGGTAGAGTGCGGCGTCACATTCACAGGCGTGCCATGAAGTGTCCGAAGGGCACTAATCATGGCCGTTTCGGAGAGATTCGACGCATTCGACAAAAGGCTCCCGTCCGAGAAACGGGTCACCTTGGGCTCTCTACCAATCACACTAGCTAAAGCTCTCCTCTGATAGATCATGTTGCTCTTAGCCAACATGCTGCCTCAGTGGAGTGAATAACCAGTAAGCATTTGAAGCCAGCGGGCTCGAAAATGCCAAGTAGTCTTCGAATGAGGGGCCCCGACGTAATCGAGGATCCGCTCTGTGCCCTTGTACTTGTACTTTTGATCTTTGTCAGGGACTCCGCACCCGGGGGGGGGGGGCAGCAGGGCCGGGCGTGCCGATCTTGGCTTGGTCGCTTACCGAAGTAACAGACCTATCCGTCCCTTCATCCCCCGCGGATGGAGAAGAACCCCGAGTCTTTTTAGTCCTTCTTTTTGTTTCTTTTCTTTTTATGAGAGGAGGGCGGGGAATGAACCCGTTTCTCCCCTCCGCCAGCAGGAGCCCCCAGGCCAGATGGACCAACCTCAGCAAGGTCCTCCGAGATTGAGAAGGTCCTGGTGGTCGCAGGGGCACCGGCCGGAGGAGGAGATCTCTTTCCTCCTTGCACTGACCCGAGCCGTTTGAGGACAACCTTGCATAGGGGTGGACTCTGGTTCGGCGCCAAGCACCGAACCTGAGTCCGCCCCTATGGAAGACCCTACCGTCTGAGGCTAGGTTGCCTCAAGGATAATGTCTATCTCGGGGAGGGGGATCCATTTGGCAACCCCCCTTCCCCAGGACATCACAGGTCCCATTGGCAGTGGTGTCACGAGTAGATTGTAGAGAGGCACAGGCCTTGACCCCCGCTAAGGTCAGTATACGAGCCAGCAGGTCTCTGGAGGGAAGCGACCGATGGGCCCTGTCTTACCTCTCCCGCCTAAGGGGGTTTGCCCTACCAAGTCGCTTAAATGGGGAGCGTTTGGTTATGGGCTGCCTACTGGCTTTCTTGGCAGTCCGCTTGGAACGTAAAGGGAAGAGGACTACCGCTAGAAAGAGGGAGGCACCCGAGGGCACCTCCAGACAAGGGGGTAAGGGGGAGTCCCCTACACCCATTGGTAAAGGAGAGGAATAAGCCTCCTCTCCGGTTAAAGAGATTTGGAGGGTCCCCTGTCACAGCACAGGGAAGGGGGTGCTCCATTTTTTCAGTGGAGCTGCCCGAAGGCGGGTCTGTCGATGGTGAGGGGGATTTTCATCATCGGGCATGGGGACCCTATTCTTTCTGCGGAAAGTGGCCCGCTCTACGTGGGTGGATACTGGTCTGGCAGAGCTAGGTGCTGCCATTTTAGGCCACCCCTCCCGCCTGGTGATCTGGCAGCCCTTCGGCATGGCGGCTCCATCTTGGACACGGCGTAAAAAAGTTAGAGTATGAAGTGAAAAGGAAAAGGGATGTGAGGAAGGTATGGGTGGAGCTCCCAAATCGAAGCTCTGGGGTTAGGAACCATTGTCTTCTGCCCCCTCAGCCCCGATCCGGGATAGTTGGCTGAGAAGAAGGTCAGCATCTACCCTGAGAAAATAGAGGCCGACCAGATAAAGTTGTGGGAGAGGTTATAGAGAAAGTGAGGAAGTAGGGGAGAAACACAGGCCGTCTGAAAGAATGAGAAAATGCTAAGCTGGGGCCGGACGGGGCGCTGAATCCCGTCAGCACAGCGGCCAGAAGGCAAATCGCCGCGCCCCTTACGGGGGGGTCTAAAAGGCACAAAAGATAATGGATCTCCAAAGGCTTGTTGATCTACTTGTCTGACAAAGGATTCCTTTAAGAATCTATCAAGAAGAAAGTCATTGAAGAAAACAACTGCGTCTTTAAATGCGAAGTTCCTTCGAATTTCATCCAATTAAAACAGTAGCATCCAAGAATTTGAAGACTTAATGTTTTTGTTTATTGTTCTTTCTTACGAGAAAACGTTCAGTTTTATAGTATGTGATGCTAAAAACTGCGGCAAGGTCACAGCATTGGGTGTCCTGTAGTACGAATCTGTGATCCGCCCCCCCCCCTTCCGTACGGTAGCTACGAAGAAATAATTGATGTATAACGCCTGTCTCCCTCCGTCTCGCCTTCTGGTGAGACGCGCCCGTAATTAAAGTTTGTTTTCCTTCCTAACACGATTTTAGTGACAGCCTCGTTCCAATTCAGTAAATTTATCCGTTTTCGATTTTGAATGCAAATGAGAGGGAGAGAAATACCACTAAGAATAAGTAACCGCCAATTAAACACTTTCGTAAAGTTAAATGAGCAGAGAATATAAAACGAAAGTCATTTGACTTTTATCATCCCACTTTGTTCAACCTCATAAAAATACTAAAAATTTCCACCTCCAGATATGTGTTTATGTGTCTGTGTTTATGTGTCTGAGAGAGAAAGATTAATTAATTAAGAGTACGTGGCGGCATTATCCTTCTCTATTCATAACATTCGTGCCTTTCACTGTCTTCAGAAGCCCAAACTTTCGATCGCTGTGTCGTTGGTTTAGTGGTGAGAATGAATAGCCAATTTACTTGAGTCTCTATAGCCCCAGTACAGTCCCCCCACCCCCCCACCCCCCGATAGCGTAGTGGTTAGCATGCTATATATTTTAAAAAAGCTCCCGAATTCGGTTCCCTAGTGGAAAAAATCATTTTCAACTACTTTGGCTGATGATATACAAGCGATGAACAATAACTTGATGAAACACAAAATAAAAACAACAACAAACAAGAAGAAACCTAATCAAGCAGCGCAAACAACTTAAAGCAGCAAGCACCAACTAACAAAGAGAATTAGCAGAACTAAACGGAGAGCTTAAATCAGAAACTATAATACAACTATTGTTGAAGACACCATCAATTAAATAACAGGATATAAACTGGCTAAAAAGAGACTTCTAAAAGGAAAATCTTACATACTAGCTCTAAAAGAGGATCGAGAAAGAATAGTTAAAAGAAGTAAGAAGTGTTATGAAAAATTGTACTCTAGCAAAGACATCCAGAAACACAACCAACCAAAAAACACCCAATAATGTCCCGGCCGTTCCCAAACCAGAAATTGAAATTACAATCAATCAAATGAAGAGCCACAAAACACCAGGTCAGAACAATATCACTTCGGTTTACTGAAGGAGATGTCATTGTGGACAAACTCGCTTCACCGAATGTCTAAAACAAGGCAAGATTCCGGAAGACTGGCACAATGCTATAATAATAATTTTACACATAAAAAGGTGATCAAAGAGACCTTTTAGAACAATCAGCCTTCTCTCGTGTGTCTATTATTAATTCACTAGAGTCATTACTATCAGATTGAAAGAAAACCTAGAGGACCAACTAAAGCGAGAATGAGCTGGCTTTAGAAAAGTCTTCTCAACGATTGACAACATACTCGTAACATACATACGAGGAGCGGTCAATATGTTTTGGGAATCGGTAGGGCAAAACAGAGGAAGGGGGATGGCTGTTTGTGGGGGTGTTAGGACAAGTTGTGACAAGTCAGGACCTGCAGCCGCACGCTCCTGCCTCGTCTATTTAAGAAGCAGTAGCTGATCGCAGATCGTCAGTCACAATTTTTTCAACAATGGAGAAGGTTGAGCACCGCGCAGTGATCAAATTTTTGACCAAGGAAGGCAAAATGTAAAAGAGATCCATGAAGGCATGGTTGCAGTGTACACCGACACCGCCCCTTCATATGCAACCATTGCTCGCTGGAATAGGGAGTTCTGCCATGGTCGTGAGTCCCTTGAAGATGACTCCCATCAGACGTGATCAACGAGGACAATGTGGCCCGTGTAGAGAGGATGATCTTCCAAAATCGACGGGTGAAGGTCGAAGAAATCGAGCGAGAACTTGGAATATCAACATCATCCACGACAATTTGGCCATGACCAAGGTCTCTGTCCGTTGGGTCCCTAGAAACCTCACGAAACCTCACGCCCCATGATCGACTTCAACGTAGTCAAAGTTCGGATGAGCTGCTGCTCCTGTAAAACCAAGACCCGGTGGGATAAGAGTCACGCATAGTGACAGGTGATGAAACGTGGGTCCATCACTGGGATTCCGAGACCAAGCTCGAAAGCATGGCCTGGAAGTACAGGGACTCTCCCACCCCCATCAAATTCCGGACCCAACCCCCAGCCGGCAAGATCATGGCCACCATCTTCTAAGATTCTGAGGGAGTGTTGATGGTGGACTATGCACCTCGTGGAAGGACCATCACAGGTCAATATTACGCCGAGGAAATAGCTGGGTTGAAGAAGTGCATCCGTCAGAATCGACGCGGCAAGTTTACACGCGGTGTCCTGCTCCTCCGCGACAATGCCCCTGTCCACAAGGCCAGAGTTGGACAAGCTGCCCTGCGCGAGTGCGGATTCGAGGAGCTCAACCATCCCCCCTACAGTCCAGATCTGGCCCCCTAGCGACTACTTTTTATTCCGCCAGCAAAAGGGTGCACTGCGTGGACGCCGGTTTGTGGACGATGAAGATATCCAGCTCGTCGTCCAGGAGTGGATTGAACAGCAGTCGGGAGATTTCTGGTTGTCAGGAATTCGAAGCCTCAGGGACAAGTGGCGCAAGTGCATTGAAGTCGAGGGTAGTTATATTGAAAAATAATAAAACACTTTTCCTCATATCTCGTTTCCTTATATCCGAATTGTAAAACTTATTGACCGCCCTTCGTACTCTCAACCAGCTCAGTAAGAAAACTTCCGAGTACTCACCAAAATTGCGGATCCTACATTAGATTACATAAGGATTCAAACATCTTTCGTTACAAAAAGCAAAAGAGTCGGCCTAAAAGTTCAATTTTGTCAAAACAAAAGTCATGACAAACCAAAAAGATGGTATGATAGAAATCGCAATTGGCAACGAGCCAATTGAAATAGTAGACAAATATATCTATATAGGTCAACATATTACAATGTCACCGGAAAAGATCAGGAAATCCAACGCAGAATCATTCTAGGCTGGAAAGAATTTGGAAAGGCAAAGCTTCATCTTAAAAAGCAAAATAGCATTCTCCTAAAGAGACAAGTATACAACCAGTGCATACTTCCAACTATGACCTACAGAGCAGAAACTTGGAACCTGACCCCCCAAATTATATTAAAACTTAGAAGAGCACAAAGAACCATTGAACGCGTCATGATGAGTATAACTTGGAGCGGCAGAAAATCAGCCATCTAAATAAGTGAACAAACTTCAGAATATAATGGAAGTTATGTGAAACCTGAAGTAGAAATGGGCAGGCCATGTGTCAAGATTCTAAGGCGATAGATGGACCAGAAAAATGACCGCAGTATGGATTGTCTTTATTGTGCCGACCTTTGCTCTCCTTGATCCTTCCAATGTCCCTTTCTCTTGTCTTTAAAAAGTCTCGTTTCTTCTCATTGCTCATTAATGTCAAATTTCTCTCATATATATAACTATATATATATATATATATATATATATATATATATATATATATATATATATATATATATATATATTGTCGTAGAATGACTCCCGACGATACCATATATATCTATTCGTTGAGGGAACTTCCTTAATTATCTTTAGAGTGCGTTTACTGTCTGGCGGCTGATATTATGTATCTTCAAAATGCTTAAGAAGTGGAACTGAGCTCAAGGATAATAATATTGCTATCATTAATAAAATAGAGTTTTATTAATAATAACTATAAACAATACACAAAAACGGAAAATATTGACATAAACAGGATGGAAAGGGTCGTGGAGACTCGGGCTAATCCAAGGATTTAAGGGATTAAAAAAGGTAAAACAAATATAGAGTTAAAGAGATGGGATGGTTCGATAAACAATTTAAAGCACAGGATAGAATTGACAAAAAGGGATCAATACTCAAAAGGTGACGTTTGGCTTACGTAACTTTTCATTAGGGTGCAGTGGAAGGTACTTGAAGGAATATTCGGTCCGCTGGCGAGTTCCAGCCGAAGGGGGGGGGGGATAAAAGGATCCTGACGAGGCGTCTTGGAAAGGAGAACCGTTACTCGACGAACGGCTTGAAGAACAATGGCTGTTCTACTTTGTTCTCTTCTGAACAAAGGGGGGAATGAGAACCGTCTCTTGTCTACGGGCTCAAGAACAATGGCTGTTCTAATGTTGTTCTCCTTTGAACAACAGGGGGGGATGAGAACCGTTTCTTGGCAAAGGGCTCAAAACGAACAATGGCTGTTCTAATGCTGTTCTCCCTTGAACAACAGGGGGGGGGGATGAGAACCGTTTCTTGGCGAAGGGCTCAAAACGAACAATGGCTGTTCTAATGCTGTTCTCCCTTGAACAACAGGGGGGGGGGAAGAGAACCGTTTCTTGGCGAAGGGCTCAAAACGAACAATGGCTGTTCTAATGCCGTTCTCATTGAACAACAGGGGGGGATGAGAACCGTTTCTTGGCGAAGGGCTCAAAACGAACAATGGCTGTTCTAATGCTGTTCTCCCTTGAACAACAGGGGGGGATGCCTTGGGGACTTGGCGTCACGAAAGGCTCGAACCTTTGGCACTCAAGGAATATTGTCCTCCTTCTGGACAAGTGATGGTGAATCTCGAGGTCGAGGTCCCTTGGCGCACAAAGGGAGAGAGGGTCGTGGTGATGTTTCGCGACGAAAATCTGGATCTCCAATCTGATCTTAGTGGTAAAGTTTCCATATAAATAGCCAGGACATCTCCTTGGCGTGGGGGAAAATGGAGTGGAAGCTTGGAGGGAACGCACAGCCGGGCCGGCGAACAATGCCTTATCTGTTCATAAGCCTAACTCGATCTGGCGAGGTCGGCGTATGGGGGTGAACGGGGGGGACGATAACCTCCTTGTTTAAACATTGGCATCCGGTAGCTGAGATAAGACTCCAAGCCTCGAATCGAAGATGCACGTGGGCAGCATCGTGGTTTTTAATAATATGGGATAGGAGTTGAAATTAACTCGTTCTATCACACCCCTCCATTCCAGGGGAAGTTGTCACTTCGAAAAAAAAAGAGAGAAGGGACAACGATAGAGCTCCGTTGTGGGGAACTCATTTTCTTGTACCAACCGTACCTTCCTGCACCTAACTAGTATTACCTCAATACATATGATTATTTTGATCTTTAGATTACAAGGGAAAATAACCTTTAATACAACTTAATCAAAGAAAAAAAAGGGCATAGAACAATGAAATGATATAAACTTAGTACATACGGGACAAAATAATTTATACGTAAATTAATAAGAACAAATATATAGACATACAAAAAATTAGCCATTGAGCGTTACAAAATTCAGACATATACATTAATTAATTATATTACAAAAGAATCTTAAATTAAGTCGTACAAGACGGTATATACCTACATGGAGATACTAATCCTATGAATACAATTATTCTACGCTATTCGGTAACGCATTTCTACTGAGGGCGTCAGCGACCTGGTTATCGGAACCTTTTATCTAATTTATTTTAAACTGATACTCTTGCATGAGTAAACTCCAGCGCATGATGCGGCCGTTTGAGTGTCTCAAATTCCTAATATAGTCTAACGGACGGTGGTCGGTTCCTATTTGAAATTCTTTACATATCAAGTACAGCTTGAATTTGTCTATGACCCAGATAATTGATAGAGCTATCTTTTCTCTAGTGGCATATCTCTTTCCGCGTGGTAATAATTGACGACTAGCATATGCAACTGGATGACTCGTTCTGTCATCCACGTATTGAAGGAGTACACCTCCAATGCCCTCGTTGATCACGTCGGTCTTAACCCCAAAGGATTTTTCCGGGTTGGGCAACTTAAAAATGGGGGCAGAAATGAACTTACTTTTGAGCTGATTAAAATGGAAAACAGCGACATCATTCCAACGTAAACGATCGGAGAAATTCTTTTCCTGAAGGGGGCATAGGGGGGCCGAAATTGCAGCGAAATTCGGAACAAATCGCTGATAGGGAGAAGCTGATCCTAGGATCGATCTTAATGGCTTCTTTGTAATCGGGAGGGGCATGTCGGCGATTGCCTTAATCTTGTTCTCGTGGGGACCTAACTTGTTTTGTCCTATTTTGAAACCCAAATATTTGATGGTTTCGTGGGCAAACTGGCATTTGCTGGGGCCACTGGTGAGGCCATTTTCACGCAGTTGCTCGAAAAGAGCTAATAGGGTGGGTAAATGGTGATTCCATTTAATTAGTTCTTGTAGCTGACTCTTCTGACGTGGTGTCAGCTGCGCGTCACTATCCAGGTCAGAGGGTTCCAAAGACTCGCCTGGTAGGGAAGGAGGAGGGTAATCGGCATCAGGTTGGATGCACACTGTCTGGATTACATTAAGGGACTCCGCGGGGCAATCCTCTTCAAGCGCCGATGCTTCGTCCAGTTCTACGAAGGTATCTCCATGGGCGCGTTGGGGGTTCTTTTTTTCTTGGGGTCCAGGGACAGTCTCCGTGTCCTTGTCTGGGGCCTTATTACCTAAGGGTTTTAGTGATTCACACTCCTCTTTTGCCGTCCTAAAGTCCTGGTTAGGGGTCTCCGAGAAATCGGATGGTATCGGGGATCTGATGGGGACGGGCTCCTGGGCTTCTTTCTTATCTCGGCCTTGAGGAAGGGCGGCCTGAAACACAGGGTCGAAACTTACTTGGGGGCTCTGTCCTATAAGTACGGAACAGAATTGTATGGGTGCTACAATGACTTCAGCCCAGCCATTATAATATTGACACTGCAGGTAACATCTAGCGACGGGGAATCTGTTCGCCCGCCCAAGTTGGTCATGTACCACCGCAAATTTTTCGTGGTTAGAGGCCACTGGGAGAAGTTCGTCGGACACGATGAAGCACGTACATCCTGTGTCCCTGACGAGAGTCAATACTCGGCAGCTGTCCACGCTGCCCTCCTCATATTTCAAAGTTCCCGATGAACTTTTACCAAAAACAAAATTTACCTGGTGGCCTGACGGAGGGGGAGAAGTTTCTGCTTGGGTCTGCACCACCGGGGGAGCCGGGGTTGCATTAATCTGGTGAACTTGGTGGGCTGGTCCGCTTTTAAGCCTAGAATTTTGGGGGCAATTCCAGCTCATGTGGTTTTCTACACCACAGGTGAAGCATATGGTTGGTCGTTCGGGAAGAGAGATGGAGGAGAAGTCTTAACGGGAGGTTTGGAGCCCCGTTGTTGGTTTTGGGGAAAGAAGTTTTGGGGTTTTACGGGGCTCGGAAACTTTGTCAGCTTTCCTGGGAAGGAGCGCGAATCCTTCCTTCTTTCTTCTCGTTGTATTTCTCTTTCTCGTTCCTCTCGTTGTTTTTCTCTTTCTCGTTCTTCTCGTTGTATTTTTCTTTCTCGTTCTTCTCGTTGTATTTCTCTTTCTCGTTCCTCGTTGTTTTTCTCTTTCTCGTTCTTCTCGTTGTATTTTTCTTTCTCGTTCTTCTCGTTGTATTTCTCTTTCTCTTTCTACCTCTTTTCTTTGATATTTTTCTTCAATCCGAGCTAGTTTAATCTGATGGTGAAGGTACACTTGTCTTATCCATTCCTCTCTTATGTACTTAATTAGTTCTTTTCCGGAAAGTCCCAAGGATTCTCCTTGCGCTTTAAAGAATTCAAACTGAGTCATCTTTGCACTTGGGGGCGCACTAGTCAACCAACTAAAATTCCTCGCAACAAGAATTATGCCTCTATAGAATTAGCCTACCTAAATATGGGCACTGACCTATTCGTACTTGGTTTCTCAATCTAAATAACCACTGACTAAAATCACAAAAAAAAACACAAACAAATTATTATAACAGTTCCTTGAGCTACTCCAGCTTCTTAAGTTTAAAAAAAAAGGGGGATAGCAATCGTTAAAACAAAAGGGAACTACTATATTCTATTATTATAACGAATAACACTATGCTTTACTCGACTGAGACCAGTGTTTGCAAAGATATAGCGTTAAACCTTACACACCTGATACCAAATTTAAATAGTATATATATATATATGTCGTAGAATGACTCCCGACGATACCATATATATCTATTCGTTGAGGGAACTTCCTTAATTATCTTTAGACTGCGTTTACTGTCTGGCGGCCGATATTATGTATCTTCAAAATGCTTAAGAAGTGGAACTGAGCTCAAGGATAATAATATTGCTATCATTAATAAAATAGAGTTTTATTAATAATAACTATAAACAATACACAAAAACGGAAAATATTGACATAAACAGAATGGAAAGGGTCGTGGAGACTCGGGCTAATCCAAGGATTTAAGGGATTAAAAAAGGTAAAACAAATATAGAGTTAAAGAGATGGGATGGTTCGATAAACAATTTAAAGCACAGGATAGAATTGACAAAAAGGGATCAATACTCAAAAGGTGACGTTTGGCTTACGTAACTTTTCATTAGGGTGCAGTGGAAGGTACTTGAAGGAATATTCGGTCCGCTGGCGAGTTCCAGCCGAAGGGGGGGGGGGTGAAAGGATCCTGACGAGGCGTCTTGGAAAGGAGAACCGTTACTCGACGAACGGCTTGAAGAACAATGGCTGTTCTACTTTGTTCTCTTCTGAACAAAGGGGGGAATGAGAACCGTCTCTTGTCTACGGGCTCAAGAACAATGGCTGTTCTAATGTTGTTCTCCTTTGAACAACAGGGGGGGATGAGAACCGTTTCTTGGCAAAGGGCTCAAAACGAACAATGGCTGTTCTAATGCTGTTCTCCCTTGAACAACAGGGGGGGGGGGATGAGAACCGTTTCTTGGCGAAGGGCTCAAAACGAACAATGGCTGTTCTAATGCTGTTCTCCCTTGAACAACAGGGGGGGGGGGGAAGAGAACCGTTTCTTGGCGAAGGGCTCAAAACGAACAATGGCTGTTCTAATGCCGTTCTCATTGAACAACAGGGGGGGATGAGAACCGTTTCTTGGCGAAGGGCTCAAAACGAACAATGGCTGTTCTAATGCTGTTCTCCCTTGAACAACAGGGGGGGATGCCTTGGGGACTTGGCGTCACGAAAGGCTCGAACCTTTGGCACTCAAGGAATATTGTCCTCCTTCTGGACAAGTGATGGTGAATCTCGAGGTCGAGGTCCCTTGGCGCACAAAGGGAGAGAGGGTCGTGGTGATGTTTCGCGACGAAAATCTGGATCTCCAATCTGATCTTAGTGGTAAAGTTTCCATATAAATAGCCAGGACATCTCCTTGGCGTGGGGGAAAATGGAGTGGAAGCTTGGAGGGAACGCACAGCCGGGCCGGCGAACAATGCCTTATCTGTTCATAAGCCTAACTCGATCTGGCGAGGTCGGCGTATGGGGGTGAACGGGGGGACGATAACGTCCTTGTTTAAACATTGGCATCCGGTAGCTGAGATAAGACTCCAAGCCTCGAATCGAAGATGCACGTGGGCAGCATCGTGGTTTTTAATAATATGGGATAGGAGTTGAAATTAACTCGTTCTACCACATATATATATATATATATATATATATATATATATATATATATATATATATATATATATATATATATATATATATATATTGTTGAAGACCATGGTGTATTTCACCTTAGTTAATTTCCTTTGGCAACCTTATATTTTTCTAACTGTCTGTTTTATTCCATTTTGTAGATAGTAGATCACTTATCCTATATTCATCTCTCTTTTAAATGAATGGGTTTGGTAAAAACCAAACTGAATTGCTGAGCTTTCGATCTTAATCGATCATCTTCGGAGCGTCTTGATATATATATACCACCTTAGAATTTTTAATAAATATGCCTAAATTGGCAATTTTTCTTATGCAAAGTAGGAAACAATAAAAAATATTTATGTAAACACTTCTAAAATTTATTAATTTTATCAATTTAACAACAATAACACCAATTTTTCCAAACATTCCTAGCTTTAACTTCTTTTTCTACTACATAATTCAGTTTGTAGGGCTAGTCTATAAAATATTTAGGCCTCTTGCACCAAATTACAGGATTTAATACCCAGCGAGGAACTCCACAAATGGACGTTCGATAGGATTTATCAAATCTTAAAAATTGCTATGTGTGTAAATTAAGGAAATAATATGCCAAGTCTAATAAATAAGGTGACCACCCAGGAGGCATATACGAGGATCGCAAACAAACAAACATACGCGTGTTGGGAACATTTATCATTATCTGAACAAATATAGGCTCTGACTAGAGAAATTTTACAGAGAGCTACAACGAGCGATTCGATTCCCAATAATGAAGCTAAATCTATGGTAAATATGTAGGCACAACAACTACACAGAGCTGTCGGAAGTGTGGGAATTAACGAACGAATTAGAACACAGGGTCCTTCCCACGTTCAAGTCAAGGTCACGCACCTTGGAGACGAAACATATATATATATATATATATATATATATATATATATATATATATATATATATATATATATAGAGAGAGAGAGAGAGAGAGAGAGAAATAAAGAGAGAGAGCTACAAGGAAAATAAGTACCCTAGAAGACCTTACGGTTCATTTAATGAGGGCACCTTCGGACTAGCGGTCGAACGGGCACATCCCCACTCAATTCCCTTACGTCCTCCCTAAACGGCCACTTTTCAAGACTTTATCTAGTCTTGTCTTGAACTGTTCAACTGAATTGCTGTTGACAACCTCCACCGGAAGTGCGTTCCAGCTACCGCAGATACTGTACATGGAAAATTTCCCACACAGAGCGCGGTTGTAACGCTCCAGATCAAGTTTAAAGCCGTGATTTCTTGTTCTGCTCTCATTAAGCCTGAAAATATTCCCGTAGGCAACATTGTCAGACCCTCGAAGTATTTTGAAAACTTCGATGAGGTGACCACGCAGTCTACGGGTTTCCAACGAGAACAGATCTAATTCCCTTAATCTATCTTCATAACTTTTATGTCTGATAGAGGGGATCAGTTTGGTTGCCCTGGCTTGCACGCGTTCCAATCGTGCGATGTCCTTTCAAAATGAAGGACTCTAAAATTGTACGGCATCCTCCAGGTGCGGTCGGACAATTGAATTGTACAGACAGATGACTATTTCCTTGTTCCGATATCCAAACTCTCGCTTTATATAAACTAGTATCCTTTGGGATTTCTTCTCCACCTCAATACACTGCTGCGAAAACTTGAGGTCACTAGTTATAGTTACACCCAAGTCCTTCTCATTGTCGGTTGATTCAAGAGCAGTGCCCTTAAGGATATAGTGAGATTGTGGATTTCGGTGGCCGATATGCATCACTTTGCATTTGCTCACGTTAAAAGGCATTTCCCACGTGTCCGACCACTCCCCAATCTTCCGAAGATCTTCCTGCAGACCGTTAGTATTTCCTTCCTTTGCAACGTTAATACCAAGTTGGCATCGTCGGCAAATTTGGAAATTTTTGCAAATACGTCACCATCCATATCATTAACATAGATGATGAACAGTAGTGGTCCTAGGACAGAACCTTGGGGAACACCGCTAGTTACGGGCGCCCTCTTAGAAGCTCGTCCATTCAACACTACCCGTTGCCGTCTGCCTCTTAGCCAGTTTTTTATCCAACCTGCTAGATTTCCGTCTATGCCCAGCGCACGCACTTTACGGAGAAGGCGGCGGTGTGGCACCTTTTCAAAGGCTTTTTGAAAGTCTAGGTTGACAACATCCACCGCTTTATCCCGATCATGCTCACTGAAAACGAAGTGGAAGAATTCTACAAGGTTCCTTAGGCATGACCGGTGCCTTCGGAAGCCGTGCTGGGAACTCTTCAATAGCAAGTTTGACTCCAAATATGACGTTATATTGTCCATCATGATACTTTCCATGAGTTTACCGACTATCGAGGTTAAACTAATAGGTCAGTAGTTGGACGGCTGGTTTTGGTCTCCTTTCTTGAAGATCGGAGTCACCTCCGCCTAACGCGAGTCTCCAGGAACGCGTCCAGTCCGGATCGAAGTGTTGAAGATTGTGGTCAGATGTGGTGCCACCCCATCACGCACTTCCTGTAATACTTTAGGGAGACACCCCTCCGGACCAGGGGATTTATTCGTCTTTAGGTCGGAGATTTTTTCCTCTACTTCGGCTAGGGTGAAGTCCATTTCCTCCAGCTTCTCACCCAAGTGAGACTCAATGGGCTGGGGGATGGGACTACGCTCTTCAGTGAACACTGAAGAGAATTAGTCGTTTAGAGGTTTGCATTTTCTGCATCCGAGGTCTTTAATGCACCCTCCTCATTTACCAAAGGGCCAATTGCGCGGTGGATTGGTTTACGGCTGTTTACATAACCGAAGAACTCCTTGGGATTCTGTTTACACAGTCTCGCCACTCGGAGATCCTCGGCACGTTTCGCCGCCCTTATAGTGGATTTCACTCTCCTTGCTAGCCTACGGTACTCGTCAAAGTCACCAGAAATCTTTGACTGACGGTACACGGATCTCTTCTCACTCAGTAGTTGACCAATTTCTCGATTGAACCACCTTGGTTGAACGGAAAACCGACGTAAGCTTTTCATAGGGATAAATTGTGATAGAGAGAAAGAGAGAGAGAGATAGACAGACAGACAGACAGACAGACTCATTATTCCTTATTTATTAACTCAGTTCATTCCCTTAGTAGCGTTACTAAATCCCGTTTACTCACCTAAGTCCTTCCGCCTTCAGACTCGATACTTCGCGTAAAACAAAAGGCCTACACATTGATCGCAAAGAACTCGAGACGTTTCCGCTTTCCCCTTTAGTAGGCCAATTTAAGAATAAAGTTATATTTTCTTAGCCGCATCATTTCAAAGTCCTTTACTTACCCCAATTACCGAGACACATTCGGTAAGCACAGCCTAACGCATAACCCTTGTGAGAAATTATAACAAGTCACAACCGATTCAACAGAGGCGAAAGTAGACCCACTTCTTAAAGTTCTCGTCACCGGTCGAGCGCAATATCGACGAGGACTCTTCAATACACGCCCTTATTATTACCGACGACGCACCCACAAAGCGGTACCCTATACCACCCACCACATCAACCAGGTAACTTTCACCCGGTACCATATACCCCCCTCCCCCTCCTAACCCCAATTGTAGTTTTAAAGCAGTGTTAAATTATGCTCTGTCTCTGAACAGTCTCGGCTTATCATTTAAACTATTTTTCCACTGATACCTAAAGGTTAAAGGAATATGTGCTTATTTGCTAATTTCTAACTTAAATTTTGTATTGAATTAGCCTTTAACGCTAAAAATGTCAAAAAGCAAAGAATTATCAATTGAAGTACGAACTTTAAGAGAAATATTATATAAAGAAGAAAATTCACAGAAAATGATTGTCAGAAAGCAACAGATGTGAAGTAATGCTGACAGATAAAGAGTTGGGAGGGAAAAAAGCAATATCTGCAACAGATGGTAGAAATATAAGGCATCTTAATTAAGAGAAACAGAAAGAAAACTGCTCCATATACAGTTGGCAGCAGAAATCTACAGTGTAAGAACCAATCCAGTATTAGTTAGTATCAACTGTACTTATACGACTAAAGGCAGCTGGCCTTTTTGGTCGTGTAGTTGCAGTAAAGTAGCTACTATGATCAGTCAACAAAAATAAGCCATTGCATTGGGCTAAATATCATCAAAACTGGAGGATAAGGGACTAGGAAAAAGTTCTTTGGACTGATGGGTCCAAATTTTGATTATTTATAGATAACAAAAGAATTTATGTTAGGCAAAACGCTGGAGAAAGAGTAAAGGAAGATTGTGCAGTGTGAAACATGGCATGGAATTATTTTGGTGTAGGCAAGCCAGGAGATTTTGTTCAATTCAACGGCATAATTTGAAAAAAGAAGGCTGCCACTCTATCGTGCAAAGGCATTTGGTTCCATTTCGCTTAAGATTGATTAGGCAAACTTTTATATTATAGAAGATAATGATCCAAAGCATACTTTAAATTTACAGAAAAAAAGTATATTGTTAGAAAAAAATAGTCAAAAGTTCTATAAATTATGACTTGGCCTACACAATCCCCGGATCTCTTTCCAAAGCATCTCAGATCAGTTTGAGTGTTTGAAGATAGCTTGGAGTGCATTGCTAAACACACGCACTTACACTTATTATTGCTTAAGATGCCTAGGATTTGTTTGGCAGTGATTAAAGCAAAACACGGGTATTTTGATGAAGCCAAATTTTAGGCTTATTTTGGAAAAAAATAGTGTTATTGTTGCTAAATTGATATAATTAAATCTTATAACTATTTATATAAATATTTTTTTATTCTTTCCTACTTTGCATGAAATAAAATGACAAATTTGGCCTATTTATTAACGATAGAGAAGAAAACCAAATGCATAAATAATGGCTGTGCAACTCTAAATTGTGGAACAGACAAGGGAATTATGTCGAACAGATGGGGCTGGATATTTATGAAACGTTTCGGAAATTGCCTCTATGAAAAATAATTTGATTTAGGTCCTCTCTAAATATATCGCAAATATTGTTCAAATAAATTAAAAGGCAGAGGGCGTCAAATAAAATGCACAAAGAAACATGGATGTCAAAAGGTTACCCCTTTCCCCCCCCACACACACCCTCTTTATATGTAATAAATGTTGAAATTTGGACATTGGAAGAAGAGAAAATGAAATAATTTGAAGCGATTTCTTTTGTCGAATATTCAGCATTTTACTATAAAACTCTGGTAGTTATTTTAAACGCCACAAAGGAGAATAAAGAGTAAAAAATAGATGTTATGTTGGACAAAGAAGTAATACATTCGTATTAAGCTTTCTTTCTGTAGCAATAACGCTCAGGAACTTAAAAACATATTAAATAAAAAAAGAGCTAAATTAGAAAATTTCATTTAGATATAAATTATTTAAATCGGCCTCGACTTCCATTTTCTTTCTTTTTCGTTTTCCTTCGGAGGCAATTTTAGAACGATAACTGAAAAGTACTTTGCGAAATTCAATATTATAAAAGAACGGGATTCTTTAATCGTTTACATTTCCAAAAGCCGTCCATTTTTAATAACAGCTTGGAATATCTAGCCGTAGTTACATAAATTATAATAATATGAAAAAAAATATATTGAAGAAACTTTACATTGGCAGAGCGTGGGTTTAATCATAAATAAGGAACGCTATTTTATAATGACTACATCGCTTAATATGAAAAGAAAAATGGCAACTATTTTTTCTTATACTGAAATTATGTTCCAAAATACTTTTTACTTCGGACATAGTTTTTTTATGTAGAAAAAAGTTTGGGGTAACAAAGAAGGTAAAGTTAGTTTCCGGAATTTTCCTAAAGACATAAGCAGCGCTTTTACTATGTTTTACATTTACAGAATATGTAGAATTTTACACCATCTGTGGAGGTTTAGAACTCAAAACATGCGTTCAATTATTGACACACGGCAGGGATGGATGAAAGGATTCCTTTAATTAAAAAAGGGATTAATACAATTAAATAAAAATCCGTATGCCTTAATTCATATGCCGAACATATAGTATGGAATATAAATGTGTATATAGTTCGTGGTAATAAAAGACCGGCACCCACTCAAGCGGTTAATCACTCTATATGTGTCAGGCAACCTAGCAAAACCTACATTTTGGTGCATTTAGCTTCAACTATAATGATTGTTAACAGTTATAGACCGTATAACTCACTAAATAGAGGTTTCTTTACAGTGCAATCGATTTAAAATGACTGAAATAAAACTAAGCTTGGGGGAGAGACAATAAATTCTTATTGCTACTGGACATAAAGTACCAGATAAATTAGAAGGTAGTTACAAACACATCCATTGACACGACTCGCGATTGTTTGATTTAGAGGTGAGTTCGAAGCAGATGAAGCCATTTGGGACCTCTTTAAACACCATGTAGCGCCCATTGCAAGGTGGATTAGGATCAACAATTAAGCCTCACAAATGAGAGTCCTATAAATCCTATGAAGTCTTGAGATGGACACGCAAATAATTATCCACATACAAATAATCTAAAAGTGTATAGCACTATCCATAAGTAAGAATAACTCTTTGTGTAAATAATATATAACATCTTTGTAAAATAATAATGTATAGCTTTCGTCCATCTAAATAATAAGAAAAAAGTGCATTGCAAGGCGGAATAGGTTCAACAATGAAGCCTTACAACTGAGTATCATGTGAATTCTATAAAGGTTTGTAACAGGCACACAAATCGAACATTGAAATAATATACCAGTCTGTAATAATTAATAATGTAAGACAAAACAAATACTTGTAAGTAAGTTAAAATTACCATTTAATAATCTATGTATCAATGCAAAGCAGAATATTTTGTAATAAGACGAGTGAAATCGTTGTGCTTCCACCCGAACGTACAAATATACATACGTTAGGAGACAGGTGCAGCCGACGATCTGGCCGCAGAGATACACAGAGAGGGTGGAAACAGCTGTGCACACATAGAACGGCATCTGATTTGACCCGCCATAGTTTACATGAATCCATGAAAAGACAAAATCAATCTTGATACAAATGTTGGTTGATAAAGCACGGTCTGGTTTCGAAATTCAGATACTATCTTGATGCACACACCCCCTTTGACCAAACAAGCTTCGCCCAGCAGTCTTAGTAGAGAACATACGCACATACCCTTTGACCCGATAAGCTCCACTCCGCGTTCAGATTAGAGAAGCGAAGCCACACCCCTTTAATTTCACGGATAACAAACCACAACGGCCTATCGAATTGGCGTTAGTATAAATAAGCGGGCAGAAGCATACAGCAACATTAGTGTCATTATTATGATTGGATTACCAGTATTAACATTGGCATTGGCCTAGAGCCAGTCAGTACCTCGTCCTTAATCCCAACAATCTGAAGCAGAAGGAGACTTCCAAGAAACACTGAGTATTAACACGGATAGTCAGCCAAAGACGTGATCCTAAACAAAACATTTATTTCGGAAAAGTACATAAAACTCTTAAGTGACATGATATACACATTTCATAGTTATGCATAATACCCAGGACGCACCCCAACACGCCATCCTCTTAGTCCTCTCTCAATTTAATTAATTTAATTATTTTCTTTGTATTCTATCTCACTAGTAATATTCAATCTTAGATTATGCGTTCGTTGTCAAATTACTGAAGATAAAATAATAAAGTCAAATAAAAAACACTTGCGTGAAAACTAAAAACTCTACGGAAAACTCTACAATTTCACTTGCCCGAACAAATTTACCCCTAAGCCAAGATTAAAAGCCTATTAAACCGCCATTCTATCCTTTCGAGTCCTTCCTTCTGCCAAGCAACAACTAGGTTACCATTTGAAGCCAGCCTATAAATGGATTACCCAAAAGAACACTTTGGAGTCAGACCAAACTCGACTGTAAAGCCGCCTTACCTTCTCGGACTAAATAAATCATATCATCAACTGTAACCCCTATAAATGGTGGCCTACCATAAACTGGTGACACACCTATAACCATTCAGGACGAGTGTAGACGTCCAAGAAAATCCATTGGCAAATGACTCGTTAGGTAAGCATTTCAAAATCGAGACTCGGGAGTTTTATTCAAACATTAAGTCCAACCTGCCATTATAAACCTGAATAAGGGGCGGAATTTTGTGACTTGCAAATGAAAAATTGTGCAAAGAACACTCATTACTCGAATAAGCTCGTTCTGTAAAGAGGCTTGTCGAAGGACCAGTATCGAATACCGAGTTCGTGAAACCTCGTGCCACTAGAACTTTGTGCAGAGACAACTTAAAAATCGCCCCGCAAGAGGGAGCGTGGAGACTTGCACCTAGTAGCTGGAGGGGCGGCTCACCCCCAGGCCCAAGTTCCCCTGCATTTTGAAACTAGATTGAGCCTACCTGGGCTTTATTCCTAAACATTTCCATGTTTACCCTTTAAACGCAATTCTATTTACAAGTTTCTTTTCGCCTTTATTCTTGGGTGGTTGGTGGCTGATATTGCAGTTAGTCACCGATCAGCTTTCGTCCAATCCATAAAGTGACTGAGTAAATATTAACGTATTACCCACAAAAGGGGTTAGCTTTTCTTTTTCCTAATTTACACGTAAATTTGTCCTCGGTAGGTTTATTGATAGCTTATCTTTGCTGACTCATCATAGAGATGGCATATGTTTACTAGCTTAACATAACATTTAAAAGTCCAAGTAAGTATAAGTGATATTTTAAGGTCACTGAAACACAAATAATAATAATAATGAGGTTTTATATGGCGCCCTTCAATACTTTGAATACTTTCACCCCTACCCCTCACCCCCATCTACTCGAAAAAGGCCTGACAGAAAAGGTAGGTTTTCCGAGCCCGCTTGAAAGCACCGGGCGAGGAGAGGGGCGTAAGCCATAAGTCAGACCATTCTACAGAGATGAAACACAAACAACCAAGCTCACTTAACCACGAGTAAAAATAAGCCATCACTAAGTTGAACTAGTGAAAAGGAGCCATCTTTTGAAGGTGGCTTATCTTTACTTGATCCCTAGGTTTTAATAATAAAGCAAAGGACGTCAATAAATAAATACGAGCTTTTAGTCTTGATTTGGTCAAACAACAGGCGTTTCTTTTGTGTACGCTCAACAACAGAACTTAACCTAGTTTACCAAAGTCAGGTTTGGTTGCAGACCTTATACAAAAGGCGGGGATGTGATTGTAGACTGGACATAAAAGGAGCACCGAAACAATAATAAGGCTCGAGTAGATAATAGTGAAAATAAATCGAATCGAAACGATGCTTGAAGTAAACCATATGAAAAGTTCCTAGTAAGGACTAAAGAGGAAATCTCTCAAAATTATACCAGTCAGTTGATAGCAAAAAAAGTTCGGGGGAAGTGAAAGAACTATTGCATCATCGCTATTGGATATTAACGCAACAAAAAAAGCCCACTCCAACGTCAAGTCACCCCGGCATGGCTCCGGTGCGGTCGCAACCACAAACTAAATACAAACTCTGTACATACCTGACTCACGCAGACATCTCTACCCGATACCACTAGAAACCAGACACATCGCAACGCATATGCACAACTTTCCTGGCACTGGCACAGGTAAACTCAAAATCTACAAATCCCTGGGAGATGCCCACCTGGGTCGACTAGTTCGTCGTGAATCCTGGTCCTTGGATAGACCCAACCCAGGAACAACTTAAGTAAGAACCGAGTATTCGAAGATGCCACCCCTAAAGTATGGGATCCCACGAATGTTGTAGAGAAAATGTCGGTAAAATTATTTAGTTTTCTCAAATCTTCAACGAAGAATTGGTTTGGGGCGAAGTAGTTGCTACAGGTAAAAAAAGTATGTCTCGGAATATTTTGAAATTCACCGATTGTTTATTATTGAGCGCCAACTCTATTGCCGAAGATTGTCGGTAGTAATGGAGTGTTTAGAAGCATATTTCAAAATCTCAGGGGGGCAGAGATACCCACGAAACTGAAAGGGTATTGGGGTTGAAAGAGAACTGATGACCCTCCTTGAATGACGCTTTCCTCTTCGTCAGGGTCCTCTTCTCTCGATAAGAACGCGATAAATATTTATAGCAGAGGTTTCCGTCTAATCATCGACCCCTCTCGAACAGAGCACAATAAAAAAAAATGTTAAAGCGAACCAAACTAAAGAGGTGGTAGTTTAAAAGAAACTCGCGTCGCCCAGCGAGGTCATACGGTGAATAAGAGATGAACAAAAGGAAAGGATGGGGGAATATAAATTGATTATAATGAAGGCAAATCAAGCTGAAAAAAGTAAATACAAGTCAGAATTCAACTCTGCTTCACAGTTGCAATTTAGCTTTTCATCACACTACACCGACTCCCTATTTACCCCCCAAGCCCCGACGCCCTCCAAAAACACCCCAGACTTACAAAAAGCTTAATTGAATTATTTTTAACGAAGTTAAAAATAAAAGGATTCAAATTAAAACAAATCTAATTAATGAATTGTTTGGAGGCGACCAATTAAGCGGCATGGGGAATAGGGGGGACCTATGGGGAGAGTCAGTATCGGGAAATGGTAAGCCCAGGATGCCTAGACCACATGCATCAAAGATGGCAAGCGAATATGGCGCTCTCTCGCTTCTCCACGGGGCCCCCCTCCCCCTGATCTTAAGTATGGCATTGACGAAGAGAGTGCGAGCCGATCCCGTCAGAAAGGAAGGAGGCCGGACTTTCATGCCAAGGGCCATAAACCACACCAAGACAACTCCGATAACTACCTCCACCCTCAAGGGAGGAAGGACAGAGGGAAAGGGGGATGGCAAAAATGACTGGGAAAGAGAAAGAAAGCGAAAACAAACGAGGGCACCTCATCCTGAAGAACGTTCTCGTGTGAAAAGCCAATGAAGGTACTTTCGCTGGGGACAGTAGGGACAAGAAGGCACGCAAGAGTGATTTAGATATTTAGGAGGACGAACTTTACACTAGTGTCAGGTAATTTTCCCCCCCTCCTTCGTCTTTGTTCGATCATGGACGAGGTCCTCCGACCTAGGATAATGAATCTCACATAAAGAATAGAATGACACTCGTCGGACAGCCCGAGTACTTTTCTTTTGCCACCTTCCAATGAGTGAGGAAACCATTCGTGGCTCAAATGAACCTTGCGCGAATTCTTTGGCGGAAGAGTGATGTGTTGTATATGTGGGTGAAAGGACGGAAGAGACCGAGGGGTCGCGATTGGTTTGGTTTGGGAGGTCGTGTCGGGGTAGAGCTGACCGCGCCCGCGCGTCAGTTTCACCACACCAGCCAATAGGCAACTACCTCCCTGCGGGGGCCGAAATATTTTGGTATCCTCGGCTCTCGTCGGGAATCGAACTCGTTATCGAGACGTGGAAATCCAGAGCTTAATCCACTCAGCCAGTGAAGGTTCCTCTCTGGAACACCGAAAAGTTAGATGCTAATTTTAATCTCTAATGGATCCATGCGAATTCTATTGCCACCTCTTCGTGCTTAACCCGATGGCGACTGCTGGGAAATGGCAGGACTTGGTTAGATTAGCACTGCGTCGTATGCTGGACATTGATAGAGCTCGGTTGGATTAACACAACGATGACTGCTGGGCAATGACAAGGGGTGATTGGATTAACACAACGTCGTATGATGGACAATGGTAGGGCTCGGTTGGATTAACACAACGATGACTGCTGGGTAATGGCAGGGGTTGGTTAGATTAACACAATGGCAAGATACGGTTGGATTACTACAACGATGACGATTTTCACTGGCAGAGCTCGGTTGGATTACTACAACGATGACGATTCACACTGGCAGAGCTCGGTTGGATTAAGACAATTAAGACTATTGGGCACAGCTCAATTGGATTAAGCCAACGGCGTCGGCTTGGCACTGACTTGGGCTGGGTTGGATTAACACATCGGTGAATGCTGGCAGTGGGAGAGCTCGGTTAGATTAACACAACGGTGTCTGCTTGGCAATGGCTGGGCTCGATTGGATTAACACAACAGCGTTTGATTGGCAATGGCAGCGCTCGGTTGGATTTACACAACAGCGGTGGACGGTCGTAGGAACATGCGACCAACACCAAAGAGAGTCGAATAAAAGGGAGGAGGCCAGCCTCTTCCAAAAAGTCAGATAGTCCACAAGTATGTCTGCACGAACTCGTCCCGAGTACAAGGGACAAGTGGTAGCGACCGAGCTCGTGCTAATATTGGGACAAATAACGTGCGGGAAGATGACCCAGACTGGGACATTCTACAAGAATGTGCCGAACAGTCCGTGTGGAGGAGAAAGCAGAGTTCGCAGTAAAGTACACGGGACGGTCTATCAAATGGTGCGTCACACGAATGTGTCCAATTTGAAGACGACACAAAGTGACCTGAAGCTTTCGCAGCATTATGGGGTAGATCCTTGGGAACAGTCGCGGCGAAATGGCACGCAATTTTAAGTTCCTTTTACCCGTCTCTCATCTTCTTTGCCAGCCAGCCATGAAGTCTGTCCTGAATCATGCTATTTACTAGGTATGAGGAAGAGCGAAATGCTGGTCTGGTCTCCCAGTCCTCGCGGACTATTAGGTTCTCGATCTCCACCTGGCTCGTGGCAACCGTGAAGTCACGGATACCTACAAATATAAGGTACGCAGATTTCAATGTCGCGAGAGCACTTGGGGCGCTTTGTGAGTCGCTAAAAATAACAATCTGGTCTCCGATCCGGGTACGACGTGTTTTGTCCTGTAACGAGCGTCGTATTGCAACTAGCTCGTTTTTGAAGACAGACGCAGTGCCTGGTAGAGCCCAGCTGACTTCAAACAAAGGGAAAACGGCTGGAAGCCGACCCCACTTGCACGGATTCAGCGTGACATGAAGTGTGCTCCAAAAAGTTCGAACGCAACACTTCCAGCGCTGTAGAAGCTTTGGGAGCAGAGGCGGTGCGACAAATAGGGTAGTATCCTGGGCAGAAACAGAGTCTCCACTGGCCCGAGATCTACAGTGACTCTCGAAGGAGTTTTCTAGCTCTAAACCCAAAGGGATTAGAGTATGAATGGTGGCCCCCAGCGGCATAGGAATCTTCAATATCAGCCTCAGATGGAGTGATACCTTTGGCGACTGAGGGAGGCGCCGGGCTCGCGCGTATGGGCGCATAATTTACTGTGTACGCGGCAGAGCAAATGGCATCTCCCCGTCATCGACAAATAGGCTGTCAATGGGGCACTGGTCGCCACCGGAGACAGGTGTGGTGGATCGACTTCACCTTTCGCAATATACGTGCGGGGTTCGGATGCGTAAAACTCGCATCCGCAGTCAAGCATCGAACGAAAAAATGATCGGTAGAAACCAAAGGAAGTAGCCCTATCAGCTCCCCGAGTCCTGAACGTTATGGATAAAATAATGTCCATGAAGCGGGTACAAGGAACCCCAAAGCTGCAAATATGAGCCTCCCAGGTGAGGCGTCGGTCGAAAGCAAGAGCAAGGAAACGGTGCCAATGCACCACTTCCAGGTGTACACAATTTAGTGAAAAGTCCGGGTTGGAGTGGAACATGGATGTCAGCCAAGTGCACCACATTATTCTTGGCCAAGGAAAATCGAAACAAGTACGCTTCGCCATAGTGAGAGATGCGTTCAATACCTGTTGGAATCGACGCTCCATACTTGTCATCTGGGGTGCACCAAAAGAGATCGAAAGGTCGTCCGGGTAAAGCGTGGCGATAACATCCTCCGGCAGCACCGAGGTGAGAACGTTGATGCTCAAGGCAAAGAGTGTGAGACTGAGGACACTTTCCTGCTGCACACCCTATTCCTACTCCATCAGGCCAGATAGGGCTCCACCACCCGTATGCTGAATTGATGATCCTGCAAAAACACTTCAACAGCTCTGCCTTCACTGCCACGTTACCCTTCCCGGTCCGGGACGAGCAGTGTTGCTACAACCTGTCCCTTATACGCGGGACGAGGTCCTTTAAAAAGACTTTTAGACGTGGCTAGCCGCCTCCATTTTATTTGACTGCGTTCTAAGTCTCTTATAGAACGAAATAATAAAGCTCTTTGCATTTAATGTGATCAACAAATTACTAGCAGAACTTGGAATGTGAAAAGACATTTTGCGTCAAATCACAAATGGTTATTGGAAAGAAGTGATGAAGAACGTAAAGGATATATCGCACAAGAGGCAATCGAATAAACGACCCAATCTCAAAGTTTGTGGAAATTCCTCAGTAACTACTTAGGTGTGAATTTAATAACAAGTTTCAGTATTTCTCATGCTATATTGTTCATCAAGGTAAACCCTTCCTACTATGCACCTTTTCTTTTTGAAGATTTTAGTAATATTGACGAAATAATTAAGCATACACCTTTTATTTTTGAAGATTTTAGTAACAATGACAAAATAATTAAGCATATTAAAGAGCTCCTATTTCTAGAAAGACTGTTAAAAACCGGGTAATTACTATGCATTCAGATATTGAAGAACAAATGCAAAATGACTTGAAACCGTGTGATTATTTTTCAATTTGCCTTGATGAAACCACTGATATTACTTCTGCTTCTCGATTGGCAATTTTTGCAAGTTATTCTAGTGGTCATAAAATGTTCGAGGAGTTGCATAGCCTAGAAAGTCTGTCGTTAAATACTACAGGAAAAGATATTTGTGATATTAGAGTCAAAGCACTTGGCTACAGAAACATAGATATATAAAAAATTGTATCAAATTACAACAGATGGAGCACCCAATATGGTCGGCCGGAAGCTTGGATTTGTGAAACTTTTTACTGATATCGTCGGACATTCTGTAGTACAGTTTCACTGTATTGTTCATCAAGAAGCACCATGTGCTAAAGTTGGATTAAAAGAACTGGAAAATATTACAGCGCCAGTCACCAAGATAGTTAATTGGATATCAAAATGGGCGTTGCATAAACGTGAATTCAGTTCGTTATTGGATGAAGTTGAATCAGCTTATGGCGGTTTATTGATGTACAATAATGTTCGTTGTCTTAGTAGAGGCAAGGTTCTTGAACGCTTCGTTGAATGCATAAATGAGATACAACTTTTCTTAGACGTGAAAAAAATGGAAGGCTATCTTGAACTAACTGATGAGTCCTGGATTCGGCTGTTGATATTTTTCACAGATCTCTCATTGAACTTGAATGAACTGAATGTTGTACTCCAAAGTTTTGATAAAACTAGTGATATAATGTTTGGACATATTACTGCATTTGAAATCAAACTAGCCATTTTTTAGCGTGACATTGAAACTAAAACTTTTAAGTACTTTCCAAGATTGAAAAAGAACTATGAAGAAGTTAGTTACAAAGATGAGAATGATATCAAACACGATCTAGACTTTTTTTTGTCAGCTTTACGTTCTTTGGAAGATGAATTCTCATTAAGATTTTCTCATTTTAGAGATCTTGAAGTAATATTGCTTTTCATTAAGCACCCAGATGAAGCTAATTTTGAAAAAAAATGAAAATGGATCTGTTTGAATGGTTGAAAATAGAAGAACTTGAAATGAAATTAGTAGAAATTCAATCCAATTCTATTTGCAAGCAAAAATTCGTCACTCTTAGAGGTAATTTAGAAACATTTGAGAAAGATCGATTGAGGGGATCAAGACATTTAGTAAAGTATTCACGAAGCATTTGGTGCTTTTAAACGTCTTGCCAAAGTGGTATTCATTTTTTTCATCTACGTATGCGTGTAAAAGCCTGTTCTCATCTCTTAACTACGCTAAAAACAACAGAAAAGTCGATTAACTGATTAGGCGAGTGCTGCATGTTTACATTTAAAGACAACGAACTATCGGCCCGACATAAAGGAATTGGCTGGAAAAATTCAGGTTCACAAGAGAAATTAAATAGGTAAGTTTATATTTTTATTTATTTATTGTACAACATGGCATATATATTCATATACTTGTGCGTTAAAATCATAATGTAATATACGATTTGACAATATAAATTTATAAGTGACACACGACGATGTAAAACTGAATAAGATATAGCAGTATTGACACGCCTAGCATCAAAGCTTTGCCACTACTGTAATCTAGGGGAAGGCGAGCTTCCGCCCTCCCGACGGCGGAGCGTGCTCCCTCTTCTTGGTATTTTGCTTCTTGTGTTTTTGTTGTATTTTTCCTGTTTTTTTTTGGGGGGGGGGGCAAACTTTTAGAGTTGCTTAGCATTAGGCTGGATTTTCGATTGCGGCGAGTTTTGTCCTTGAAGTTATTTGCTAAATGGGCCTTAAAAGAAATGGTCAGTGATGCTTAAACTCATCCACATTTAAGACACCTATCTCCAGTTCTTCCATCAGGACTTCAAGCCAAACAGTCCATCTTTGGATGGGAGCGTAGGAGTCGAGATTCCTTTGCTGCTTTCCTCCTTTCAGGGGTCAGTTTTAGGAACTCCGGAAGACAGCCTCACGACTACCTTCAGGGCTAGTGTTTCCTGTTAGTCAAACGACTCGGTGGAGGCGCGCGGCCGTTTCGCCTTCTGGGAAACTGTCACGCTGGGAAAGAGGAGGAGCCTTGGGTTGGTGGGAGTAGGAGTTGTAGAACCCGCAGAAGGGTTCCGATTAGGCTTGGAAACGACCTTGATCATTTACATGGAGGGGCCAGGAGCAGAGGGTGCCCTTTTAACATTAGGCCATAAGACGTTCAAGGCAGCGCCTAGCGCACAATTATCAAGCCCTTAGCATCACGATATGAGACAATCGGCAGCGCGAACGGATAGGATTTCGTTATCCCGGAGATAAACACCACACTCTTATTCGAAGAATCATGGTGCGGCTCTCCGCATTTAACACGCTTGGCCATACAGGATAGGGACTTGTCGTGTTCGGCCTTGGAACAACTTACACAGACTTCGGATAAACCCGACTCTGCACGTCAACACGAGCGATTTTTATGGCTGAAGCGATGGCAGTATTAGCACCTCTGCGGTAGCGATACCAACCGGCACGCACTAACTCGTGGTGCCTGTCACGGGTGAGCGTGACGAACAGTATATGGGTGGGTATCGATGCCTCTCTCTGTTTTCTCATTACACGTTCGACCTTGGGCGCCCCGTGGTCGGCCAGCTTTAAGACGATTTCTTCTAAGGACAGGTCCACGAGTTCCCTTACCTAAACCACATTACGAAGTTTATGATAAGAGTGAAGCGTCACTCACCGCGAGCTATTAATGTCCGAAGGGTACTAATCATGCCCGCCTCGGAAGAGTCTGATGCATTCGCCTGGAGACTCCCGTCAGATAAATGGGTCATTTTCGACTCGCCACCACTCAAGCTAGGTCGTACTCCCCTCTGATGGATCGTGTTGCGTTTGGCCTACTTGCCTTCAGTAGAGCTTTTGAAGCTAGCGCGGTCAAAAATGTCAGGTAATCTCTGGATGAGGGTTTCCCGCCCGAGGTCACCTTTGGGCTGGACGTGTCGATCTTGGCCTGGTCTTCTTGTTTTTTTTTTATTTTAGGGAGAGAAGGGAGGGAATTGAACCCGCTTCTCTTTACCCCAGAAGGCGCCCCTAGGCCGAATAGACGGGTTTCAGCAAGGTCCTTCTCCGAGATGGGGAAGAGCTTGACTGTAAAGGGGGCACCAGCGGGGGAGTACCTTCATCTCCTCGCGAGTCTTCGGAGTCCAGAGTCGCCTAAGAAGAAGTTTACACAGGCAGACTTACGTTCGGAGTTTGGCACCGAATCCGGATTCTCCCCCATAGCTTCCATATGTGACTGGGTCACATCCGGGACCATGTCCAGCTCAGGGCGGGCTTCCATTTGGTCATCCCGACCAAGGATATCACGAATCCCTATGGCGGAATCTTCAGTCGTGTAAACATTGTTCGTTTGGGCCGGCCAACCCACCTCCATCGGGATAAAGTGGCAAAGCGTGTCGAACCCCTAACAACACATGCCTGCAAGATAGTAGGGGTCACGGCCTGCGGGGCCCGCTATCCCTTGGCCCCTCTAAGGTGGTTGACCCTATCGAGCCACTCACACATCGAGCGCTCGTTTTGGGGTCGCTTGTTAGCTCTTTTCGGCAGTCTCCTCTTCTAACCAGGTGTGGACTGCGGCTGCTACTGAGATTTAGTCGCCCAAAGGGTCATTCCAAATAATGGGGGCTAAAGGGAAAACACCAGAACCCTTCAATAAAAGAAAGGGAGAAGCGCCCTCTCCGCTGGAAAAAGTTTAGATAGAGCCCTGAGAAAGCACGGGGGGGGGGGGGTCACCTCTTTTTTTTCATAGATGGAGATGCCCCAGGGCGGCTCCAAAGATGACGAAGGAGAATCCCATTTACCGTATGGGAAGGGGAGCCCCTCCACCGGTCGAAGGGGTATCTCGTAGTACCTCGTCCTCCCCGACGAGGGCGGGCTTGGAGGTGGCTATTCGTGAATTTCCGGTCCCCCATCATTTATTTTCTTTGTCGCCATGATTAGATATAAAAGATAAGAAAATGATTGGAAAGTAGATACTATGACCTTTCAATACCTTGGGAGGTTAAGAGAAAAGTCTGCATTGGATCAGAAATTCCAGAATGGGATCATTTACAGATACTCAGGCTACAGGTTCGAGCTAAGTGGACCTTGACAACCCGGTTCGTTATTCAGGCAAATTTGCCCTCGAGCTTTGACCATAAAGGATGGTGCCGACGTACCCCTTCCTTATATTGTATACTGGAAGAGGTTGAGCAGAGTCGACGCCCCAGCACACCCCGTGCCTAATTAATACTCGCCACAGCTAGCGGGTTGTAGGCTCTGGTAGGGAGTAGGCACCTCACTCGACTAATGCTCAAGAGGACGAAAGTGCGACGAGCAGCCAGACACTGTGAATAGAAGAGCAAATCTGGAAGTGAGTAGGCGGGTTTATAATAAAGAGAAGTAGAGATCGGCGGGTCCACTGACGAGAAGGGTCGGTGAGCACCTATTATCATCATACACTGACACTAGGTGAACCGAGGATGGCACCCTTGGCACCCATGTCTAGCGGACCGAACTCACTCCAGGTGAGCACAGTCCCTCCTAGGTAGACAAATTGTTGAGAGGATAGTCCTAATAATAATCAATAAATAATATTGAATAATAAATAACTAATAATATTAACAATCATAATAAAATAATACTCATACGATTACTACTACTAATGATAATTAATAAATAAAAATAAAGTAGCGCTGAAGGGAAGCGAAAGGAAAGCGCATCAACATCGCCCCCACGCCCCTAATTTAGACTCAGACCCCAGGATCTGCAGCTCCTCCGGGTCCCCTGTGCAACAGGTAGTCTCCGAGGGTCGAATACCACAACTTGTGGACTAAGTAGCGGAAGTTTGCCTACCAAAGCTTGAAGATTAGGTAGTGGATGTTTTCGTACCACAGCTTAAGGAGTAGATACTCTCGGTTTGATTAACACAGCTCTAGGCTTAGGTAGTGATGGTTTGAGTACTAAGGCTTGAGGATTAGGTAGTGAAGGTTTGCCTATCACAACTTGAGGATTAGGTAGTGGATGTTTGGCTACCACAGCTTAAGGATTAAGTAGTGGATGTTTTCGTACCACAGCTTAAGGATTAGGTATTGGCGGTTTGCCTACCTCAACTTGAATAGGTAGTGGATGTGTGCCTACCACAACTTAAGGAGTAGATACTCTCGGTTTGATTAACACAGCTCTAGGCTTAGGTAGTGATGGTTTGAGTACTAAGGCTTGAGGATTAGGTAGTGAAGGTTTGCCTATCACAACTTGAGGATTAGGTAGTGGATGTTTGGCTACCACAGCTTAAGGATTAAGTAGTGGATGTTTTCGTACCACAGCTTAAGGATTAGGTATTGGCGGTTTGCCTACCTCAACTTGAATAGGTAGTGGATGTGTGCCTACCACAACTTAAGGAGTAGATACTCTCGGTTTGATTAACACAGCTCTAGGCTTAGATAGTGATGGTTTGAGTACTAAGGCTTGAGGATTAGGTAGTGAAGGTTTGCCTATCACAACTTGAGGATTAGGTAGTGGATGTTTGGCTACCACAGCTTAAGGATTAAGTAGTGGATGTTTTCGTACCACAGCTTAAAGATTAGGTATTGGTGGTTTGCCTACCTCAACTTGATTAGGTAGTGGATGTTTGCCTACCACAGCTTAAGGATTAGGTAGTGGAGGTTTGGCTATAAAAAATAAGGATTAGTTAGTTCAGGTTTCTCTTTGTCGTATTTCTTTTTCTTCGAACCGACTCAAAAACTTGTAGAAATGTTTCCAAAGTTCAGGGTGTACGGAAAGCTTAGAACTTTTAAAACTTATAGTATAAAATATTACATAAATTTTTCATGTTCCTGACTTTGAGACCACCCTGTAGATGAGAGTTCCAGTAAAACTCCACCCAAATGATACATTTAGAAATGATACACCCCTGTGTACAGATTATACGAACTCAATAAATAACTATAATTAAAATTTTGAAATTTTCTCTAAAAGTATAATGAAAAAGAAAAAAAATAAATAAAAGTTTTAATCTTTCTTCCAATAAATGACGCCTGACCTCCGAAACCGCGAGGTCGCGATCGAAGAAGTGTAGTCCGTGATTAATCAAGTGCTAAAGGATAAACCTTTTTAATCGTAAGCAATAACTTCCCCTTTGTAATCACCCTCTTTTAAAAAAAAAATACACTTTTCAAGTCGCAAAATCGCCGGTTCGATCCCGCGTTTGGCTCCATTCCAAAGGGTTGAAACAGACAGATGAAGCCATTCAACGAAACCGATCTTAGTCGCTCAAATTGAAAACCGTAGCGGCTTCGGGAGGCCGCAAAGGCGGCACTGTGGAGGAAGATAAGTGTTTGGTGGCACTCGATTCGAATGGATTAAGTAGAGGGTGGACAGAGAAAGAGAGGGGGGCTATCAGTGAATTATGGGTGACGGGTAAAACCATAATAACACCCATCTTAACTGTTGGTGTTAAGAGAGCGCACTAAAACACGACCAGTTAGATGTTCAAACCTATTAGTTTACGCTGGCATATACGAACTTCGGGTCTGAAGAATGGCTCGAGGGAAAGGGGCCTTGAGACCTTGCTGCACGAATCTTGTGAAAATGGTCATGATTTCTTCTGGATAAATGGTCGCCGCTGGTGTCACTGGTGGAAATAACAAGCACTTTATTAATTTCAATTACGAAAGGTAGTTCGCGGTCTATTTCGTACGTTCGATGAGCGAGAGAGATCTTCAATTGACGACCATGGCGCTCAGTGGAGGTGGCTTTTCCCCCTTTAAGGTGGGCTCGGATGTAGCATAAATAACCCTACTGAAGCTGACATCTAGTGTAACCTCCAGGTGCCACCTCCTCCAGGTAGATTCTGCAGCTATATATCTTTCACATATTTTCACTTCCTCTGTCTTGATCACTCTTTTTAAAGATTTTTTATTGCAAACTTTCTGTACGAGAATTGCCCTCGTTGGTTTTCCTTTGTTAGTTATAAGCAACAAGAACAATAATCACGTAGAGGTCGTAAACGTCTCCATAACATTCTTGATTTGACATTGGGATTAGGTTGTCAAGAAATTAACGTCGTTTTTTGAAATCCTTTTCCATCTTCATAGATAAAATTTTGCCATTTAGGTGATGATGTAATGACACATTAGAGAAATCACATGAATGGTGAGGAAGAAATTCACAACCCTCCACAATATGATACACTGACAGATCGTAATTCCTGGCATAGCAGTATGTTAAAGTAATGGTGGGAAGCGCCACCGTACCGTGACGTCATGGAAATTGCCATACCTGTATCACTTGCTATCTAACATATGGGTGAGTGGCGACACCAGCTTTGCTGCTCGTGGAAAGACCTGAATTATCGGAGTTCGAGCGGATGACAGACGGATGAGACATCCTGCCTCTGGGAGGGCTAACAACCCTGAAGGGCGCATTATAAATGACTATTATTATCACTAACTATAATTTAAGAAGGGGATTTTTTTGAGTATTCGAAAAATAATTGCATCTTAGTTTGGTTATGACTTATGTTTTTTATCAAGGTTATTTCTAATAATTCTTATATAATATCAAAACACAATGGTCAAGTTCAGAAATAAATATAGGTATCGAAATTTTGTGAAATTTTTAAAACCCAAAGAATTACAAATGTGAAGTTCCGAAAATTTATTTTTATATATCTTCTTCTATAACTATATTTTAGCAACGTGATATTTTGAAAGGGGGAAAATTTAGTTTCAAGTTCCTTTTTAAAATTATTATAATTGGCGAAGTTTAAAAAATTAATAAAAATTTAACCATGGCTGCTTTTTTTAAGATTTTAAATTTTAATCTTAGTAGCAAAGCACAAGCTCCCCCGTAGGGAGGGAGTGGCGAAGCCATTGCCTGCTGCACTTCGCCTGATGCATTTCATTATATATGCATTTGAGGCCACTCCAAGGGAGTCTCCAGAGTTGTATATAGGGTATCGGGCGTTTGAGCTCGACTTCGGCAACCAATATCGCGTCAAGGAAGAGATACAACCACTTGGTTTCAAAGAGGATTTAATAGGAAAATATATATTCCGATTCCTAAATAATCACTCAGTGTGAACATTGACAGTGGTACTTATAAGTTAAACAAGGCCATTGCTGTCTTAGTTAATCGAACGAAGAGAGTAATAGCAATGAATATAAGATCAGTTAATAATTTTTAAATAGTGGTTACAATTGCAATTATTGGCAACTGGGTTGTTATATTCAACCAATGAAAAGCGAGCGTGCCCCTAACTCACCATAAGTATATAAGAAAAGGAGTCCTAAAAGGTTAATCAATAACCTATACGAGGCGGCTCCTGCTCCCATCACCAAGTTCAGTCCCACCTTGCATCCTCATCCATAAATATATCCAGTCTATTGGAGCTGAACTGTCATCTTTAGGGGACGTCCTTCATATGCTCCTACACATCCTTTAGGCTGGCATAAGAACACCTCCGGGTTTCTTTGACAACGGTTTCCCAACAAGATCAGTCATCCCCAATAAAGAAAGCGTCATTAACTCCTGCTCTTTTGTTTTCTTAGGCTATTTCTTCGAGCAAGCAAAAATTGATTAATATTTCTCTGTATCTGAATTTTATAGAGTAGTTTTTGACGCAATGACGTTATACAACGAATACGACGCTCGCTGCCGAGATGTGAGGATGCATAGTTAAGACTGTGTGAACTTCTCAAAATGGGTTGTTGCATTCAGATCTTTTATATCGCTCTGAAAAAGGAGAGGTGGCATATATATATATATATATATATATATATATATATATATATATATATATATATATATATATATATATATATATCTTGGATTGAGGAGAGAAGAGAAACTAGTGAACTAAAAGAAACGTATTGTCTTGTAATGGAAAAAGACTGAAGGTTAGCAATAGTGATAAAAATCAGTAAATTCTTTAATACGACGTCATCTTAGTTTTAGAACGCATATTTATAATTTAAATTCCATCTTTAATTCACATTTTTAAATAAGCGAACACGAAAATATTTCCCCCCTCAGTGTTGTAGTGAATCCGATAAGGAGGCCTTGGGGTCGCTTTTAGATCCGTGCACCCATCTGTTCTCATTTTGGGTCACCCTTACAAACCTTGACCTTTATGCTCCGCCTCCTCCTCACAAATGGGCGTCAAGGATAGCATGGGCAACCATTATCGAGGGGTGCTTGCCTTACATGCCCCAAAGCTCGCGGGTAAATCTTTGGCTATATATTTATACGAGTATCTCCGCCTTCTTCGTCATTTTCCTTGCAGATCTCTACTTAAAAATCTGTATAGAGTAGTTTCCCTCGTTGGTTTTCGTTTTTCTAAAGGTTTCAGTAAGCAATAACACACATCATCTTTTATCTTGTTCACATTTTATTCAACGGGGGGAAGGGGGGGGCGTTTCCTCTCGTTGCGCAAGAGTCGCTTTGATGGATACCGAAGGGCTCAGACGCGTGATCCTGAGATGTTGGAGGGTTTTTTTTTTATTTAGAGGAAAACCAACCAGTGCATGGAAATACAAGGGGGTGGAGAGACCTGTAAGGCAAGGTATGGAGATAAATTGTCCCAGCACCGTCTGCTACCACAGGCTGTGAGAGCGAGCAATTCTCTAGATGTCAGCTGCAGCATTTAGGCCCATGATACGCTCTGTGCGTGAATAGTTGGCTCACTAACTTGTACTGCTCCCATAAATGGGGGCGGATGGTTTTTAGCTATAACTATGTTGCTGTTATGAGGTTTCATATGTTCCCTTCCCATCGAGCCTTGTCTCTTGTGTCTGTTCTTGACGTCGGTTTGTCTGTACGAGCGAGTTTGCTCCGAAGAATGTGTATTTAACAGCTGTTCTTCCTCTTCAACATAAGTACATTCGATGTTGTGAGGCTCATTGTAAGGTTACAACATTTGCAAACATAAATGCAGGAATATAATTTAACTTTTTCCATGACTCGTGTACGCCTTATGTCCTGATTCGAGGATGTAGATTGTCCTAGTTTTCCCCCTCGACTCAATAAAATTCGGGTTTGTTACAAAAGTTTTGCCATTTGGCAAATGGATTCTCTCTCTCGAATGACTCGCCGCAACACTGAAACAAGCAACATCGCCCCCCCCCCCCATCTCCAAATCCCCATTCCCTGCTCTCCAGTCCTCCATCTTCGAGCTTAAAAGGTCTCAATCTTAATCAAATGAGAGTCGGTTAACTCAAGTATATTCATTCATTTTTAGTCAATTTTATTTAATGATACCGAGACAGAAGAAAAATAGCGGTGGGATTTCCCGCCAATGGGTAAAAATAAATAAAAAGCCCTCGGAAATTGAGACAAAAAAGGTGGAAAAATTGGCGTGAAATCCAGAGAATGGGAGATGCTTAGAGCTTCGTGCGAGGGCAGCCAAAACAACAAATAAAGACAGATTTAATTCCACTCACATTGTCTGAAAATTTAGCCGCTGAAAAATATAGTATAGGGAGAAAGATAAATGATCGATGGATAAAGATACCCTGAATTATTGAAAGAACTAAAGACATAACGTTTACCTAGAGCGACCATTTATGCAATTAAACTGGGGCATGTCGAGACAGCATCGCTGACAAGAACGCTATCAAGGCATCCCATTTTAAGTGCATACACTTAAAAAAACATTCAGGAAGAAGTATGCAACTACGATTTCAATCCACGATCAAGCATATGTTACAAGAAGGAGAGAACCACATAGGCAAAACTAATACTCATCCTGTTTTGAGTGTGAAACATCTGCTTGCCTACCTCCAACCCCCAAATAACTATTAACTTAAAAACCTCAGTATATAATGTTTTGTGCTGGCATGCGTTAATGTTATAAAGTAGACCCCCTCCCCCGAGGAGATCGACTGAAATGAAAACCGAAAACCACACTAATCCTATGTCACGGTGTCACGGTAGCATTTTTAGTCGCGTGCGAATCAGGTTGCGAGCGACTCTACACCTCACTATGTCCGTCTGTCTCCATTTTGCTTTTTTGTTTTGTTTTTGTAATAACATTGTAACTATTCGGCCGATTCTAACGAAATTTGAAACCCTTATGTTGTTTTACATTCTCTTTCGAATGATATAATTGCCAAAGTCCTCGCGAGGTTATCCCGGGAATTAGTTTGTTTTGGCAATTACGTCATAACTTTTCGGCCGATACTCTGCTAGACTAGACTAGTCTATAATATGCTATACTCTGCTAGGCAAGCCTAGAATAGGCTATGCTATGCTAGGATATTATAGGCTAGGCTTTGCTAAGCTATGCTAAGATATTATGTACAAGGGTAAAATATGCTATGCTAATTAAGGCTATAATATGCTATGCTAATTTAGGCTATAATATGCTATGATAGGATAGCATATATTACATATATTAGGATAGACAATAATAAGCTATGCTTGACTAAGGTATAATAGTATATTATAGGCAATACATATCTAGGATAGTTAATGCTAGGCTAGGCTAAGTTATACTAGGCTACACTATGGTATGCTAGGTTAGGCTATGATATACTAAGCTATGCTACACTAGGCTAGTCTTCGCTATACCAGGCTAGGATAAGCGAGGCTTTGCTCGGCTAGGCTACGTTATGCATGCTATGCAACCCTAGGCTAAGATCTAATAGTCTATTCTAGGGTAGGCAATACTATGATATACTATACTATACTAACTAGGGTAGGGTAAAGTAGGATAAAATATACTAGGCTAGGTCCAGTGAATTAGGCTAAGATAGGCTTTACTAGACTAGGGTAAGCTAAGCCAGGCTAGACTAAGTTTTAATATACAATTGTAGGCTGCGCTAAGGTAGGCTAGGTTATAGCCTGCTAGGCAGGCTAAGCTAGGCTAGGATACACTGTGATAGGCTCAGGTATACTATCCTAAGCCTGGTTATTCTAATATATACTAAGCTAGGCTATATATGCAAGTATATACTAGGCTACTCTAGGGTATACTATGCTATGATATACTAGTCTGGGCTATACAAGGGTATGATATGCTATGCAAGGCTATGCTGGACTATACTACGCTAGACTAGGTTAGATTATAGTGTACCATGCTAAGCTGACATAGGCTAGGGTAGGCTAGGCTAGACTATGGTTGGGTGTGTTATGCCAAGATATACTATGCTAAGCTAGGCTATACTATGCTAGACTAGTTTAAACTATGCTAAGCTAGATTATGGTAAGATAGGCTATACGGTGCTAGGATAGGTTAGGCAATACTATCCTATATTTGCTAGGCTATGCTAGGCTAGGCTTTACTATGGTTTTTAGGCTAATATAGGCCATAAGATTATCTTCTAAGTTAGGCTAGATTAGTCTAGATCATTAGTCGCCCAAGGGCCTTCATACGTCCTCGATTCAGTGCTACGCAATCGCCCGAGGGCCGTTTGTGCACTTTTACTTTTAAATGTATTCTATACTTTTAACCATACTATGTTTTTTATGCTAGGCTATACTATACTATGTTATGCTATAATATGCTATGCTATAATTTGCTATGCTATACTATTCTAGGCTATGCAATTAGGGTATGACCATTTTGTTCGTTTTTCCAATTTCATAAATGAGGCGTGATAAAAAGTTAAGGCCCGTATTTTAATTAAACAAATTTTTTTAATATAATTTAGTTCTGCTTTTTAATAAGCTTTTAGAAAGTTGTGACTTCTTAGTCGCGGGCGACACTACGTCTCACTATGTCGGTCGGTCCACGTTTTTTTTTTTAATAACATTGTAACAATTCAGCCAATTTTAACTAAATTTGAAACCCTTATGTTGTTTTACATTCTATTTCGAATTATACAATTGGCAAAGTCCTATAAATATTATCCCGGGAATTATTTTGTTTTGGAAATAACATCCTAACTATTAGTCAGATTCAAACGAAATTTGAAACCCTTATGTTGTTTTACTCCGGGAATTATTGAAAGTTTTCGAAGTCGTAAGGACATAAATCAGAATAAGTGAGGACACGCGACTTTTTGGTCAGCAGACCTTGTTTGATTCGGAAATTCCTTGTTCAAAGTCACCAGGGCCTAGATATTTCCTCTTATCTTGAGTTCATCACATGAGATATAAGTCTTCAAGTATACCTAGCCGACACGATATCCCCCGCTTGCTCTGAGGTAAAATATCTCATTCACCTTCCTCCTAGTCTCATTCAGGGCCAACTGGATAAATCTACTCGTTCAATATACTTCACCACACTTGTGTTGGCTGAAAATTTCACTCGCCAAGACGGTGTTCAATGAAACCTTCCGAGGTTACTTCTTCGCATCGAGCTCATCTCCAATGCCTCTTGCAGACACTACTACCACCAACTACTAAATAAAGCAGAGAGCTGATTTGAAGTGAACAAAACGAAAGTTAGGCCTAGTATGTGGCTGACGTCATATCTCCCTTTCCCCACATGTCGCCCAGCCTTGAAAACCTGCATATCTCTTCTCTGTGAGGGCCTGTAGCCTTTGAGCGGAAAGCCATGCCTAAAATTATTATTTATGTTATTAATATTGAATTTTGAATTTATAGCTAAAAAATGTAGTTAATGAATAACCAGTTTCACACAAGGTAGGTTATAGAAGAATAAAAGTGTAACTCCATTTACAAATAACCAAACAAGGGGAATAAGATTTAGTGATTGGAAAACCACCAATTCTTACCCCCTCTCCCTTAAAATCTGTTTGGTTATTCGTAACTGGAAGAATTGGTGGTTGAGAAACCTAAATTTGTATCGTCTTTGTTTGGTTATTTGTAACTGGAGTTACGTGTTTGATGTTCTATAACATAGTTTGTGTAAAACTGCATTTTTATCTATAAAGTGTCATTGGTCGTTATCCTCGCTCGGGTTTGTCCTTTGCTAATTCGTCAATGAATTCCACTCCTCAAAAACTTACTTGAGTCACTTCGAATAACAAAGATACCCATACTGAGACCGAGAGATTATTTTTCATTGTTGAACGATACTTATTTTCCCATAATTATTATATTGTTCCGGTTTTCTCGCTGAAGAGGTGTTGGGAATAGATGCAAACATTGCTTGTAAACCTCGTTACGAAAAAGATCTGAACGCTCGTCATACTCTTTAGGAAAATCTTGGCATAGGCGCTATTTAATGCAGATGTACTTATAACAAAATTGACATATGTTCTTGGCTGCTTTTCGCTTTAGAGGTTTAACATTTATCCTTTGCAATTTTTTATATTGCTTTTAAGTTTAATGAGTATGTTCACCTAGATCTCAATCATTAACCTGCTTTGAATTTAAATATGATTGAATGGGATTTGAAGGTATTACGTTCACCGAAAACCAGTTTCGTTAGAAGTGAAACGATACAAAGAGGAAAAACGAGCGAGCGTCGGGAATAAATGCTTTAGATGAGAAACCGG
Source organism: Ceratothoa steindachneri (assembly GCA_963969495.1). Taxonomy (NCBI): domain Eukaryota; kingdom Metazoa; phylum Arthropoda; class Malacostraca; order Isopoda; family Cymothoidae; genus Ceratothoa; species Ceratothoa steindachneri. Next base: position 75,885,204 of record OZ018320.1, read on the forward strand.
CTAAATATTTCTAGGAATTAAATAAATTAAGAACATATATACAATGTATTATTGACATTTATAGATCTAAAATAATTTATATCAATGTATATTATATAGGCTGCGGTTGCTTGTGCAGAAAGGGTAAATAGATATATTTAATAGCAAGAGAGAAGATTAGAAACACAGTTGAGAGTAGCAATTGAATTGGAATAACTTCAATGAAATTTTGATAAGTTATGTGTATTGGTTTAGATTGAATGTGATGTATATTTTGTAGTGGAAGATATAAATACACGGGGTATAGACACACGGGGGACTTGTCTGACGAGTGGAGAAAACACTAGTGGCTTTGGGCGTCGGAGTTATGCAAGGACAAAAGGAGCTCGACTCTGATTGGCTAATTTAAACTGAGTCAGGCAAGGATTATGATTGATTAGGAAAAACCGTACAAATACGTAGTAAATAGACAGTATTGAAATGTCATACACGGAATGTCGTATAGGAAATAGTGCGAGATTTACGTTCAAAATGCTTCGGACTGGCCCAGCAGTATTTTTACTCGCGTTCGAGTCTAGTCTCAGACGACTCGTTCACTATCTCGGTCGGTCCCCGTTTTGCCGTTATGTTTTGGCAATAACATCATAGCAATTTATTTGGCCGATTCTAACGAAATTTGAAACCCTTATGTTTTTTACATTCTCTTTCGAATGATATAATTGCCAAAGTCCTCCCAAGATTAGCCGGGGAATTATTTGGCAATAACATCATAACTATTCGCCCGATTCTAACGAAATTTGAGACCCTTATGTTTTTTTACATTTTCTTTTGAATGATATAATTGTTAAAGTTCTCCCAAGGTTAACCGGGGAATTATTTGGCAATAACATCATAACTATTCGCCCGATTCTAACGAAATTTGAGCCCCTTATGTTGTTTTATATTTTCTTTCGAATGATATAATTGCTAAAGTTCTTCCAAGGTTAACTGCGGAATTATTTGGCAATAACCATAATTATTCGCCCGACTCTAACGAAATTTGAAACCCTTATGTTGTTTTACATTTTATTTTGAATCATATAATTGCCAAAGTCCTCCCAAGTTAGTCCGGGAATTATTGAAAGTTTTGAAGGTCGTGAGGTCATAAATCAAAATAAGTGAGAGCACGCGACTCTTTGTCAGCAAACCTTGTTTCTCCTGCATGAGCTGACCATTCTGATTTTGATGTTTATTCCTAACAGATTTCTCGCTATAAAATCAACAATAAAATCAGTAGTAATCATAATTTTAAATCCGGGATGAAGTGACAATTTTCTCCCCCTTTATCTTCCTGGACCAGGAATCAGAGACGAGTTAAAACCACATTTAATGAAAAAAAAACCCACAAAAACATTCTAAGTGCACTTATTTTTATGCCCCCCTCCAATATCACATATATCAGACCTATCTTATTAGTTTTCTAAAATTACATTATAGGGTGAGGAAAAATAATGTGAAATAGAACAATTTCCCTTAATCCAAGCGGGTATATTTGTAGGACGATTTCCCTTGATCCTGCTAGCTAGAATTGTAGGACAATTTCCATTGCTTCCCCCAGCCACAATTGTAGGATACTTTCCCTTTATTTCACCAGACACATTTGTAGCACAATTTTCCTGATCTCACCAGCCGCAATTTTAGGACAATGTCCCCTCATCCCAACAACCACCTTTGTAGGACAATTTCCCTTAGTCCCACCAGCCGCAATTTTAGGACAATGTCCCTTGGTCCCAGGAACCACCTTTGTAGGACAATTTCCCTTAGTCCCACCAGCCGCAATTGTAGGACAATGTCCCTTGGTCCCACCAGCCACACTTTAGGGGAACCTCCTATGATCCCACCATCCTCATCTATAGGACAACTTCCTTTGAGCCTGCTAGCTACATTTGTAGAACAATTTCCATTGATCCCACCAACCACATTTGTAGGACAACTTCCCTTGATCCCACCAGTCATATTTGTAGGACATTTTTCCTTAATCCCGCAAGTCTCAAAGGACAATTTATCTTTATCTCGTCAACCACGTTTGGATGAAAATTTCCCTTGATCCCACCAGACAAATTTGTAGGGCAATTTCCCTTGGTCCCACCAGACGCATTTTTAGGGCACTTTCCCTTGGTCCCACCAGACGCATTTGTAAGGCAATTTCCTTTGATCCCACCAGACGCATTTGTAGGGCAATTTCCCTTGGTCCCACCAGCCGCATTTGTAGAGCAATTTCCCTTGAACCCACCAGACGCATTTGTAGGGAAATTGCCTTTGGTCCCAGCAGACACAGTTGTAGGGCAATTTTGCCCAGATCTTGTCTTCTTTCCTTGTAGAAGAAGCGAAATACCAACAAGGAAATGTCGTAGAAACTTTTAAAGGATAGATCTGCAAGGGAATTGGTGAAGGATAATGTAAAAATGTGTGACAGAATCATAGCCGCAGAGCCACCTGTAGGCAATGGGGCCACGAAGGAAAGGGGCCTCATTGTGTCGTCTCGAGTGTCGCCCACAAGTGGCTGATGCAACGCGACCCCAAGTGAAAGAGAGAGAGAGAGCGTGGTGGTGTGGCGCTATTGTATCGATCCATAACACAAAACCCATCACCTCCCTTCTACTAATACACCCGGGTGGAAATTTACATGAACATTTCTGATTATCTTTCCTCCACACTAATGTTATCGACCAAGTTCTTGCATGTCTTTCGCCCTAACTCTCCCTTCGATCTCCCTCCTATGGTGTTCTGGCGGATCAGAAGCAAAACCTCTGTTCATAAAGCCCCCCACCCACTAAAATTACAGGTTGGCAGGAAGGTCCATATGATGAAATTGGCTTTTCACTCGGATTTACAACTCGCAGACGGGTCTTTGTTTCTTTTTCACAGCATGATCGATCGCTTCATTGCAAACCAGGCTGCACGCGAATTCCCGATCCATAGCAGGGACGTTAAAACTACCCTCTCTTTTTTCTCATCGCCCCCGCCGACAGGTAGGTCGGACGATACGCCCCCGTTATACGTACAAAGCCGAGGGTCACTTTTTTCCCCTCGGCCTTCCGAGGCACGAATGGGGTATAACTGATATTTTTTTTTTTTTAAAAAGCCGAGAGTCATTGGTATGTAAGAATTGAAAACCTGAAGACTCGGATGGCACCGCTTCTTTTATTTGTTCACACAACACCAGAATATTTTAACCCGCAATCGTGTCTCTCTTCCTCTTTTATATTCATTTTTTTGCTCCCAAGCCAATCTCTATTCACTGAACATGCTCTCTTTGCCCGCTTTGGACACTCCAATTTCGTTTCCTTCTCGGGAGTTAAAAGAAAATAACAAAATAACCACGTTTGTGACCCTCATATTCTCCTTATGGTCCTCTTCTACAAGATTTACCATTTGACTTCAGAATGAGGCGAGGTAGAGACCGAATGCGTGTGGGCTTAACTGAAGACGACACCCACGCGGGTCACTCTAGACCCCCATTTTTTTTTCTTGTGAGACTCGGGCACTTAATAGGGAGATGTTGCTCCAATTAGATTCGTTTAAGCCAATTCAGAGACGCTAAGTCCTCTCAATATGTTGGAAAAGTTATTTTCTAAGGGTTGTCCACCAGTAGTGGACAACCCGCGACGCAGTCAGCAAATGCCACACATTTAGTTTTTTTTTGTTTGTTGATTTTTTTTATTTGTTTATATTTTGGGGGTTTGTTGATATATTTTTGTTTGTCGATATTTCCTTTGTTTGTTGATATTTTTACTATTGAAATCTGTACTCTTATTTTCTAGTGGTAGACTACAGTTTAACGGGGGAGGGGGGCAGGGGCATTCTGTATCACGAATTACTACACCAAATACCAACCGCCCGATCACACTGGATATGGCACCCGCAAAGGGTGCCCCGTGTAGATTGTTACACCAGGTACCTGAAGGAACATACCTTTCCTGCCCTAGTGCGCCCGGAAGTCAAATTAGATTGAGACTACCTAGGGTTTATTCATTCTTGATATTTCCATTTTACTCTCTTTTTAAAGCCTCTTCTCACCTATTGATTGGCAGCAGTTTTCGTAGGCGAGTAGCCGACCAGACTTCGTCCATTCCTCCGAGAGGATGGTGATGATTAACCCCTACCTCTTTGCTTTGTTTGGGGGGAGGGGGTCAATGAGCCTACATCATCACCACACCCTTTTTCCTCCAACTGCTGCCACCCACCCCATCTTATTTTTCCTTTCATACACCTGCAACGGGATGTCATGTAGCGCATGGACGTCCATGTTGCGGCTGACATGTGGGGGATTGTGCGCCCTTTAGCCCCTAACCGCCGCAGTTTTTCTTCATGGCCCCATTACCTACAGATGAATCTGTCGTTATGTTATTTCTTCTACACATCTTCACATATTCCTTCAATTTTTCCCAGATCTCTCCTCTGCGCGATTCCCTCGTTGATATTTCGCTTCTTATCCAAGGCAAAACACATCGTAGAACCCCTTTCCCTTCACAGGGTCCATATCCCTTCCCTTCACATCATTGAACCCCCTTCCTCTTATACCATTGACCCCCCCCCCCTTTGGCTTCACACCGTTGAACCATCCCATTCCTTTGTCATCTTTGAATCCCGCTTGCTTCACACCGTTCAACCCCTTCAAATTTACACCGCTGAATCTCCCTTCGGTAATATTGACTAAGAGGGGCGCACGCGTTTTAAGCTACTAAATCCTGTAATTCATCTTCGTATCGTTGTAACATTGTCTTAGGTGTAATATTTCGATGGCAGAGAGAGTCTATCACCCTTTATAAAGACACAAAAAGCAAATATTTCAACCCATTTATGCTAAGCAAGAATTCTTCCACGACGCCGGCGATCTTGAAATTCTTAGGGGTTACGTTCGCGCTTGTTTTTAATGTTGATATTAGTAACTTTTTATTTTCCTAACAACGCTGTAGAAAGTTAGGGGAACAAGGTATTAAAACATGTTTAGTATCATTTGATGCTCAAAATGGAAGTTAATAAACTTCGATTTATCTTCACATAAAAGGGTTAGATCGCGAACATAAATACAGAAAGAGATTGCCTGACCGACGCGCGGGAGTAAATTTATTATTAATGAACAATTTCACTTTCGTTGTGACAGAAACGTTATTTCCCGAGGTAATAAAAAAGTGTGTAAATCGACGTGTAGGTTTAAAAAAATCGGGAAGTGAAAGTTCACATCATGCAGGCTTGCATGACGCCGATTTTTGCCGAATTTGTGAGACAGGCGGGTATCACGGTGTACACCTACATCGATGATATCCTGGGCCTAGGCTGCCCCTCCGCCCTTCTTGGATTTATCGGGCTTGTCCGCGGTTCCTCTATAAAGATCAATGAGAAAAAGTCGGTGCTTTCCCCCACGCGCTATCTTGTCTATTTGGGCGTGGATATTGACTTGCGCGCCAGCCTCACCCGTCTTACCTCGAAGATGAGAAAGAAGACCTGCACGGCCCTCGAGTGGGCCCCACGTGTTCCTGGATCTTCACCCTTTTGGGCTAGGCTTGTTGGCCTTTTAAATTTTGTTGGAATGGCCATTGGCCTACCTCGGTTTTGGGCCCAGCTGGCCTATGCGCGGTTCTCCCGGGTTGCCCTGTTAACAATCCTCCTCCCCTCTGGTTGGGTCCCTTGGGTCGGAGCACGAGTCGGGTCGGCTCCTCCCTCGCTCCCCATCGCTTTCAGCGATGCCACTCCCTGGATGTTGGGGTGGTACTTCGACCGGAGGCAGGCTTCTGTAAAACTTTCAGCCCCTACCCACGCGGTTAAGGCCGAGTTTGCGGCCCTATTTATTTTAAATATTTGTCGTCCTAATTACCAGTTATGTTCCGATTCTTCGGTGGCGAGCAGAATCGGGTTGAAATATTGTCTTTTTGTGACATAAAGGACGATAGATATTTTCCGAAATCGAAATATTATTTCTAGGACACTAATGCCACGATACGAAGAAATAATACAGATTTTAATTGCATGAACTGAGTGCGCCCTTCTTATTCAATATGACCATCCCCTACCCTTCAGAGAGATAAACCTCTTCCCTTTACACCGTTAATCCATCTACTACAATCTGCGCTGGCTTAAGGCGGAGGGCATGGAGGAAACACTAATGGAAGAGAAAGATAAAGGGAGTTGAAGGGGAAGTAAATGGTCGAGAAGAAAGCCAACAATAGTGAGGGAATAACCAGGCCTATTCCAGGCTCCGATAAGGAGGATGAGTGGTCGAAAGCTGGTCAGCGTTACCCTTCGAAATCACCCGCCGGTCCAGAGAGAGAGAGAGGGGGGGGGGATGAGAATGGCGGAAAAAAGTTAACATGGAAATGACTAGAGGGTATATAGCCATGGTAGTTTCAATTTTTTCCAAATTTCCTGGATTATTAGGACTACAATAGTGTCCCGCAACTCAATGTGCCAGGTATAATACTCAATACCTCCTCCGTCCCCTCCTGCAGTGATGCCAAGGAAATGGTAATATGAAAAGCTCTTTGGGAGACTCGCGTCCACCCCGCCTTAGTGCGTGGTAGCTTACTACCACACTTCCCTTCGAAGTGGAGAATTTGTTTATATCCGCTCTCGTCGGAACTCGAAACCGGTAGTCGAGCGTTGAACCCCAACACATCGTTCATCTGGTTTGTGAGATATCTACAAGTAGTCATTGATTCGAATATTTCAAAATTATATTACCAGAAACCAATACAACAACTCTCGAATTTAGCCTATTTTTATAGGAAATCCAATTTGAAAATCACATTTAAAATAAACCAATTTAAAGTATACATTTGAAAATCCCACCTAAAAGAAGTCACTTGAAAATCCCATTTCAAAGAACGCATTTCAAAATCCCTTTTGAAAAAAAAAAGAAAATCTCATTTGAAAGAACTTTTTTCGAAAATCCCATTTCAAAGAACCCATTCGAAATTCCCATCTCTAAAAATCCAGTCAAAAATCCAATTTGAAAGAATTTATTTGAAAGAACCCATTTGTAAGAAAGCATTTGGAAATCAGATTTGAATGAACAAACATAAAACTTAAAAAAAAAAATCTCATTTGAGAGAAGTATTTTGAAAATTGCATTTGAAAATTCTATCGGAAAAAAACATTCGAACATTCAAATTTCAAAGAACTTATTTGAAAATTTCCTTTAAAAAAATGAAAAACCACCTTAAGAAGTAATTTGAAAATATCATTTTAAAGAACCTATCTGAAAATCCAATCTGAAAGAACTAATTAACAAGAACGCATTTGAAAATGTCTTGAAAAACAAATGAAAATCTCATTTGAAATAACTATATTAAAATATTAAATATTAAATAACTATATTAAAAATATCATCTGAAGGAACCCATTCAAAAACCAAGAAGCTCCTTGATACAGATAGAATCAATCTCACAATCTCTGCATCGGAGCAATTACCTTTCCCCAAAGACATGGATCCCGCTAAAATCTTCACGGGAATCAAGAGAAAGATGTTCAAATGGAGATATGATATCACGACGAGGAGGCATCCTTAATCACAATGTGAAGCTCTATGAGAACACATGCGAGCAGTTACCCTATGCGGAGTATGAAAAGAAAAAGAACAGTGGGAAGAAATACTAAGGAAAGAAGGAAAAGTCAGTAATTCGAAATGGAAAACGTCAACAACACGCTCAAGATTTTGACACTTATGTTAATGGATTGGAGGGAAAGGCCACGCCATAGACGACATATTCCGAGTGCTCGACCCTCGACATTTTCCTACTGATAGATTACTGTATAGACACAGGATCTAGTCGCTTAAAATATACCGGGCTACAAAGTAGTCATGAAAAACCATCTACAAGGAATATTGCTATCAAAAGGAATATCTTGCACAGGCACCTTCCGGAACTGGACGAGTCCTTTGTGGCCATGTAACTGCCCACCCTGGTGGGCAACCTCGTGGTAGCGACAGCTTACCAAACACATCGAAGAGCGTACCTACCTCAATAACTTCTACACCTTGTTCGAGCATCGTAGAATTACATTCCTTGGGGGCGACCTCAATGCCAGATGCCGAACGGCCGGCTATAGTAACACGAACTAAAGGGGTCGTAACTTTGAAATGATTATGGAAAGGAAGAACATCCAAAAGATAGGGCCGAACTTCTCGACCTATATCACCAACAGGTCAGCAACAAGGCCTGGCAATATGATAATATAACTATCTCCATCATCGAGGCAGACCACGAGTGCATACCATAAACAGGGTACAAAACCCCCACTACCCAGGTGGACAGAGAAGATGCGCTAGCTCCCTAGAGAACACAGGGACGCGTACGAAAAAGTTAGAAGGGCAGGATCGAACTGGGAACGAAGCTCATTGCTACGTCGATTAAGCGAAGAACTTAGGCTGGCCATCAACATCTAACAGGCTGAGATCTGGGACAGCCTGATAGCCAGGGTGGAAGACGAGCTGAACTTGGTAGAATTCTGGCGAAACATTAGAAAATTAAAAGGACTACAGAGTAGAGAGAAGACCCGCATAAAGGAGGGCGACGACTACTTGAAGAACCCGGCAGTTCTGGAAGGAAGATTTCGAACTTACTTGAAGGATATTTTCTCGATTACACCTGGAGACAACAAAGAGTTTGACCAGGAATTTGAAGGCCGACTGATTGAAGACCTCAATCCGATAATACATCGTACGCACCCACACCACTACGTGGGCGGCCATGGCCGCCCAATAACAACAGAAGAGATCATGGCAACTGTAAGATCCTTTGAACAAAAGGCATCAGGCTGGACGGGCACCACGAAAAACAACTTGTTACATCCTCCCCCAGCATATCATTCAGAGAATCACGAGCATCCTTAACGCATCCCTGAATACCGTTTAAAAGTGGCGAAAATCATTTTTATTCCCAAAGAGAACAAACCTCCCGATCAAATACTAAATTACAGGCCAATGTCTCTCCTAGAGTTTGTAGGGAAAATTTACGAAAAGCTTCTGGCAAGCAGGCTCCAAGATTAGCTCACAGAGCTAGAATCCCACAACGCTCACCTGCATGGTTTCCGCAAGAAACGGGGATCAGATACAGCATTCGCCCTTTTAACAGAAAAACTCGCCTGCTGCAGACCAGAAGGGAAGTACGTAGATGTGGTGTTGCGTGATGTACATAAGGCCTTTGATGAGGTTTGGCTGAGAGGCCTCTAATACAAGATCTTAGGCCTCCAGCTGAACCCGATCCTGGAAAAGGTCCTCTGTGATTACATCATGGAAAGGAGAGCCCAAATCTCGATTGAGGGCTACAGAGGACCCGAATTCGAACTCGAGGCGGGTGTCCCACAAAGTAGCTATCTGAGTCCTTTGCTGTACCTTGTATACATATTGGACTTACCTGCTCCAGTGGGGGAGGATGTGATGTATCTGCAGTTCGCAGATGACATCACAAAAATCGTTCCCAGTCCCTATCGGAACGATAGAGTAAGATTCATTGGAACAGAGGAGAATGTGCTGTGTGTGAAAACGGGCACGGAAAGATAGTGGTGTCGTGATCGGCTGTGTGTTACGACCTGTGTAAGATCTATCTACCCCCGCGGGGCTAAACACACCGCATCCACCATCCGGTGCTCAGACCTCTACTTGCGTTGTTTGTATCCGTTCTCGCTGGGAGTGAACCCGACACCTTGACGTTAGAAGACCAACGCTGTATCTATCAGGGGTTCTACTGTTTGTCCCTCGACCTTGAATGGAACGATCTTACCGGCGGTTTCATATTCTCTGATATGAGGTCCACAAAATATCAACAGGCTTCCAAACCAGAGATCTTACATGGACAACATTTATTGATGCAGGTAGAAAACTCATCACTTTATCATCACCACTTCCTCTTCCGATAATGACATTAAACCACTACTGGTCTTCAGTATTTCCTTCTATGTATTTTAAGTAATAGCGTCCTTTTTTTTCCACTCAAGTTCTACCAAAGACACGAAGCCAGTGTCGCACCTCCCTAGTCATCGTCGTGCCCTCCGAACGCAGTTGCAAACTTAGCTGTTGCCCTGAGATTCCGTGACAAATGAGGCGCAGAGAGGGCGAATGAGCATGAAGTGGATCCAGAAAAGGATGAAGAGGAAGATGTGCTCAAGATGAAGAGCATTTCGACTGCTCAGTAAAAAAAAAAAACAAACCCAAAACAACCATCAAGTCATTTTATTAAACTTCCGAGAAAATTAATTTTCCCGACTGAACGGACCTTTAATAACTCGAGAACTATAGGACAAACGGAGGAAGGGAGTTGTTCCGCAGTCCTCTTTCCTTCCCTTCACCTCTAATTTTAATTACATTAATAATGAGACTTAGAAAATCCTCGTGTTTTACCAATTATATCCTTGGTGGATGCGTATTCATCTTTCCCAATTAAATTTCTCTCGCGGATTTTTTATTCCTCTCACCAAACAAGGGTTCCCAATGCCGTGTATCAATAAATATGAAAAGAGAAGTGATTCGACTTCATATTATTCATATAATGCTTACAAAGTCATATTCTTACTTCAGAGGACGTATGTTCGCATATACGAACTTACGTAGTAAGCACAGAGTTAACCAACTCAGCCTAAGCATTTAAAGATGGTATCCAGGTGATCTCTCCTAAAACTACGACCTTCATTTTCAGTCATATTTTATCTTCATTCGTCTTTTCTTCTCTCTGTCCTCTCTCGCCCTTCCATGGAATAGATGTCACATACTAAGCCGCACCCCCTCGTTGATCACACCTGCTCTTTTTCTCCTCATTGATGTAAAAGGGGTGTTTCACCCATATATTTTCTTCGTGGTATAGAGATTGTCGTGGGTTAGCCGAGATTATAATTATTATTCTTATTTATTATTATGATTAATAAAAATGGGTTGTACGTTCGTACTTCCAGTAATCGCTTCAGGATCGATCTCCAAGAGCACTTTTCTTATTTTTATTCTATTGAATGAATAAAAAGGGGAGTTCTCTCTTTAATATACTAAATACTGCCAACGCAACTCGTTCAAGGATCATTTACTGTACATTAATCAACTCAAACAAAAATTAATGTATACACGTACAAAATACAACTTAAAAATGGTTCTTAAGTCCTTTTACCGACACTCGGCTTCAGGTTGCTTTAAGGAAGAACAATTTACTTTAAAACAAATTCGTCTTTAAGATATACAAATAATCTACGTTAAATACACGGGGACATGAAAATAGAATTGATTACTTATGAGTACATTAGGTAGTGGTGATTACCCAAAGAATCCAAACGAAATACCTTCGTTGAATCTTGTCCGGGGAAGCGTAGGAAAATCAGGAATCAAAACAAACGACGATTGAGGAGGCGAGGAGTTGAACGCTTATAACCTTGAAACGGGGTTTTTCAGACGAAGGTTACATATGGTTGTATGCTTTTCTAGCGATTTGGTTTCGCTTGTAGAGCATCTCTTTTGGGTGAGAAATCTATCTAGTTTGGTGTGTCAAACTCAGATAGGGTAAGATTACTCGACGATCTTTGGTAATCGAACTGTGCCGATGGTACTTGGAGGTGAGATCACTTGACCATCTTTGGGTAATCGAACTGTGCCGATTATACTTGGTGCAATCTGGTATTGCCCAAGAAAATGAAAGTCCTTAACTTGCTGGGGGGGGGGGAGACTATCCTGGCAAATTCTTCTCGATGTCGTGACGAAAACGAAAAAGTCCTCTTTTTCTCAGACGAACCGTTTTATACTAGGCTTACTCCCGCGGGGTAAAGGAGAGGGGGGGGGGCATAGCAAGGGGAGACCTGAGGGTTTCCTGGCGTTTGGCCGTCTGTTATTTCTCTTCCTCGACATTTTGAAATTAGGGAAACTGGATCTCATGTTGAATCGACAGAAGTGGGTATCAATTCAGCCGGGCTTGGCGTCTTGTAGCTCTGGGAGAGCGTAATACGAGATCGACAGTTTGAATTTTCGACTTGTTTGTTTATAAGTACGCCCTCGAAGGGTAGGCCTTTTGAGCCGAGGTCAGGAATAACTCTCCTAAATTTACCATTTTTATCCTACTTGTATGTTACCGGAGACTGGGTAAAGTGGCTTAGAGAAACCCAAGTGGAATTTGTCTTCGCCATGAGAAATACCTCGATATATATATATATATATATATATATATATATATATATATATATATATATATATATATATATATATATATATATATATATATATATATATACACTCGCAATTTCTAACTGCCTCGGTTAACTCGTATATCTCTACAAAGATGGATGCGTTGAACATGACTCTTTAACTTTGCGGAGAACAACAAACATGGTGGATAAGTAACGAAACCTGATGACGTGATAAAACGACCTTTAAACTTTGTCCTTGTTTGACCTAAAGATCACTACTATCTTGCAAACTGCACTCTAAAGGAATAAGGACGAGTACATTAAGACTACAAGATAATGAATGCGATGTAGGACTGTAGATATACGACATTTCCATCACAAAATAAATAATGGAATATTTTACCAAAACTCCGGTCCCATTATTCGCACTAGTACCTTCAAAACATCAAAATATAACATTCTTTCAGTAAGAAATAGTTATGATTAATTACATTACTTACGCTTAATCAGAAAGATATGCGAGAGTATCTAATCAGCGGAATGTCTAAAATTGAGCATCTTCTGAAGGTGTAACGAAACATCATTCTGACACCTTCATTAAACGTGCCATATCTTTTATAACGGTGTATCTTCCACTTCTTGAACTAGCGACTTGTCTTGTTTCACATATTTTTTTAAGACATCACTTAGAAAGTGACGTGGGCAACATCATGTCCGGAAAGGTTTTGCGAGGGAGAGAAAAAAGGCGCTACTGAGGATTAGCAGTGATTTGGTGCAGCCAGCGACCGATGGCAACTCCATGAACTAGTGACACCTGTCAACCTTACGCCATCCCTGGCCTATTGATGCTCGCCCCTGCGAGAAAGAAGTAATATTGTCGCTCCGCTGCCAGTGCCAACCTTTAAATTAAGCTTCAAGTAAGCTCTCCCGTCACACTAGCTACAAGGCCCCTAGCTTGACGCAAACAAGAAGACTTCTAACTCTAGTTCTTATAAATAAAACTTCTAACTGTAGTTCTTATAAATAAGACTTCTAACTGCAGTCCTTGTGAATAAGACTTCTACCTGTAGTCCTTGTAAATAACACTTCTATATGCAGTCCTTGTAAATAAGTCTTCTAACTATTTTCATTATAAATAAAGACAGTGTAAGCGTGTCCACTTAACCAAGCGCTCAGCGTTCATGTAAAGATCGCATGAAAAATAAAGAAGGGAGCTTCTCATGAAGTGGTGGACAGAATTATGCTGAGGCATTTTGCCCCCCAAGGACAAGGGAGCCTCATCACAAGGCCCCCCTCCCCCTCTAAGGTGTCCGCCCAGCCTCGACGACCCCCGCTAGCCGGACAGGGTCCCCACATATATCTTGCATTGCATTTATCTGCAGGCTCTGTCTCGACTGTGGGGGCGTTCTGCATGTAGTGAAAATGTGACGAAGTGTGTATGGTTCACAATTGCAGCATGAGTAAATGTTTGTATAGGTCAGACCGGTTCTTTTCTTTCTTCTCGAATTGGCAGCGCAATAACAACGGGGACGAATCCCGCCGAAAGTTTGTAAGGAGAGATTTGAAAAGAAAGTGGTGGAGATAGAGGAAGGAAAGATGTATGGAAGTTACCTAGAGATAGATCCTCATGCAGGCATTTGGGCCGGGAGGGCAAACTTAGGGTGTTGGGGTTAGAGGGCACGCACTCATCCAGATGTCAGCGGCATCAAGGTTGCCCATGCTACATTTGCCATTCCCTTACGGGTGAGTAAAGGTATGAATAAGGGAGGGTAAAAATAGGGGTTAGTAGAAAACAGGAGTGGGATGTAAATAACAACCCCCCAACCGGAGTCAAGAGGGAGGGGCGAACCAGACCTACCCTTACCTCCTGGCCCTGACCCCGGATGAATGGACGAAAGCTGGTTGGCGACTAGCCTGCAAAATTAGCCACTGGTCAAGAGAATGATTCCGAATAAAACACTGACCGTCCAAAAATATAAACCACATGGAATCCTATAATTAGTATAAAACTAAGCTAAAGAATTAAATTATTTAATTTGAACTCACAATTTGTTTTTATTTTTTTTTAGGAGCCCATCTGGCGTCTACCTTCTTAGGCACAAGTCGCCGTACTCACCACGACAGCCTAGTAATAGGCTACTTTAAAATAATAACAACAAAAATAAAAAGGAAAAAAGACAACAACAGGAAGCAGGTTCGAGGGTCGGGGGAAGGCGGACTTCCCCCCGGCGCAGGGACGTGCGACCTACAGAGAAAACAACACCAAGAAAAACCCCACCTAGTTAAATAAATGGGAGAAAGCCGGCCCCAAAAGTATATAAGTCCTGTCAATGTGAACGAACTCGTCCCGAGTACAAGGGACAGGCGGTAGCGACCACGCCCATCCCTCCCGGTACCGAGACAGGTAACGTGCGAAAGGATCGCCCAGACTGGGACATTCAACAAGAATGTGCCGAAAAGTCTGGGAGACAACGCAGTCTTCACAGTAGGGCGCTGGCGAGCGCTCCATTAAATGGCGGTGCCTCTCGCGAGTGTGACAAATTCGGAGACGACAGAAAGCAACCTGAAGCCTTCGCGGCATTAGTGGGGAGGGGGGGATAGGCCCATGGAAACAGGCGCGGCGCAATGGCACGCAACTTTTAGTTCCCTTCGACCGTCTCCCATCTTCTTTGCCAAGCAACCCGAAGAACTGCCTGTATTCCTGCCATGTAGTTGGGGTGTGAGGAAGAGCGAAACGCTGGGCCGGTCGCCCAGTCCTCGAGGACTCTTTGGCACCCTCATCGGCGCGCTCATTCCCCGCAATTCCTACATGTCCAGGAACTCAGCAAAAGATAATCTCGACATCCGTCCGGCTCGCCAAAACCTTGGCGTCACGGATATTGCGAGCCCGGAGATGCGGAGATTCCAGTGCCCCGAGAACACTCAGGGCGCTTTGTGAGTCACTATAGATAACAATCCGCTCTCCGAACCTAGCACGTAGCGTAATCTCCCGTACCGAGTGGTGTATTTCCACCAGCTCGGCCCTGAAAACAGACGCAACGCCTGCCAGAGCCCCGCTTACTTCAAACGGAGGGAATACGGCGTGGAAGCCGACCCCCTCCTGGGACTTGGAGCCAACCGTATACATTGGGAGCAGAGGTATGGAGACAAATACCCAAAGGTGGTACCATCCAGGGTGGCGTCCTGGGCAGGAGCAGGGGCGCCACCGGCGCGAGAGCTATACCTAGCTCTCGTAGAAGTTTCCTGACCCTAAACCCAAAGGGCTTGGGGTATGACTGGCGTCCTTCGGTAGCGTAGGCACTGTCGAAATCAGCTGCGGATCCAGTGAGACATATTGGCGACTGAGAGAGGCTCACACGCACAGGTGAACAATGCACTCTGCACGGCGCATAGCTAGTGGGATCTCCCCAGAATCGACTAGTAGGTTCTTAATGGGAGAAGTGTGGAAGGCTTCGGTTGCCAGGCGAAAGCCGGTGTGGTGGATCAAGTCCGCAATGCATGCTCAGCTGCGGATGCATAAAACTCGCATTGATAGTCGAGCTTCGAACGAACAAAGGATTGATAAAAAAGTAAGGCAGTAACCCTATCAGCGTCCCTGGCGCTGAACGTCACGGAACGGGTACATGAGACCCTAAGGCTGCGAATATGAGCCGCCTAGGTGAAGCGTTGATCAAATACAAGGCAAAGGAAAGGGTGCGATTCAATCACTTCCAGGTGTACCCCATTAAGAAACAAGTCTGGTCAGGGGGAAGCCGTGGATGGCGGCAGAAGTGCACCACCTTAGTCTTGGCTATGGAAAACCGAAACCTGTGTGCTTCTGCATAACGAGAGACCTGGTTCAATGCCTGTTGGAGTCGACGTTTCAGAGTTGGTATCTTGGCCGCGCCAAAAGAGATCGAAAGGTCGTCCACGTAGAGCGTAGCGAGAACATCTTCCAGCAGCACCGAAGTGATGCCGTTGATGCTCAGGGCAAAGAGTGTGACACTGAGGACTCTTCCCTGCGGAACACCCTCTTCCTGCTCAATTGGGCTCAATTGCGACGATCTCGCAAAACTTCAGACATAACATTGGGAGGCGCCCCCTCACCCCCATTGTGTGGAGAGTCTCCATGATACAGTATCGCCATGCGGTATCATAGGCCTTCTCCAAATCGAATGACATCTTGGCATAGTGCTGTCTACGAAGGAAGGCCTCGCAGACGGCATATTCCAGTCGGAGCACAGCATTCGACGTGGAGTGGAACTTGCGGAAGTCGCACTGTGCAGAAGACAGATGGCCTCCGCAAGAGGTTAGAGAGATTGGGCGGTAACCGGCAGGAGTAGAGTGATCTCTCCCCGGTTTGTTGCGAAAGGCGAGCACAGTAGCGATTCGCCAGGAATCTGGGAGGAGACCCTCCACCCAGATCCTGTTGAACAAATCTAACAGAAAGGCCATGCCTCGCTCACCCAGGTGTCGAAGCATGGCGTACAGGACATCGTCGGACCATGGGCAGTCTCCGCGCACGAAGCAAGAGTGGAAATCAACTCACTCAGAGTAAACCTGTCGTTGAAGGGTTCTCCGCTTCTGGAGGTGAAGTCCAGTCGGCGGTTTTCCGCGACATCTCGACGTGCATCGAATGCAGGTGGATCAGCATCCCGGCTAGAGAATGCGGAGAAAGCGGTCGCGAAGGATTCCGCCTCGGACGTGGGGTCCGAGATCGTGGTTCCATTCTCCTGGAGAACGGGAGGGGGGTCCTGCGAGAACTTGACTCGATTCCACACTTCTGCTAGAGGAGTCTTCCCGTTAAGTGAAGACACGTATGCCCGCCAAGCAGAGCGGCGGACGTGCTTCGAAATATACCGGAACCTATCCCGATGAAATTTACCGACTGTGAAATCGTTCGGGCGGCGCTCATAGCGCATGTAGGCATAGCGCTTCTGCTTGAGGGCCGTTTCCTACTCGACTGACCACCACGGGAGTTGTCGGCCAGACCGTCTAGAAATAGTAGCTATGCCCGCGGCGATGAGGTTGCCAGAGAAGAACTTGACGGCCTCATTTACCGACCTAAACTCCTCGACTGAGATAGAGAATTCAGTCATTTCCTGAAATACAGACCAACGCGCCTACGACAAGCATCACCGGGGCGAGCTCTCGGGCGGCAGCGGCCCAGAAAATTATATTTGAATGGAAAAGTGATCACTACCCTGGAGGTCATCGAGCACCCCACAATCAAAATCAGGCTGTGCATCCGGAGAGCACAAAGACAGATCGATGCAAGAAAATGAAGCGGTTCTCCGGCAGCGATGCGTAAACTCATCCACATTTAGGACAGCCATCTCAAGCTCATCGATCAGGTTGGCAAGTACTTGACCCCGGGGATTTATTGGGTAATCTCCCCAGAGAGGAGGGTGGGCATGGGGCATGCTCCCAGCATGGTCTCCTGCAAAAAGATAGCTAACCGGGAACGGACGGAGACGAGCCTCCGCACCATCTCCCAGTTGTCCCGGAGTCCGCGGCAATTCGATTGAAGGAATATGCCCTTCAGCTCTAGCTCGGAAGAGACGCGGTGGCCCTCTTCGAAGAGAAGACCATAACGGGAATGGCCGTACACTTCGCGGAGGCAGAATTCCTGTCGCTGTTGGCTGGACAATGCGCTGAAGGCGTTGTCGCCTCCGAGGAATTATTGGGGGAGGTTGGGCTCTCCATGCGAATCTTTTCCTCCCTCCGCCTCGAAACAGGAGGGCGGGGGGCTCTCCGAGACACCAAGGCTATCATTGGACGTGGGCGAAGGAGCCTAAGCTTTTTTGTTGCTCTCCTAACAAACGATCTTTTGCCTGGCGACCAGCTTCAGGGGTGTTGCCTCTTGTGAATATAACGACTAAATGGAGGCGCGTGGCCGTTTTGCCTTACGGGAAACGGTCACGCTGGGGGAAGTGGAGGGGAAGCCCCGGTTTTAGCCGGGGCTGGTTTTGGACCCTTTGTGCCGCCAGCTTTACGAGGGGAGCGCCCGGGGTGGTTAGAACCCGCAGACGGGTTCCGAATGGGCGCGGAAACGACCATACTTGTAGGCCTGGAGGTGCCAGGAGCAGAGGGTGTCTTTTTCCCCTTTTAGGCATAGGACGTCCCTGGTAGAGCCTGGCGCTCCAGGACCAAGTCATTAGCCTTGCGAAATGAGAGACGTCCCTGAGCCTTAACGGCCAGCCTTTCCTTTTCAAGGAGATATATACCACATTTCTTTGAAGAATCGGGTGCGGCTCTCCGCAATTGGCACACTTGGCCACACACGATTTGGACTTATCGTGTTTGGCCTTGGAGCAACCTACACAGAATTCGGGTAACCCCGACTTTGCACGTCGACAGGAGCGATTAGTATGGCCGAAGTGGCAATGGCACAAAGTCCTTCACGCGGTAGCGATACCAACCGGCATGCACCGACTCAGGGAGCTTGTCACAGTCGAACGTGACGAAGAGTGTAGGGGTAGGTCTCGAGGCCCCTCCCTGTTTTCTCATCACACGTTCGACCTTGACCGCCCCATGGTCTGCCAGCTCTAAGGTGATGTCCTCTATGGAATAATCCAAAAGTTCCCTCACATAAACTACTTTCACGAAGTTCCTTGAGTGCGGCGTCACACTCACAGGCGTGCCATCAAGTGTCCGAAGGGCACTAATCATGGCCACCTCGGAGGGATTCGAGGCATTCGCTAAAAAGCTCCCTTCCGAGAAACAGGTCACCTTCGGCTCTCTACCAATCACACTAGTTAAAGCTCTCCTCTGATGGATCATGTTGCCCTTAGCCAACATGGTGCCTTCAGTGGAGCGAATAACGAGTAAACGTTTGAAACCAACGGGCTCGATAACGCCGGGTAGTCTGAATGAGGGGCCCCTACCTAATCGAGGCTCCGCTCTGCGCACTTTTGGTCTTAGTCTCGGGCTCCCCAACCAGAGGAGCAACGAATGGGGACCTTCTCCGAAGTAGAGAAGGTCTTGGCTGTCACAGGGGCACTATTCGGGGGAGGAGGTTCCTCTCCTCATAAGGCCTCTGAGGCCCGAGCGGTCTGAGGAGGACCCTGCACGGGGGCGGACTCGTCTTCAGTGCTTTTCACCGATCCCGTGTTCGACCCCATAGAATGTCCTACTATTTGGGGCTGGGTCAGTCACCTCACGGACCATGTCTATCCCAGGGGGGCCCCATGTGACCATCGCCGCCCCCCCCTTCCAAGATATCACTGATCCCATTCGAAGAACCTGTTTTCTTTTCTTAGAAGATGGGGGCAGGTTTACTGACCCCATGCAATTTACTCGTGCACGCACGCAGGCCATTAGGGGAAAGGGGCTGGCCCTAACGTGCCGCTGCCACAGGTGGCGCTCAATTATAGGCCGCCTGCATGTTCTCTTGGCACTCCCCATACAAAGTAAAGGGGGGGACTGCCGCTGGAGAAAGGGAGTTACTGAGGGCAAATCCATGGAATTTGGTGAGGAGGAAGTTCCCTGCACCCGGAGGCATAGGAGAGGAATAAGCCTCCTCTCTATTCAGAGAAGTTTGGAGGGTCCCCTTGAAAACACAGGTGGGGGGGGGGACCTCCATTTTTAGAGTGGAGCTACCCGAAGGTGGCTCCGTTTATTGTCTAGGGAAAGGTAGAGTGGTAAAGTTTTTATTTTGATAGTTTTCATCATGGGACATGGTGACCCTAATAATAATACGGAAGCAAACGCTCATCATCCCACGCAGTAGCCTGCTCTGCGAGGGGTGAACACGGGGTCGGCCTAACCGGCTGCCGCCATTTATGGCCACTCCTCTGCCCTAGTGACCTGGCAGCCCATCTGCATGGCGGCGCCACCTTAGGCACGGAGTAAAATGGATATATAGTGAAAGGAGAAAGAAAGGGGATATGAGGAAGGTGTGATCGGGGATGGTGCAGGTTGTTAAAAACCCATCACCCCAGACCGGAGCTCAGGAGTGAGGGGATGCTGTCCCCTTCCCCCTCAGCCCCGTTCCAAGATAGTTGGGTGAAAGGAAGCTGGTGGGCATCTACCCTGTGAAATTAGAGGCCGACCAGAGAAAGTTGTGGGAGAGAGATAGTAGGGTAAAAACGCAGGCTGTTGTTAAGAAGGAGAAGAGGCCAAGCTGGGGCCGGACGGGTCACTGAGTCCCGTCACCACGGCAGCCAGGAACGCAAATCGCCGCGCCCCTTACGGGTAAATTTAATAAATAGATCTCTGTCCTTTTTTATAATATAAAAGGATACCGTGAATGGCTTACCTGAAGTTATGTAAGCATTAAGTTCGTTCCTATAATGAGTCCGAAATTATTTTCTAAAGAGATTTCCTACATTCTCTTCCATTAAGAGCAAAGGCCATTTACACATAAATGCCGCCTAGGAATTGAGGCACATGAGATTAAAGGAATTGTAAATTGAAATAACGATGTACTTAGTTTTATTTACAATAGTATTTAAAATCAAAGGAACAAGAGGGGAAAGATAATCTTGCTACGGAGGCTTAATTTAAATGAGGTTCTAGATTTGACCCTCTAGTAATGGTCGTCTAATTTCCCAGCTTCAGATATATAGGGGACAGACCATTGCTTTCAGGGTCGGCTGGCTTGGATAATTTGTCTTAGGAAAGTAGGTGCTTCTCTGTCGCACGGTAACAAAGAAGTACACTGAAGGAACTTAGGGGTGCAGTCCCATAGTTTACCTCTGGTATTAAATTGGAGACCGAGCGAATTGATATCTTTTACGATTTGATCAGAGCTGGCCTGCAAGAATCTCTTAGAAGGCGGATCAAGGTTTAAACGTCTCGTTGTTTAGTGTTTTTTTTTAGCGAGTTTGACCCTATAGGATAACAACACCCGTAACTTCTTCATTAATATCGGTTTGTACTTCGATAATAATCCCTAAAATGTAATTGAGAGGCTTCTGGTAAGGTTTTTTTTTCGATAATCATCCCTAAAATGTAATTGAGAGGCTTCTGGTAAGGTTTTTTGATGATAATATAGCCATCCTCTAATCACTGATGGATGACTGGCCGCTATTGGCTTGATTCATTAACTTACGAGAAACTCATCGTTATATATTTTCATTAATTAAATTCTGAATTCCTTCAATTTATGGTAATTGGAGTGAATTTTTCAACCTGGCTTTTGATTGCCACTCCCGATCGAAATTTGGTTCGGATTTAAATTCTGGATTTCAAGAGTTATTGTTTCAGGAATGGATTCTCGTCCCGGAGCCTTTCCTTGAAGGGAACCGGGACGAGAAACCAAAAAAGGATTTTATAGGGACAAATAAAGACGAGAAAAAACGTAATCTCGAGGGTTTGTCGAAAGTCACTATCCATTCGTCCCCTAACGCTATTGTGAAAATAACTAGACATTAAATTATGTTGGGGCCAAAAGTCGGCGGCTGTATTTGCGTGTTGGGATTTCCTGTGTGCGCTAAAACATAGGTGAAACTGTAGATCTAAAACCCCGTATTTACCAGCATAGAGAAGGTAATACCTGTATAGAGAAGGTAATTGCATGGCCAAGCACATGTTCGGAAACGATAATCCAATTGATTTTAATCCGGGTATAATTATTAAAAAAAAATCAGGACACAGACATTCGTAAATTTTGAGAAGAATTTTATATGAAAATTAGGCAATGGCTTCGCCACTCCCCCCCCCCCTACGTGGGGAGCTTGCGCTTCGCTACTAAGATTAAAATTTAAAATATGAAAAAAGCAGCCATGGTTAAATTTTTCTAAATTTTCTGAACTTCGCCAAATATAATAATTTTAAAAAGGAACTCTAAACTAAATTTTCCCCTTTCAAAGTATCACGTTGCTAAAATATAGTTATAGAAAAAGATATATAAAAATAAATTTTCTAAACTTCACCATTTGTAATTCTTTGGGTTTTAAAAAATTCCAAAAATTTTGATACTTATATTTATTTCTAAACTTCATCATTTTGTTTTTTGATATTATAAAAGAAGGATTAGAAATAACTTTGATAAAAAAAACATAAGTCATAACGAAACTTAGATGAAATTATTATTAAAATACTAAAAAAAAATCCGCTTCTTAAATTATAGATTTAGTGAAAATTGGACACCCTAAATCAGTGGTTCCCAAACTTTTCTGATCTTTACCGACTTTTCATATATGATCCTTATCCATGGCCCCCCTCCCCAATCCATAGCTCGTGACAACAGTGACTGTCTGTAGTCCTACTTTTATTTAGGTCCATTATGAAAAAACTCCGACGATACCTGTAATTTTATTCATTCAACCCTATATTATTTCTTTTCTTAAATATTGAGTCATGAAAACTTGCAATTTACTTTTTGTCAAATCTCAAATAAACATTAAAATGATACTAAAGAAGTAATTTGATGCACATAAAATAATTTTTAGAATTTGAGAGTAGGCCTACCTGTAATTAAAACTAACAATTTCCAAAAACCTTTCTCCAATATACAAAAGTAGAAAAAATAAATTTCACTGCATAAAAAAGTGTAATCAAAAGCAATCCTATCATTTTTTTACTCACAAGTTTAATAATTATGAACGAAGTCCTATCATAGGGAGTCATAAATAACAAAACCAAGTCCTTTAGTGGAAACATCACCTCCTCTTCTCCCAGCAAGAACCTTCATGTGCAAGTTTGTTTGTTCAAACTCCAATTAAACTAAAATTGAAGGATGATGTCGAAAGCCATCGACCAGCATCCTAATTCTTGGCTTTGTTTCACTCAAAGAACATCGCAGGTCATACTTCACATCAAGTCTATTGCGATATTTTGATTTAATATACAAAAGTTGAGAGAATGCAACCTCACAGGAATAAGTTGATGCAAAGGGTAGTAGTTGGCGGAAAGCTAAGTTACATAAATTTGGGTAAGAAGCTGCTATTGATGACCAAAATACAGTGAGAAATTCTACTTCAAACTTCATTTTGCCTTCTGTATCTACCTGAAGTGTCAGCAGTTCAGTCTGGCCATCATCATTATCATCAGGTATGCATGTCACTGTAGCGATGAAGGGGAACCTTACTACCCAAGAGGTTTGGCTTTGGATATCTGGGAAGTACCTTTTAAATTTCTCCACTATGGCTTCAAGATGTTGAACAATCAAGTTCCTTGTAGCAGTATCACACTCCTCTGCAATGTCTGACACTGTTTCCAGCATTGCCAAGTTTGCTATTCCAACTTCCCGCCTCCAATTCTCCATCTTACGAATGAAAGCTTTAATTTTGTCCACAAAATCGATTATCAAAGTTCCTTTCCCTTGGAGTTCAAGGTTGTGTGTGTTCAACTGTTTGAATATGTCAACAAGGTAGGCTAGCTGTATTTCGAAGCCATATACAGACTATGCTAACAACAAATCTTGCTTGTCTTGTACCTCAAGGAAGAGTCTGATCTCTTCTTTGAGCTCAAATACACGCTGAACTACATTTCCTTTGGATAGCCAGCGAACTGTTGTATGAAATAAGAGGATTTCATGAACTGCATTCATATCACGGCAGAGTTTCTTGAAAAGGCGTGTGTTTAGAGCACTACCTTTTACAAAGTTAACTGTCTTTATAATGGTATTCAGGGTTTTCTGTAATTATGAGGGTAGGGCTTTTGAAGCAAGAGCTTGTCTGTGGATCATGCAGTGGAGAGGTATAGCATTTAGTGATTTTTGTATAACTCTTGAAACAAAACCTGACTTAGAACCTAACATGGCTGGAGCCCCGTCTCTGCATATCCCACAGAGATTGCCCCAGTTGAAACCATTTGCTTCAAAGAATTCTGAAAGTTTCTACATTACATCTTCACCATTTGTAGATTGCTCGAGAGTTTCACAAAACAAGAATTCCTCCTTCATCTCCTCGCCATGAACATACCTAGCAAAAACCATGAGTTGTGAGCAGGACTGGATGTCAGTGGACTCGTCGAGTCCACCTGTTCTCGGACATAAGAGATATTCGGCGTTGCACTGTATAGTTTGAGAGAGAAATAGCACTCAGCTTTTCACCACTTTTCTCACCCAAAACAAGCTTGTCCATCGTTTTGGCACATGGCAAAATTAACTCCTCCCCAATGGTGTGAGGTTTCTTTTTCTTTGCTATTTCAAGGGATACCAAAAATGATGCCTCCACTAATGCAGCATTTTGTTGGTACAGTGTCGTTGTCTCTTCATATTCAATTCCTGTCGACCAAAGAAAGAACGATCCTTGCCAACATGTTGGGAATGTGTAATTTAAGCTTGCTGGGCCTCAACGATTCAGTGGAGAGTATTTTGTGGCAAATCACGCACTGAGGCTTCACTACACTTTTATCATTAATGCTTGTAAATCCAAAATCCAGATAGCTGTCATCGTATTTGCATTTCTTGTTAGAAGCCATCACAGAGGGGTCTGAAGCGGAAAGAAATACTGCTGTAGCTAAATGACATCACTCATAATGAGCCTACAAAAGGTCAATATGAAGCTTCACAATACATGAATATTTGATATGTAGTGGACTACCCATGAGATGGAAGATTATTGAAATTGATTTGTTTATACTTATATTTTTGTTTTTATTATTAATATAATGTCTTTGGTATTCCAG
This sequence comes from Ceratothoa steindachneri, assembly GCA_963969495.1. Classification (NCBI taxonomy): domain Eukaryota; kingdom Metazoa; phylum Arthropoda; class Malacostraca; order Isopoda; family Cymothoidae; genus Ceratothoa; species Ceratothoa steindachneri. The sequence continues at coordinate 75,909,876 of OZ018320.1, forward strand.
TGGACTACCCTATGAGAGGGAAGATTATTGCAGGTGTTAGCTAATTTGACTTTGTCATTTGACCAGAAAATAGCATTCATTAACTTACTTTACCAATCACTTTTTTTTTTGCAAAAGCAGATGTCCTCGATAGGCCCTAGATTAGTGGCTTTTTATTATCTGTACTTTCCTAATTTTCTAAAAGAGTAAAACCGTCTTTAAACAACATTTTCAACTGGTTCATAACAATTGAAGTTAGAAGGAAATAAAATTTCAGTTTACTAAACTCTCAAAAAACAAAAAATATTTCATGAAGTGTGCAAAAATACAAAGATATTTTTTCCCTTCTTCTTAATACACTTCATGATGCAAAGCTTACTTACCATTAAATTGGTATTCATGGTGGCTTAAGTCCCATTACTAAAATTGGCGCAAACAGATTATTTGAGGGAGCCACACATGGACAAAGTGTTTGCTTTTTTTACTGTGGCCTCTAAAGTGGGACTGTGGACTGGTTGATACTCAAAACTCAAGACCAGGTTCTCATACAGAAACCATAGCATAAGGAGTATTAAATAAGTTATTGAGTGAAAAGTGTTTGGTATCGAAATGCATCCCAATGAATTATTTTATCAAGAACACAAAATCATATATAAAAATGGAATTACACTGAAAGAGAAAGAATGAGTCATATTACTCATGCGTCTGGCAGCAAGGCATTGCTCAAACGTATACCGAGTACAGACACACCTGTTCCTCTGGCTGTCTCAGCTGCTCACTGGCTGTTCTAGTGTGGTGGGGCTTGGGATTTTTATATGTATATAGCCTCAGCTTGTGGCCTTCTAAAATTTGCTGTATGGCCCCCAGTTTGGGAATCTAGGTCCTAAATGAATACAAAGGTCACCTTGAGTTTAACTTTATTTGTATTATAATTAAAAAAAATGGGGTCAGAGATGAATGTCTTTGTCCCTTTTGTTTACCTGTGTGCCTGTCTTATTTCTGACCTACGGGATTAACGAGTGTTGTGTTTATGGGAGAGATGATTAGTAGAAATTCTCAGACAGCCACTTCTGACTATCTCTGACCTTCCAGCAGGAAATCCTCTCCAATCAGCGTTTGACCATTCTTCTGCAGCTCCACATAGCTTTCTGAATTGGGCATAAGACCCAGCTTAAATATGTGGGGCAGCATGCCTCCACCCTGGCTGGAGAAACTCCCAAAGACCATCACAGTTGGGGGTAACTTGGTTTTCATGATGCATGGCAGGTCGGATGGATTGTAGGCAAGCCACCTGGGGTCCTATTGTTAGGCAACTGGTCCTGGAGGAAATTCTTTTCATATGATTTTTTTTTTTTTTTTTTTAAGAGCTCATCTGGCGACTGCCTACTTGGGCATTAGTCGCCGTATTAAAACTGGCCTAGTTCTAGGCTACTTTAAAATAAAATTAAAGAGAGAGAGAAAAAAAAAACAACACCCCAAAAGGGGGAAAGGAAGCAAGCTGGTGCGTCGGGGAGAGGTCCCCCCGGCGCAGGAGCGTGCAACCAAAGAAAAAAACAAACAAAAAACAAAAAAAAACAAATGCAAAAAAACAACAAAAAAACAAAAAAAACAAACAAACCTTGCTTAAATAATAGGGAGAAGGCCAGCCTCCCCCAAGAAGTCAACAAGTCCACAAGTCAATGTGCACGAATCTGTCCCGAGCACAAGGGACAGGCGGTAGCGACCCCGACCATCCCGGTACTGGGACAGGTATCGTGCGCGAAGATCACCCAGACTGGGACATTCGACAAGAATGTGCCGAACAGTCTGGGGGACGACGCAGTCGTTGCAATAGGGCGCAGGCGAGCGCTCCATCAGATAGCGATGCGTCACACGAGTGTGTCCGATTCGGAGACGACAGAAAGCAACCTGAAGCCGCCGCGGCATTGGGGGATAGGTCCATGGGAACAGTCGCGGCGCAATGGCACGCAACTTTAAGTTCCCTTCGACCGTCTCCCATCTTTTTTGCCAAGCAGTCCGAAGAGCTGCCCGTATTCCTGCCATGTAGTCGGTGTGAGGAAGAGCGAAACGCTGGTCCGGTCGCAGAGTCCTCGCGGACTCTTTGGCGCCCTCATCGGCGCGCTCATTCCCCGCAATTCCTACATGTCCAGGAACCCAGCAGAAGATAATCTCGACATCTGCCCGGCTCGCCAAAACCGTGGCGTCACGGATATCGCGAACCAGGGGATGCGGAGATTCCAATGCCCCGAGAGCACTCAGGGCGCTTTGTGAGTCGCTATAGATCACAATCCGGTCTCCGAACCGGGCACGTCGCGTAATCTCCCGTACCGAGTGGTGTATTGCCACCAGCTCGGCCGTGAAGACAGACGCAGCGCCTGGTAGAGCCCCGCTGACTTCAAACAAAGGGGATACGGCGTGGAAGCCGACCCCCTCTTGGGACTTGGAGCCATCCGTATACACTGGCACGGTACCAGCGTGACACGATGTGTGCTCCAAAAAGGTCGAACGCAATACTCCCGGCGCAGTACAAGCTTTGGGAGCAGAGGCGTGGCGACAAATAGCCAAATGTGGTACCCTCCAGGGTGGCGTCCTGGGCAGAACCAGGGGCGCCACCGGCCCGAGAGCTATATCTACCTCTCGAAGGAGTTTCCTGGCCCTAAACCCAAAGGGCTTAGGGTATGACTGGCGTCTCTAGGCGGCATAGGCACCATCGAGATCAGCTGCGGATGCAGTGAGAGCTGTTGGCGACTGAGGGAGGCGCCGGGCTCGCGCGTACAGGCGAGTGATGCACTGCACGCGGCGCAGAGCGAGTGGCATCTCCCCAGCATCGACCAACAGGCTCTCAATGGGGGAAGTGCGGAAGGCACCGGTCGCAAGGCGAAGGCCGGTGTGGTGGATTGAATCCACCTTCCGCAATAAACGCTCGGCTGCGGATGCATAAAACTCGCATCCGTAGTCGAGCTTCGAGCGAACAAAGGATCGATGAAAAAGTAAGGCGGTAGCCCTATCAGCGCCCCAAGCGCTGAACGTCACGGAACGGAGAATGTCCATGGCGCGGGTACAAGAGACCCTAAGGCTGCGAATATGAGCCTCCCAGGTGAGGCGTCGGTCGAATACAAGACCAAGGAAACGGTGCGACTCAACCACATCCAGGCGCACCCCATTAAGAAACAAATCTGGGTCGGGGTGAAGCCGTGGATGGCGGCAGAAGTGCACCACCTTAGTCTTGGCCAAAGAAAACCGAAACCTGTGCGCTTCGGCATAGCGAGAGACGCGGTTCAATGCCTGTTGGAGTCGACGCTCCAGAGTTGGCATCTGGGCCGCGCCAAAAGAGATCGAAAGGTCGTCCACGTAGAGCGTAGCGAGAACATCTTCTGGCAGCACCGAGGTGATGCCGTTGATGCTCAGGGCAAAGAGTGTGACACTGAGGACACTTCCCTGCGGGACACCCTCTTCCTGCTCCTTTGGGGCAGAGAGGGCTCCCCCCACCCGTACGCGGAAACGACGATCTCGCAAAAATTCAGATATAAACATTGGGAGGCGTCCTCTCGCCCCCATCGTGTGGAGAGTCTCCATGATACCGTATCGCCATGCGGTATCATAGGCCTTCTCCAGATCTAAAAACACCGTGGCGTAGTGCTGTCTACGAAGGAAAGCCTCGCATACGGCATTTTCCAGTCGGAGCAGAGCATTCGACGTGGAGTGAAACTTACGGAAGCCGCACTGTGCAGAAGACAGATGGCCTCCGCTGTCCAGAAAATAGGCTGATCTAACATTTACCAATTTCTCCATCATCTTGCACACGCAAGAGGTTAGAGAGATTGGGCGGAAACCGGTCGAAGTAGAGTGATCTCTTCCCGGCTTGCGAAAGGCGAGCACAGTAGCGATTCGCCAGGAGTCTGGGAGAAGACCTTCCACCCAGATCCTGTTGAACAGATCTAACAGAAAGGCCATGCCTCGCTCACCCAGGTGTCGAAGCATGGTGTACGGGACATCGTCCGGACCATGGGTGGTGTCCGCGCAAGAAGCGAGAGCGGAACGCAACTCACTCACAGTAAACTTGTCGTTGAAGGGTTCTCCGCCTCTGGAGGTAAAGTCCAGCCGGCGGCCTTCCGCGACATCACGACGTGCATTGAATGCTGGCGGAGCAGCATCACGGCTAGAGAATGCGGAGAAAGCGGTCGCTAAGGATTCCGCCACGGACGCGGGGTCCGAGATTGCGGTCCCATTCTCCTGGAGAACGGGAGGGGGGTCATGCGAGAACTTGCCCCGAATCCTTTTGACTCGCTTCCACACCTCAGCTAAAGGGGTCTTCCCGTTAAGTGAAGACACGTATGCCCGCCAAGAAGAGCGGCGGGCGTGCTTCGAAATATACCGGAACCTAGCCCTAGCCCGACGAAATTCAGCGACAGTGAAATCGTTCGGGCGGCGCTTATAGCGCATGTAGGCATAACGCTTCTGTTTGAGGGCCGCCTCACACTCGGCCGACCACCATTGGAGTGGTCGGCGTGCAAAACGGCCAGACGTCCTAGGAATAGTAGTCAGGCCGACGGCGATGAGGTTGCCCGAGAAGAACTCAACGGCCTCATCTACCGACCTAAACTCCTCGACTGAGATAGAGAATTCAGTCATTTCCTGAAATGCAGGCCACCGCGCCCGCGCCAAGCACCACCGAGGTGGTCTCTCAGGCGGCAGTTGCCCTGAGAATGATATTTGAATGGGAAAGTGATCACTACCATGGAGGTCATCGACCACCCCCCAATCAAAATCAGGCTGTGCATCCGAAGAGCACAAAGATAGGTCAAGGCAAGAAAATGAAGCGGTTCTCGGACAGTGATGCGTAAACTCATCCACGTTTAGGACACCCATCTCAAGCTCTTCGATCAGATCGGCAAGGACTTGTCCCACGGGATTTATGGAGTAATCTCCCCAGAGTGGATGCCTGCCGTTCAGATCTCCAAGCAAGAGATAGGGCCTCGGCAACCGTGCCACGACGCGGCGGAAGTCCCTCGCGTCGAAGTCAGCTGACGGTGGAATGTACGCAGAAATCAGAGTATACCTCCTATCCAGGTGCAGCTGCACAGCCACTGCCTGAAAGGAGGTATCTAAAGAGAAAGGAAGAACGGGGCCTCATGCCGGGTGTAAACCGCGCATCCCCCAGCCCGGCCATCCCGCGGTGGTGGGGTCGCAAGACCCTTATACCCCAGGAGGGCAGGCAGCGGGCACGCGCCTAGCATGGTCTCCTGCAGAAAAATAGCTAACGGGGAATGGGACAAGACGAGCCTCCGCAGCTCCTCCCAGTTGGCCCGGAGTCCACGGCAATTCCATTGAAGGAATATGCCCTCCAGGCCTAGCTCGGAGGAGACGCGGGGGCCCTCCTCGAATTGAAGACCCTCACGGGAATGGCCGTACGCTTCCTGGGGGCAGAACCCCGGGCGCTGTTGGCCGGACAAAGCGCTGAAGGCGCTGTCGTCTTCGAGGACTTATTGGGGAAGGTTGGGCTCGCCATGCGAGTCTTTTCCTCCCTCCGCCTCGAAACCTTAGGCGGGCGTTGCGGCTTCGGAGGCGGGGGGCCCTCTTTTCGAGGAACCACCGTCTCCGAGCCACTCGCTCCACCTCGGGGCGTGGGCGAAGGAGCCGAAGCTCCTTTGTTGCTGTCCTCCTTTCGGGGAACAGCTTTAGGAACCCCGGAAGATGGCCTAGCCAGCATCTTCAGGGGTGTTGCCTCCTGTGAGTCTAACGACTCGGTGGAGGCGGGTGGCCGTTTCGCCTTGCGGGAAACGGTCACGCTGGGGGAAGAGGGGGGAGCCCTGGTTTTAGCCGGGGCTGGGTATGAACCCTTTTTGCCGCCAGCTTTACCAGGGGAGCGCCCGGGTTGGGTAGAGCCCGCAGAAGGGCTCCGAATGGGCGCGGAAACAACCGTGCTCGTTGGCCTGGATGGGCCAGGAGCAGAGGAGGCCTTTCGAACTACTGAGGCATATGACGTCCCAGGCAGAGCTGGGCGCGCCAGGACCAAGTCCTTAGCCTCGCGGAATGAGAGTCTATCCTGGGCCTGAACGGCCAGGATTTCTTTCTCCAGGAGATATGCACCACATTGCTTCGAAGAAGCAGGGTGCGGCTCTCCGCAATTGACACACTTGGCCACACACGATTTAGACTTATCGTGTGCGACCTTGGAGCAATTTACACAGACTTCGGGTGACCCCGACTTTACACGTCTACATGAGCGATTCGTATGGCCGAAGCGGTGACAGTAATAGCACCGCCGCGGCAGTGGCACGAATGCCTTCACGCGGTAGCGGTACCAACCAGCACGCACCGACTCAGGGAGCTTGTCACAGTCGAACGTGACGAAGAGTGTAGGGGTGGGTTTCGAAGCCCCTCCCTGTTTTCTCATCACACGTTCGACCTTGACCGCCCCATGGTCGGCCAGCTCTAGGGTGATGTCCTCAATGGAGTAGTCAACGAGTTCCCTCGCATAAACTACTCCTTTCACAAAGTTCATGGTAGAGTGCGGCGTCACACTCACCGGGGTGCCATGAAGTGTCCGAAGAGCACTTATCTTGGCCGCCTCGGCGGGATTCGCCGCATTCGCCAGAAGGCTCCCGTCCGAGAAACGGGTCACCTTCGGCTCTCTACCAATTGCACTAGCTAATCCTCTCCTCTGATGGATCATGTTGCCCTTGGACAACATGGTGCCATCAGTGGAGCGAATAACGAGGAAGCGTTTGAAGCCAGCGGGCTCGAAAACGGCAGGTAACCTCTGAATGAGGAGCCCCGATGTCATCGAGGCTCCGCCCTGTGCACTTTTGGTGTTAGTCTTGGTCAGAGGCTCCGCACACGAGGGGGTAGAGGGGCCGGATGTGCCGATCTTGGCTTGGTTGCCTACCAAAGTGGCAGCAGACCCATCCGTCCCCGCAGCCCCCGCGGATGGAGAGGAGCCCCGAGTCTTTTTCGTCTTTTTTGTCTTTTTCTTTTTTGGAGAGGAGGGCGGGGAATGAACCCGCTTCTCACCTCCGCCGGCAGAAGCCCCCAGGCCAGATGGACCGGCCTCAGCCAGGTCCCTCTCAGAAATGGAGAAGGTCCTGGTTGTCGTGGGGGCACCTGTCGGAGGATATCCCTCCCCTCCTTTTACTGCCTCGGAGCCCTCAGCCATTTGAGGAGGACCTTGCATAGGGGCGGATTCGGGTTCGGTGCTTGGCGCCGAGCCCGAATTCCCCTCCATGGAAGGCCCTACCGTCTGAGGCTGGGTCTCCTCAAGGACCATGTCTATCACATGAGGGGCCTCCAGTTGGCCATCCCCTCCCAGGACATCGCAGGTCCCCTTGGCAGTGTCGCCAGTCTTATGTGGGGAGGCACAGGCCTTGACCCCAGCAAGGTTTAAAATTCTTGCCAGCAGGTCTTTTGAGGGAAGCGACCGAAGGGGCCTGGCTTCCCTCTCCCCCCCTAAGGGGGTTTGCCCTACCGAGCCGCTTTGATGGGGAGCGGCTGGCTAAGGGCTGCCTGCTGGCTTTCTTGGCAGTCCCCTTGGAAAGAAAAGAGGGGACTGCCGCTGGGAAAAGGGAGGTGCCCGAAACACCTCCAGAGAAGGGGGTGAGGGGGAGTCCCCTGCACCCGTAGGCGAAGGAGAGGAGTAAGCCTCCTCTCCGGTTAGAGAAATATGGAGGGTCCCCTGTGCAAGCACAGGGGGGGAACCCCATTTTTTTGCTGGAGCTGCCCGAGGGCGAAGTTGAGGGTTGGGTTTGTTTTTTTTTATCTTCATCATTGGGCATGGTGACCCTTTTTTAAACACGGGATGCAATCGCGCACACCTCTCGCAGTAGCCCGCACTGCGAGAGGTGCTTACAAGCCCGGCAGAGCCAGGCGCCGCCATTTCGGACCACCCCTCCCGCCTGCTGGCCTGGCAGTCCATCGGCATGGCGGCTCTACCTTAGACACGGCGTAAAAAATATAGATTGTGAAGAGGAGAGGAAAAGGGATGTGTGGAAGGTATGGGTGGGGATGAAGCAGGTTGTTAAAAACCAGCCACCCCAGACCGGAGCTCAGGGGTTAGGGAACTTTGTCCCCCACCCCCTCAGCCCCGATGCGGGACGGTTGGCTGAAAGGAAGGTCAGCATCTACCCTGTGAAATTAGAGGCTGACCAGAGAAAGTTGTGGGAGAGGTTGTGTGAAAAGAGAGGAAACAAGTATTTTGAAGGAAGGAAGAGAGGCTAAGCTGGGGCTTGACGGAGCGCTGGATCCCGTCAGCACGGCGGCCAGGATGGCAAATCGCCGCGCCCCTTACGGGGTCTTTTCATATGAGAAGAACCAGATCATTCCCTACTCAACAGGATGCCTCAGCTTGTTCAAAAGCTTCTTTAACTTCGTCAAGTGTTTTTCTTTAGCCTTGGCTGTCAACTTTTGTCCCTTGCTCCTCTTGGACGAGTGGTAACGAAGGTCTTGATTCAGGGTCAGCTTCATGGTGCGACTCCAACACTCATCTCTCTCGCCAAAACCGGATTCCATTGTTCGGGTGTTCATTCACCTTCTTCTGTAGTTGTTGGATGAATGCAAGCATGATGACTCAGTCAGAACGTCCTGTGCGTCCCTTTATGTTGTCCAAGGCTACGTAGTCTCCGTTGCAGATGCCGATGTCACGTCTTACACCCTTTATAGTGTTCGCAGAGCATTGATTACCAGTCATGATGTCGGCATTTTTATACCCGACGCGAATCATCCTTATACAGGTAACTCTTTTTTTAATATTCAGATGGCTTCCACTACACCATGTCAGGTAACCTTTATTAAACTAAAACTTCACTCTGTATTCTCTCCAACGCTGTTGACTGTTCACAGATATGTCAACCTCTTCCCGAAAAAAGAAGACAATAAAAATTGAATATTATATATATATATATATATATATATATATATATATATATATATATATATATATATATATATATATATATATATATATATATATATATACCCTATAAAATAAATTGGGGAAATTTTTCCAAAGATTATTTTGAGGTTGATGCGTTAGCAATTAAGTTTTATTTTATTTATGTTCATTTTTAACATAGAGAAACGTTTGATTATATAGCATATCACAAAAGATTTGAGATTTTTATAAAAGAAAAAGGTTTTTTAAAATCCTAAAAACCAATTACCATTAGCAAATTTTTACAGTCCATAAAAGTCGAAAAACAGCCTCCTTCATGACTGTTTTTTTTTCATATATTTGAAAGTTTCATTAGGATTCCTATTAAAATAACCTCACCGGCCAAAATATTATTCACATGGCGTGCTTAAATTAGCTTAAACTACAGCGACCTGTAGGTAGCATTGAACAAGGAGAATAAAGAAGTTACTACAGTACCTGGGATGTGTGTGTGACGAGCTTCATATATTTCGCAGGGGTGATACAGTGCAGGGCCTGTTTCGTACCCTGTGTATAAAATGGGGCGCGAAACAGATGTTACTGAGTGGCAAAAAGGATTGATTGTATTTGGGCACGAAAAAGGCCTTCCTGTGAGGCATATAGGGTAATTTTCAAGTGTATCTACAGGTACGGCCATACTGGTCTACTTGCAATGTAAAATATCCCGGTCTACAGAAAATTCCAGCCAAAGTATTTGACGGCTTGTCGCTAAAAATCGCTTCGCTTCTAGGCAGGAATTTCTGCAACACGTTAATGCCAGTTCTTCGGCACTCATTACTGAAAGAACACTTCGAAGGGAACTGCATACCATGAACATATGGAGCAGAGTGGCACGCAAGAAGCCTTTAATCATTTCTACTCATAAAATTACCTGGCTAGATTAGAGCGAGAAGACACCGCAAACCGTTGAGGACCGCGTTATTTGGGCAGAAGAATCCCGTTTCTGTCTCTATGTGAATGATACCCGTCGTGGTGTTCATTGTAGACCTCCTGCGGCCTTCAAGGAAGATCGCGTGCATAGTGCAGTTCAACCTGCTTGACAACTAGATTTTACCGTTTGCCCTTCATCTCAACGGGAAACGTAACATTCCAATCCCTGTCTTCCAGGATGACAACTCCCACGTTCACCAGGCTAGAACTGTGACTAACTGGCATAATGAACATTCAGAAGCAATCACATCTCGATTGGTCTGAAAAATCTCCGGAACTTGACCCATCGAAATTCTACCTGACTACCTAGAACAACGTGTCAAACGTCACGGACGGTATCCACGCCATCTGGCTGAATTGCACAATTATTTGAAGCAAGAGTAGCTTAAGATTGATGTCTCCTACATCCAAAACCTCATCCAGTCCATGGCATGTCCAATCGCAGCTGTTATCCATGATCGCGGATGTAGTACACGCTATTAGGTACTCTCCCGTTCCAAGTGAATTAATTTATTTTCCGTTGAGCTTATATTTCCCATTTTAATCTTTACGCCGAAAAAATAAGTACTTTCCGCTATAAACCAATACAGCAATAGTAAATTATTTGAGCCAGTTTGAAAAGACAGCCATGCGAGATTTTTTTCCCTATTTTAGAAAGAATAAGGAGATAAGAACTGGCAACTTCTAGATTAGGCCATTCTTCTTTTTCCAAAATTTAAAACATAGAATAACCCTCCAGCCCTAACACTAATATGCATCAAGTGTGACTCAAATGACACTTTTTTCTCGATTGCCTAAACCTCACACAACCTCGAAGCCCCAACTTCATTACCTCATAAGAGGGAGATATGAGGAACCGCCCGTGAAATGCAGTGACACGTCCCTGGGGAACGCCGGCCTCACCGAAGAAAGATATCGAAGCCAAACTATAAAGTAAATGACTAAATAAAACAAAAGAAACTTAATTAATTTTAGGTTCTTTCCTTTTAGGCACAACATTAAAAGTATAGAAAAGTCCCAAATCAATTTAAATTCTATACAAAAATAATTAATAATATTTCCTATGGTTATTTCGCTAAAAAAATTTATGTACACTGGAAAACTTTGGTTGACCATTATAACTGATAGAAGTGATTCAGTCCTCCATATCCAGCATAACACAAATGTTAGCCACAGTCAAAATGACCAGGGTACTCTAGTCACTGACTAATATTTCGGACAGTGACAAATATAGTAAGTAATTTTGAATAATTTCTTCTTCAAAATTATCACAATAGCCATCGTAAAATCTTTCTCCATCATTTCTAAATACAACTGCTCGATGTGTATTGTGGGGGAAATTCCACGTGGAATTTCTTTTCTAGCACGGAAGTTCCATGTGCTGGAGAAGATTCTGTTAGGCTTAAATTGGTAAGCCTAGCCCCCCCCCCACCCCTTCCACAAGCGGTAGCCTGGAACCGCGTCCACCACGATTCACCTTTACACGGGCTAGAATAGCCTCGGCAAGAAGATTCGAGGCCATTCGAGAGTAGAGCTGTTTCCCACTAACCCCCCCCCCCTCCCGCGGGGAGAGCCTCAGACATATATATTGCATATTGCTCGTTTCCCATGAAACCGATACAGAGTTGAGAAGTCTCGCCCGCACCCCAAGAAAAGTCCCCTAGTTCCAAGTCAGGTGCTAACAACAAAGCAAAGTGACAGGTGAACTATTTTTGTGTATTGGAATTAGCCCCAGCCAGTGAGGTAATTCCATTTAACGATCCATACCGAGTGATTTTATCGACTTCGAAGCCCTGCTCGTTCACCTCTCGTTTTCGGGTGGCCGAAATACTCTTCCCTGGACAGGACGTTACCGTCCCCCCTTTTTTTGGAGAACCGTCATCACTTTAACATCCCGCTCAGAAGCTTCGAGCGGCCTCGCCTCACGTGCAGAAGACATCCGTGAAGCCTTAGCCTGACGTCTCACCCGGAATCCTCCGTAAGCCAACCCCTCTCCCCCTTCAGTAACCCATTTGAGTTAATTCCCCCCTTCGTTTACTGATCTAATTTTGCCCATCAATTCTCTCATTATTTTTTTTTGTAAATAAAATTATATTTTTATACATGCCTCTTTAAATAACCCTGAGCTTTGTCATTGCCCATAATATACCTGACCTTGTTGCACTCTTATCTAGTTGTTTCGCCCGTCGAAACTCGTGGCGTTCCGTCCCTTTTGTCGGTTCGCCTTGAAGTTATCGGTCCCTCCCCCCATAGATATAATATGGTATTGATATAATGTAATGTCATACCACGACATGTATATACTCGTATGTACAGCCACTGCTATATACATATAAATGCTTATGATTTGTATTCGGATCATTTATACATTGTCTAAATCTCCCAAGGTACATAAAGATGGGTTCCCAAACTGAAAATGTAGACACATCTAAATAAACTGTGATTACAAATTTCACTGCAGTCATATTCATCTTGAAAATCCGGCATCTCTAGCACTGCGCTTTGTTCGTTATAATATCAATTTGATGGTGGTTATACCACCAAACTGCACTCTTTTCGATGCCTTTTATTCCTGGCGGGGAAGAAGGGGGGGGGGGCTGCAATTTAACGTGCATTTAGAGCCACTACTATCTACAGCGTATGGTAGCTCGGTGAAGGCAACCCTAATTGCCACTCCATTTGGTCACTGACCATAAACGATATGGCTTCGTTTCGCCATAATCGGAAAGAGCGCTTTCACTCCTCTTTGCGGTAGCGCATTATTTGGGGAGGATATTTTACATTTAACACCACGAACATAATTGAGAATTCTAACAAATTGTAGGTAATTTGCAGAAATAGAGGCTCTTTACTTATAATGACTAGACTTTGTCTGGCGCTAGGTTCAGAAGCACATGTTTGTCAGGACTTGACAGGCCAAGAACCATGATGCAATCAACCAAAGGAGGGTGCATTATAAGCAAATTATATTGCTAAATTTATGGTAAGAGATTATGCAAGTTTATTTTTTAATAAAATACAACCCTTAATATTTTAATACAGTTCTAATATATTTTAAAATTAATAATCTGTGTATTAATTACTGTTAATGACTTATATGCAAAATGTATCTCCAGTTGTGTCTAAGAGCTTTGATGTAGGCCACAATAAATGCCGAGTTTACACAATTTAGGCTTCTTAAAAAATCGGCTGAGATTTAGATCTAACATCTACTGTGAACGAATAGTAGAATTTAGATGTATTTATATATTCTAGTTAAGAAACAAAAGAAAACTAGGCCCATGTACGAAACCCGCTGTGTCACTCGACAATTATAGATCAATTTAAACTGGTAGTCTAGCAAAATTATGTACCATTTAAAACCTAATATCAATGTAGTAACATTCGTGTAAGATCACCAGGAATCCTGTGACTCGGAAAGGTAGGATTGATTTTTATTCAGTCTTCTGGACGAGTTTGGTCCTAGATATTTTCAAGGACTGCTCGTGCGAAGGGCTGAAGCAATCCTCGTTTTGATGAACTTATAAAATATTACGCACCAATTGATGGCAATTAACTTTCATTGTGGGCGGATTTCTGATTGAGATTGAATAAAAATGAGTCAAGTAATCATGGACAAGCGTGAGTGACAAGAATTGATGGTTTAATTGAGTGAGACTAGATTGACGAAAGGGGTAACGTGGACTTGAATGAGAGGTAAGAGTTCAACATTACATCCATGTTTTATATGTTCTGAAATTGACTTTGGTTACTGGACAGTTCACCACTTCTGGATTAAAATACAACTAAGACAAATTGAAGGGCGGTAACATTGGCAAGAGCATGGCTTCGCTGTGTGAGTGATTTAATTGGTGAAAGGGCAGGATTAAGTTAGACACGAGTGTTTGTAGCATATGATAAAGTGGTCTCATGTTCGCAACTGTTGTGTGCCTTCGGTCAAAGGGAGAGATAAAGAATTTCTCCTTGAGCTCATGACGAAAGTCTACGATTATGATGATATCCTTAAGCGTGATATTGCAAAAGAAGTGGGGGAGATACGAGGTTGTAAAAAGGTATCAACCAGGGAAAATCGGTGGCTAGTGGATTTGGTGGAACTAAGCTAATGAAAACTAAAATGTAAGGGGTCGCCATATAGATAATTCCGCCAAATTTTAAATTGTATGAGACGTACACAACACAGGTTTAGCTTTTACCCTATGCAAGACAAAATCAGTTTAGCACAAAACGAAAATTTAATGAAACTAAACTAAACAGGAATGAAATAATCGCAACTTAGCCTTTGACACCCGCCTGAATGGGTTAGGTCACAAGTTGCCAAGACTCATAGCGTAGAACAAAAGGGGTGATTTCGGTCGCGTTTGGTCCAGAGCTGCTGAAGATGGTACCGTTTCACCCATAGCTGCTGAAGATGGTACCGTTTCACCCCGAGCTGCTGAAGATGTTACTGTTTCATCCAGAGCTGCCGAAGATGGGGTACCGTTTCATCCAGAGCTGCCGAAGATGGTACCGTTTCATCCAGAGCTGCCGAAGATGGTACCGTTTCACTCCTGATGTTCGTTTGTTAAATATCAAACATTTGTCATCGAATACTAACGAAAATATTATTCTCCATTAATTCATAACGTTTCCCTTTGATTAAAATAACGGAGACATTAAACATTTGTCCTAAAAATTTAAGGTTACATCTTTCCGATTATCCAACAAAACCTCGTTTGTAAATCGGACAATTTTAACCTCTTGCTTTCATATACATATTTATTAAAGTTTCATATTTTGATTGCGAGGTAATTATGTGCCTATTTGGAATTGATTAATTGATTTATATGATTGAAAATTAAAACAGTTAAGCTCTGATAATGGAACCAATAGCCAAAAAGACGAAAGTTTGAAGAAAAGTTTGAGGTTGAATAAAAATTGTTATAATTCTCTAAAAAAAAACTGATAAGGAACTCTATAAGTTACTATCTCGGTCCATAGGTTGGACGGTCAGTCGGATAATAACCATTTTACTTTTCAATGAGTATTTTGGCAATAACATTGTAACTATTCGGCAGATTCTAACGAAATTTGAAACCTTTATGTTTGTTTACATTTTCTTTGGAATGATATAATAGCCAAGGTCCCCTCTAGGTTAGTCCAGGAATTATTAAAATAAAACTAATTATGGGTCGGATGGCCCGACGTGTTGAAAGTTTTGAAGGTCGTCAGGTCATAAGGTCATAAGTCAGAATAATTAAGAGCACGCGACTTAGGTCTGTTGACCTCGTTTAAAATGTAAACAAGTTTGTGTCTTGCAGAGCAACTCTTCCAGGCAAAGCTTAATCCCGGTAAATCCCAACAATTCTCTCAGGAAACGACGTGTTTTACAGTAAAATAAAAGGCAAAAACATTATTTTGTTGTAAAAATCCGCAGTAAGACCCTGACAATTTTACCGTAATATTTACAGTGGTGAAAAATATCTTATCAAAGAAAATTATATCTACGCTAATACGTAGATCCTGCTTCAGCAACATTTGGGTCCTGTAATAAATATACCCTCCATCTCCGATCTCCTTTTGAGAAATGATATTCACGGAGCGAATTTAATCCTCATTTCCTCCTGCGGCGTTTCGATGATGCATAAAGGCGATCTGCGTTAAGCGGCAAATGCCTCGGTGAAGAGCAAATTGGCTCTCCTCGGCTTTGAGGAGAGGAAGCTTGCATAAACTCTTCCCATCCGGGATCATCAATATAGCAAAAATGGTCGGAGGCGATGACAAATGAATGATAAGAAAGAAGTATAGAAAAGGGATCATGCATAATCGTTCAAGAACAAATGCCATCCATCTAAGAAGCTTAAAGAATGCGTTCGGTGAGCTTTGAAACAATTACAGGTCAAATAGTCAGCGAAACAAAATGAATGGTATAATAGTACTTGTTTTCCCCAAAGCCATTTCTTGATATTTCTCGGAGTGTTTCGTATCTCGCTCCGAGGCCTAACTTTGTCCCTTCAATGATCAAAGACTCTTTGGAAATCTGGTTAAACATATTTAAAGTTATATTAGTTTTTTGAAACAGTTTTGTTTATCATTTGCCTTTACTTTTAAATTTTACCACGCTAGTTCGGAAAAATTCATAACGTTTTAATGTCTCAATTAATCTTAGTAGATAATAAATAAATTAAGTCTGCGTTTTTGCTGTATAATTGGAAAATGAAGGGAATTTTACGACTGAACTTGACCCTTTTAAGGTTTCTTTCCTTTTAGTCGAATGTGCTCCAATGGTAAAGCTCGTGCCTTTCATGGGATAGGTCGCGGGATCAAGTGGCGCTGTGCCTAACCCAACCTCGTAAACAAGATTAAGGAACATAATCAAGTGGCAGAATCATCATCATAAAAATACACCAATAATATAACAAACTATTTTACAATGAGAAACTTCAGCAACCACGACGGAGATGAATTCTTACGAGTATAACAATAAAATAAACGGCGCTACTCATAATCTTTCAGATAAGATGCCAAATATTAGACTCAATAAGGTAAAGAATATTCCCCACTAAACAAGCTTATTAAACATGAGGACGGGAAGATCATAAAAAAATTATACTATAAATCTAATGGAAAATCTTATAAATATCAAATCTCTAAAACAGATGAAACATTGAACCATTAACAACCAAATGAAATCTACCAGAAATTCACCTATCCTAATGGATACCAGAAAATTATCCATAAATGAGAAGGAAATTCAATCAGTGAAGAAATAGGACTTTTTGTGCGCACTCAAGAGAATGGTAAATGGTAAAACCACCACTGGTTTAGTGGTGTAACAATCAGTCTAATAAGAACAGGGGGTAATCGTCTTGTTGAACTGTTTACAAATTGTTTAAAGTACAAGAATATTCAAATAATCCAACGCTATGTACATACTTTGATGTATTGTCCACATAAACTGTTCAAGCATCGATGATTCCACCTATCAATTCACTGTTTGCCTTTGCAACGATTGCAACAGCTGCCATGTTGCCCAAATGAGGGTTTTATTTAAACTGATCCCCCTTCCTTGGTACTCCACCAAATCAATACCTCTTTATACACATCATAACTGATGGAGGCGCTGTGCTCCACCCTGAACTTGGGTTGGTAGATCTTGCACTTCTCATCACACACATAACGACTTACAACACTGCTCTTTATTGGTACTTGGCGTCCGACCATTCGCCCTTCATTGGTACTCGGCGTCCGACCATTCGCCCTTCATTGGTACTCGGCGTCCGACCATTCGCCCTTCATTGGTACTCGGCGTCCGACCATTCGCCCTTCATTGGTACTCGGCGTCCGACCATTCGCCCTCTTTAAAACGAGAATTAATACATCGATTTTACTAGCCAAGGGAAGGTCTAGTTAATCTACTATACGCTCAGGATAGCAGTGGTTTGGAATCCACGTTAATCACTTGGTCTTCATTAAGACAAGGTCAACAGAACTAAGTCACGCGCTCTCAGTTATTCTGACCTATGACCTCACGACCTTCAAAACTTTCAACAAGTGGGGAAATCCGACCCATAGTTAGTTTTCTTTTAATAATTCCCGGACTAACCTTGGGAGGACCTATGCAATGATATCACTCAAAAAAGAATGTAAAACCACATAAGGGCTTCAAATTTCGTTAGAATCGACCGAATAGTTATGATGTTATTGCCAAAAAACTCATTGAAAAGTAAAGTGGTTACCATCCGATCGCCCGACTTACGGACCAACATTATAACTTCGCGTTCACACGACTAAAAAAAAGAGGTCAGAACGGTGAGAAAATCTCTACCATTAAAAACAAGTTAATTATTAATTACTGAGAACCATATACTCGCCGGTGTGTTGTCACCTAAATGTAGTTTAACATTAAAAGGCCGATTGTTATTTATGTCATGTCGAAGAATGCACCAAGTCACCTTCTGGAATTTCTTGAGACACTTCTATATTTTATGCCAATCACCTTTAGAATAACAAATTCACAAGTGACAGTGCGAAAAATATCAAATACCTAAGCTTTTTCTAATAAATATATCCTCGTTTGGGGAGGAATAGACAAAGATAGCAGCGGCCACGTCATGCCGAAATAAATGTTCGACTGCTCTCAAAAGAAATAAAATAGTATTTCAAAACAGAGGTTGTAAACATTATACAGGAAATTCATCCATAAAATAATCGCTTCTGGAAAACACACATACGACGGTCGGGGAGGACCAGGGCCAAAGCTTCTTTCTTTTGTTTAACCTCGGTCGTGAAATTGGGAGCTCGCCCCTTCATAAACCAGTTTCCTTGCGGAGATAGGAGCCCCACTCGCCGCAAAATCCACCCAAGGCTGGTCAAAGCCCGGAAACAGAGCGTATCAATCACTCCTCCTCAGCGACAGAGCCTCAGCTCGAGTCGAACAAACGAAGAATTACGTCTAGCGCGATCGTGCGCGATGGCGCGGAAGGAACGAGCGACGCTGAGAGGGGGGTCAAGCCAGGGGGAGCCAGTGAGGGAAGGCGTGAATCTGCCGCTTGGGGTCTTGTCCCCTCTCTGCCAAGATTCATTCAGGGCGAGCAGGTGACACAGACGCTCTACTCTTCGATCTTTCGAGACAGATAGAAATGACCAGCAGTCATTTGGGACAGTTGCGTGCTCGAGGGCATCATTTCTTCTCATTGGGATTATTTTTGTTGTTTTGGTACGTTTTTATCACCTATTTGCGTTGGACAATGCCTATCTAAGTTGGCATTACAGGGGATTGTATAAATGATCGTCTCAAGGTCACTGCATATTCATCTCTTTAAACAGATTGATTTATTTTGCCATTTTCCTCAATCGATTTTTTTAGTTCTTATCTACTAAATTATCGCCCATTCCGCCATTATTTTCCTAGATTGTAGCTACAGTTTTTTCCTTCCCTACCCCATTTCGATCATTTAGAGAGAACTATTTTGTCTCGTTGTTTTCTAATTGTCTATCGCCATTTCTGATATCAAATGCCCCTGATAAAGTTATCCTTAATATTGTTCCCTATATTTTGATCCTCTTTCCCTTTGTTAGTACCGACCTCCCTCGATGTAAGGGGTCGCTAGTCTTTACTGGTAATAAAGGGTTTTAGTGTAGGCAACAAACTCAGATTAAAGGTTTGGGAAAAGTTAAATGTTTTCCCAGAGATGCTTTAAGACGAGTTGAGTCCCAAATTCTCTCGTTGTTGTAGTTAGAAATGTAAGATGAATTGAATATTTGAAAATAAAGTGTTAAAGTTTGATAAAACAATGAATTTGAAAAGAGGCTACATGATGTAGTCTGAAAGGGATTTGATTGATTTGACTGTACGTGCAAGGGAATCAAAGATTCCTGTAACGCAAATTATTTGACAGTGCAAGGTTAAAGCACTTTAAAATATGAAGGTAAGCACTTACATTACCCGCGCAAAGAGCCTAAATTAACTTAACTATTAATTCGCCACCTCACAATAATGACTCTTTGTGAAGTTTTTGAACTTTTTTCTCTCCAAAGTCGTCACTTCCCCCATTTACACCCACAGCAACATTCTTGATCTCGTTTTCTCCCAATACCCAGTTCACAAACTCTTTGTCATGGATCCATCAAATGCTATCTCTAATCACTATTATTCAATTCAGTTTAACACTACCTTCTCAAAGTAACCTCTCAAATTGTCCAGTCGCACAGTAATACCACTGTAGACTCCCTCTTCTTCATTAACCCTGGGCTGATGTCTCGGGATCTCGCCTACTCCCGGATAGCCCCACTATCTCACCATATTCTAAGCTCAACATATTCCTTCGCTTCTTTTCGCAGTCACTCTCTTCCTACTTAGATACTCACGTTCCCCTTCTTCCTGCCTCCTCTCGTAGATCTCGCGCCCCTTGGTTCTCCTACACCATCCTTGAGGCAAAAACAAAACATAGAACATTTGAAAGGTGCTTTCATTCCGTCCGCACTCGAAGTATGAGGCAGGAACAAGCATCTCCTGCTTATCCTCTTGTAACTCCTGCGTACACAACCTTCCTGCGATCCTCCCGCGAGACGGATACCCGTAAAATCCTTGACGAAAACAAACAAAATTCTCATGCACTTTTCAAGCTCCTCGCTTGTCTCCCAGGTTATCCAAATCTCCTGCCCCATCCGCTTCATGTGCCTTTCTCTGAAACCTGAGTTAATATTCCCTCTGGGATCCGTCTTTGTCCCACCCTTGTCACACTATAGCCCCCATTATCCCGCCTCGCAATCTCACTTTACACCCAGTATCTATGTTAAGTTCTTATCAGACCTCCTCCCATACCTATTCGGTATCTTCAAAACCTCACTGTCGCTAGGTGAGGTGCCTTCTGACTTTAAACATTCTGCTGTTCGTCCAATCTTAAAGAAACAAAATCTTGACTCTAACAAACTTTCAAACTATCGTCTTATCTCTTAACTTCCGTTCTTATCCAAGGCTCGCATCACTGAACACATGTTCTCCTCCAGCATTGACGAAACTTTACAGTCCGGCTTCAAGGAAGGTCACAGCTCTGAATCGGCTCTCCTGCATTTGATTGACTGACTCCGCAGTAAGGCTGACGCCAGGAGTCCTTCAATTTTAGTGGTTCTTGATTTATCGGCAGAAGTTGTCACCATTGACCACCCTGTTTTTCTCCACCGCCTTAGTGACTTCCTGACCGTCTATGGAATTGTTCTAAACTTTTTTTGCTCTTATCTGTCATATCATATGTATTCTGTTCACATCGGTGGTGAGGTTCCTCGGCCAGATGCTGTGCACTATGGTGTGCATCAGGGCTGCGTTCTTAGCCCGCTACTCTTGTATCTAACTACTCCTTTTGGGTCGCCTCGGTCTATCTTTCTATTTCTATTCTGGTGACACGCATATATTTCTCTTCTTCTCCCTAACTCGTTCGCCGTGACCATCCCTAATATTTTATCCGCATATGACACGATTATTGAATGGCTATCGGATAATTTCCTTAAACTCAACCGTGACACAATTGAGGTTCATTTGATAGTCTCTTCAACAAATGTCGCTGGCTGTAGAAAATGAAGCTCCCCCCCCCTTCTAAATTTAGATGGCTCCGCGATAGCGTTCTCTGACTACGTTAGAAACATGGGTCTCTCCTTTAGAAGTCAACTCGATTTCAAATCTCATGTTGCTAATACCAGCAAATCCTCTCTCTGCTTTCTCCGTAACCACAGTCGATCCGGTCCCACTTTGAGCGAAACGCTTTCGAGATAGCCACCCATGCCTTTGTTACCTCCCACCTTAACTCTCTCTGGCATACTTTTTAACCTATTCACTCACGCACATACACGATATACCACAACCTCAATCACCAATCATCCGCATAAACACCTCCGAAGATGACATCTCTATCACAGTACAACATCACAACATCGCCACCGCTACCAGAACACTCCAACATTACATTAACTCACTGGGACAATGGCTCACACAAAACAATGACGGCATCCTCAGCCAATTCATCAATTACACTATTCACCCCCAGCAAATGTGAATCAAACAAACGCCAATGCAATTAGACTATATGGTTGGCCAGAAGGTCCTGACTTGCTTAGGAAGCGGAAGCTTGTTTCAATTTTTCGTATTAAAAAGCTGACTGGATTCTGGGACAGAATCGGATGCTGGCTGATCGCTGAAATAAGACCGTAGAGAATGAAGGACTTTATTTTGAAGAATAAATGTTGGTGTTGCTCCATAAAACTGCTGTTTTCTTTCCGCTTCCTAAGTGAGTCAAGACTTTCTGGGCAACCTAATATAAGAAGAGGCACTCACCCTGACAAAAACCACCATCCTAGGCATCACGCTTGACACCCACATAACTTTTAAAGCACACACAACCAAGATAATAAACAAAACCACAAAGAATATTAACACTAGCCAACACTACATTTGATAAACAGAAGGAATCCCTCACCACACTATACAAAAAATTATATGAACTACCCTAAACTACGCTGCATCGTTCTGGCACCCAACACTCAAAAGTACTCACTCTAAGCAGCTTCAAATTACACAAGAGAGGGAGGGGAGCAAATAATAGAGTAAGTTGATTACTGTAACTCTCTTCTCACTGGAGTCCCCACTACTACATTTCGTCCCCAACTTGTCCAAAACTTTGCGGTTCGAGTTCTACGATGAGGACCGTTCTCTCGTGCGAAACTCCTGCTCGGGTACCTGTACTGGCTCCCCATTAAAGTTCGATTTACTTTTAAAGTCCTCCTTCTAACATTTAAAATCTTAAACGCCCCAACTTCCTTTTACATGTCCCCCACACTGGTTGTATCCAGACAACAAAAAACCTTTCTCTCGAGAAGGGCCCTCCTGCTTTCGGTTCCTTGCACTCGTCTCTGTTGCAGCAGAGGTGATCATGCCTTCTTTGTAGTTGCCCCGTAAGCTGTGAAATGGTCTGCTCGCTGGCATACGCCGCTCTTCCTCGCATGGCGCTTTCAAGCGGGCTCTGAAAACCTATCTTCTGTCAGGCCTTTTCCTGTTCGATGGACGAGTGTCCTACGAAGGATTCAAAATCTTGAAGGGGGCCATATCCAACTTCTATTATTCTTAATTTACAAATAGTATACTTAAGAAGAGTGAGATTAATTGGAAAAAGTGAGATGAGATTGCTAAAGTAAAGGGCCATTACGGGTCCTTTCCTCTCTGCGTGAAAGAAAGTCCCGGCAAAACACGCGTGTGCCCTGCCAATATTGGTTCTCGAGTCTTTTATTTTGAAAATGTCTAACTGACCAAGAGGTCCTCACCCAACACCACAAAAAGGGAGGGAGCAATATAGAAGGAACACCCTTTTCGACCTCACCCTTCTAAAATGTGCTTCCACCTCATCCCACCACAATTTTGGGGTCGGGAGGCGTAACTTCATTTAGAATCTTCCAGGGTCAGCCAAAATGAGAAAACGCGGGCGCGTTGACCGTTCTTCGTTGGCCACTGGTCTTAATTTCAACAACGGAATTCCCAGACACTCACTGCATGCCCTTACACAGAAAAGGGATAGCTAGACACGTGAAAAATAGACATGCAAGAAGTGGAAGATAAACGAAAGAAGGAATGGGTGAATCTACCAGTCGGAAATATTTTCATGATAACTTCCTCCTCATGATAATGTTAAATCCTGAAAATGTTTAGAGCTTAAAAGAACTTAAATTTCACTTTTTTTTCATTTGTGATATTTTCGTTAAAGATTAAGGCAATGTTAATGTGTTATCTCCTGTAATATATGAAGTTCACTCAAATCCCTACAGGATCTCATTTTCAAATTTATTCTTCTTATCAAGCTTAAGCAACTCATTTTCAAATATTTAATTCATCTTACATCCCTTTCTACAACTAACGGGAGAATTTAGGACTCAACTCGTTTCAAAGATTCTCTGAGAAGGCATTTAACTTTTACAAAACTACCAATCCGAGTTTGATACCTACCCTAAAATCCTTTATGAAGACTAGCACCCTTTACATTAGGGGAGGTTGATACTAACGCCAGAAAA
Organism: Ceratothoa steindachneri; assembly: GCA_963969495.1. Lineage (NCBI taxonomy): Eukaryota > Metazoa > Arthropoda > Malacostraca > Isopoda > Cymothoidae > Ceratothoa > Ceratothoa steindachneri. Next base: position 75,933,241 of record OZ018320.1, read on the forward strand.
TAATATTTTTTTTTGTCTCTCATACAATTTTAAGTTTGCTGTTTAAACTGGTCTAAAACATGTTATTCTCTTCTACTCGTCCCTTTTTTATACCAGTACATTGATTTGCCGTCCTTACTAAGTGGCCTGTGAAAACAACCTACACCCATGGCCTAAGGCAGTGTTTCCCAACCTTTTTTGGACTAATGCCCCCTTGGACACTAAATCTTTTGATATCGCCCCCTCTGCCAACGGAATTTCATCGTTCTTAAGTTACAAGACATATTATTTTAAATATAAAAAATAGAAGAATCTCATTGAAAACTTACCTCAATATGTGTTTTAATGAGATGGTTGACTTTGGTGCATTTTGGCTAACTCTTGCACCCTAGGTTCCATCCTACTAAGAAGTAACCTTAAATCTCCTCTCTTTGTTTTGTGAGAAGTCGAGTAACTGCACTAAGCCCGCGTTCAGCCATATATGAAGACGGGGAAGCTATGAAATAGAGTTTAATTGCTTCCCCACAGCTTTGGATACTTTTCAGGAATTCTTTTTTCTAACCAAAATTCCTGGTATGATTGCTTGAATAGAGTTTTTAATTCTAAGTCATTTTTTATACCATTTAACTCTTCTTGCATTGCAAGATTAGTATCTTTTGTATAAGCATCTGTAAATAGGTTTATCAGACAGTCAGGTATTTTCATATCTATGAAATCTTGTTATCTACAGCTCATGTCCTCGTGTAATGTTTTCAAATGTTCTCAATAAATCGAGAGGTCATCATCCAATATGGAATTATTAGTTTCATCATATTCAAGTTAATTTAGATTTGGAAACAGAGACAGATTCTTACGACCAATGTTATTCTTGAAGAAGGAAAGCTTGTCCAAGAATGCGCAAACTTTAGATTTTGCTTTAATAAGAGTTACATCATAGCATTGCAATTGCAAATTTAGATCAATGAATATGCTGAAGTATCTGTTAAATAGGAAATGTCCTTCTTGCAAGATAAGAGTTCATCACTCAAATGACCACATTTATTCTCTCGGAAAAATTGAATTATGCTGTTGAAAAGTGAATAAAATTGCTATAAACAATTTCCTTTCGATAACCACCTCACTTCGGTATTTAAAAGGTGGTGATCAAATTCTTCATCATTGTTATCACAGAGTTGTCCAAATATTCGGGAATTTAGGGGATGACATTTTATTTTATTTACTGATGTAATAACAACGTTAAGAGATTTATGAAACCGATCAGTCAGGTTCCTGGCAATCAGATGTTTTCGATGAATTACGCAATGTATTGTAAAAACACTGGGCACAACTTTCTTCAAAAATGCAAGAAAACCTTTATATCGTCCCTTTAATACTGGAGCTCCGTCAGTCGCGCAAACAATAATATTGCTTATTGGGATATCTTTTACTTTGAAAAATTGTTCAACTGCAATAAAAATAGATTCACCTTTAGTGTTTGTTTCAAGTTCCTTTGCAAAGAGCAGCTCTTGCTCAATTTTGTTATCTTTAATAAACGAAGAAATCCTAAAAGTAGTGCTTCATTGCCTGGCAGTGCAGAATCATCCAATTTTAAACAAAATTGCTGAACCTTAAGTGTGTCATATAGGATTTCTTCAATGTCTTCGGCCATTTTGTCATCTCTTCTTTGAACACTATTATTACTGAGTGGAATTGCTTTGACAGTTGTGCTTGGTGAAGGATGATGTACTACTGTACGCAAGACTTCCTCTATAGCTGGCAAAATCAGTTCTTCTCCAATTGTATGAGGCTTTCCAGACCTGACAATCATTTTGGAGATATTATATGAACAAATAAGTCCATCGTCGCATTTTTGGGATCTTTTTGTTATAAAGGATCCAATGTTATATCCATTGTTAAATCTGTCTCGTAAAAGTTTGAAAATATGACAAATTCTCTTTTTCTTTATCAGGATGAATCTTCTTTAAGTGATCAGAAAGTCGGGATGGCTTCATGGCCTCGTTAGAGAACACTTTCTCAAAGAGAAGTCACATTGGCAGTTGGTTTTTATTAGGAGAACTAATATATCCAAACTTCAAATATTCAACACTATATTGTCTGCACTTTCGTTTTCAGGAGTTTTCAGGCATGGTTATGGTTAGTTAAACCCAATCACTATAATTCAAATAGATCAGTAAATGGCAAACGCAGAATTTTACCACCAATAATGATTACAGGGCACACGCCTAACTCACAACTGAAATAATCGGGCACAACAAACATAAAACTGGAAAAAGGTAAAACAGCAAAAATATGTGTTAGCAAGACGATGATTAAGTTTGTATATAATTATTAAAGTTATACAAAAATCACCATTCCTATTACTTGCATTTGTCACAATATGCGTAAATGTTATGAAAAAGATTACAACATCAAAGTTATGTGAAAAGTATTGCAAAAAAGCACTAAATATCAGGCAAAGGAACAATACTTACCAACACAGAACTTACGCGGAAACTAACAGTAATCCAAAACAGACGTGGATTCAAGAGAGTGTGGCTGTTACGTACATGTTTTATACAAGTACAAAACTGATCAAGTTTAAAACAACAATAAAGAGTGGAAGCTCTGTGTACTTATTTTATACAAGTACAGATCGAACCTCAAGCATGTTTGGCATTATTGAGGAAATTATAGCAAACTATAAGTCATCTATCAGAGGTTTATTAAAACGTCATCAAACAAACCTCTTCAGTAACAGTTTGCATCAAACACGTCACCGCAAACCAAATCCCGCGTGAAGAAGTATCAACAACTAGTCGTATAATAATGTTAATACAATGCGTTTACAATATTAAGCTATGCGAATAATGCATAGAATTTTAAATCTGTATAAGGGTAAAATTTATAATTGCACTTACATAAGTATTGGCATTAATTTTTTCATGGCCACAGAGTTAAAAGCTAATTAATTTTCACGAGTTATGACTACGAGATTGCCAATTTGGCAACCCTGAGGTGTAACACCAACTGAGCGAGAAAACAAGCACACTAATACACATCACTGGCATCCAGTAGAATTTTCTGTAGAATTCTATAAAATTTCTACAATTCTGCAGATTTTTTGCTTTCCATAGAATTGCAGTATTTATATAGATTTCCACAGGTCCAACAATTAGGTATGCTATAATAAGTGAGTAATATTTAAACTTGATATGGTTAACATTGAATAAATGCCGAACGCCCCTACTGCGCGTTCAACGCCCCCTAAGTGAAGCGACATCTTACAACGCCCCCTTGTACCTCAACAACGCCTACAAGGGGGCGTTAGCGCCCACGGTGGGAATCACTGGCCTAAGGTGTTTAGAGAGCCAAATTTTGTCGTTATTGTTTACGATTATTTATTTAACTATACCACTCACTTGTACCTGGGGCATCTTACAGGACAGTCAAAAATATTGTTATATGTTTATGACCCCAAAGTAAATGACTCTTGGGATTTGTTCCAAAGGATATCCTTTTCAAGAGCAAACCTTGACCAATGGTTCTCTATCCTTGGATTAATAACGGTCGTGGATTGTCTAACTTTGCGGCTTCCGTTTCTCAATCTGCCTTTTTGAGGATCCCCCTCAGGTACTCGATCGGATTATGACCTAGAAGGTTGTCGAGGGACAAATGCGTTTGACCCAAAAGTCTCAAAAAGGTACACACGTCTGTAAGCCAGGCCACCACTGTCGGCGCTGGGCTCGGATACAATCGAATTGGGGGATGGTAAATACCTTCCAACTAGAGTGCAATATTATTAAGGTTGCTGGATTCATCTCAAGGGTTATTCGAAAGATAAACACATCTACAAAATAACGAGCCACAGCCATGGTCGTTAGAAGGCTGTGCGCAGCAAGGCGTCCCAAGGGATATCGGGCGCGGCTTAAGCAAACATGGGCCTTGATAATTTCGGAGCATCGACGAGGCGAAAGGAAAATAAGCGAGATTCCCTTCTACCCCAAAAGGGTGAAAGATGAACACAGCTGCTGAGCCTGAGAGCGGGACAGCGTTATCAAACTGGGGAAGACGGTAATAAAGCACCACAAATTAAATACAGTTGCGTTGCTGATCCGCCTCGACCAGGGAAATTCTGTGTCATAACGGCGTATTGAGTTTAATGATCCCACAAAGGTCATAATCCGAGTATATGCTATACGAGTATATGATGTGGTTGGGCCCGATGCCACTTCGTTACCTGTGCCCGATGACACCTCGCTCTTTGAGAAGAAGCAGGCAAAACGATAATGGATCCTCCGTACGAGTTGCTCCCGAGCGATCATTTGGTACTCTTTTGAGGCCATGAATGTACCTTCCATATCTGTATGCCGGTGCTCTGATATTCACTCGCATTTTTTCTTCTTTTCGGCCACTAACTGAACCGCTTGTGTTCGATTCCATGGAGCACTTTCGATTCCCCTCCGACAGCCAGTCATTGTCGTCTCCATTGAAGTCCTGCACGATGGAATTAAAGGTAGAAACATTACACATCCAAATTATGTTTTCAGAAATTAATTCAACCCTCACTCCACACTTCCAGGACTCTTTTTTCTGAATATATACTTAACAGAGGTCTATAATGTGCCTTGCGCCCATATCATTTAGTATTAACAGGGTTGCCTTTCGACATTTTGTATTCCTTAGCCCTCTCCGCCATTTCTGTGCTGTTATTTATCCACAATTTTCCTTCCTCAGCCTACAATTTCTTTATTCTTTTTGACTGAGTGGAGTTGCAAGTAATAATAATTTACACAATCGAAGAATATGTATTTGTAATCATCTTAACACAATGCATTGCTACACTCGTAATTGAAAGATCAAACACCTACTACACAATTCATATTTACAAAACCATCAAAGCACTTTCCCTTTTAGAAAAGGAATTAATAATATAGTTTTCCGTAAAGATATTCTTATCACCCCATTTCACTACACCTGTATTTTCAATTTTCTCCCTGTCATATTTACCTCATTTTCTCTCCACCTTCATCTCTCCAAGGGGTTAGTTTTCCACGCGGATTACACTACCTTCCGATCGCCTCACTCTCGTAAAATATAATTTTTCCCCATTTTCTTTCCCATCCTCATTTTAAGCCTTTTAAAAATCCGGTCACTCATCTCTCCCACTTCAAAATGTATCACTGACATAAAATAGTCACCATTCAAGTGCCCTGTAAAAAGGAAAGTACGACTTGCTCGTTGGCGCAAAGATCACAACATATTCCCCTGATTTTCCCGCAACCTAAATCAAAACACTATTTTTACCCGCCAATAAAAATAAAAGAACAAAACATTTTGGAATTTTCCCAGTCTTGTCGCTATGTTTCGTTTTGTCTCATTTTTAAAACCCTCGCTGCTATTTCCCGAATGATGTCTGTGGAGTTTGAAATAGGATGAATTGTAGCAGTTCACAAAGGGGGATATAAAAGTCGGCGGGAGGGAATAAACAGGATAAAAACAGGTAGGGAAATAAATGAGTAGAAAAGAAAGAGGTTCGTAGATGGCGCGCAAATTATCACCAAACAACGTCAGTCTCGCGCCATGGTTAGAACCGATCACCCTGTTCTAATGTTCAAGCGTACCTTCTTCATAAATAAGCTTCGTGAGGGAGTGAAAAGGAACTGCGAACGAGAGAGAACAATGCTCGGGAATACATATAGAGTAGTAGGATGCCCCCCTCACACCCATCCCTAATCCCGCTCTAGTATTCACATAAACAGTTCTTCTTGGACCTTTCCTGGGGTTCCTTCCTGCCAGCCATGAATGGGGTTTGCCCTCGCAGAAAAATAAAGGTACCGAATCGAGCAAGTTTGGGATCCAAATAGGTGCCCGGATTAATCCATTCTTTAGGCTTCCCTACTCCCGCATTTATGGGCATAGGAGTGATACTCGATGTGAGAAAAGCAAGCCCGCAACGACCATTGAAGTCATTGGAACCCAATAAGAAAATACGAAGAGAATAGAGAAGAGAGCTGGGCGTCCACCCACTTAGATTGGTTTACCCATATGGGAGGGAAATTCCTCATACCACAAAGGTAGACCGATTTGTGAAAGAGAAAAGCCAGGGTTCCATTCGAGCCTCTCCCGCTATTTAACATTCACCCCCTCCTTTATTCTTCGCGATAAGCAATTACTCACTCCTAATTAACCCCCTCACTTTATCTCACGGAATCCGCTAAAGAAGATAGAAGCGAACACCACGGCGCCCTGTAGAGGCAAGCCCCTCGCTCTGCCTGTAGGAATACCATTCACCCACGTCGTAGCTCGCGACGTGAGAGAGACTTCACACATCATGAGCGAGGACCCTCCTGTTCTCGACTTGCAGCAACTCCTCTTTGACCTGTTGTCCACCCGCAAAGGGAATGTCAAATGCAGCATGGGCAATCATGATGCAGATGACATCTAGGGGGTTGACCGCCCTCCCGGCCCTAACTTCCACAGTTTCTGCTCCTGTTCTCAATACCTGCAGGGGGATTTGCGGTTGTCATCCACACCTTTTTGACTTATTCAAACTTCAGCTTTTTAGGTCGCGTGCGACCTAAAACACACCCACCACTTATACCACCTACGCCTACACAACCGCCTACACCACCACCAGCTACACCACAACTGCCTACACCACAACCGCCTACACCACCACCACCATCTACACCAGCACCACATACACGACCAGCAGCTACACCACCACCAGTTAAACCACCACAACCACCTACACCTACACCACCAACACATACATCTAAACCACCACACCTTAAACACCACCACCCACATGTATACCACCCCACCACCTACACCATCACGACTTACATCTAAACTACCACCACCTATACTACCTTCAACACCACCATCTACACCACCACATACACCACTACTGCATACACCATCACCACCTACACCACTCCCACCTGCACCACCATCACATGCAATACCTCCACCTACACCACATTTCCTACATCACTTGCAACCACCACCACCACCACTGCCTACAACACCTACACCACATACAATACTCCCAACTGCACCTACACCACCACCGCATGCACTACCGCCACTTACACCACCACCACCGCCTACACCAACACCACCACCATCTACACCGACGCCACCTACACCACCGCCACCCAAAGTTATCCTGGGAATAATTTTGTTTTGGCAATAACTTCATAACTATTCAACCAATCATAACGGAATTTGAAATTCTTATGTTGTTTTACATTTTCTTTCGAATGATATAATTGCCAAAGTCCTCCCATGGTTAGCCTGGGAATATTTTGGGGGGCAATAGCATCATAATTATTCGGCCGATTTTAACGAAATCTGAAAGCCTTATGTTTTTTTAAATTATCTCTCGAATGATATAATAGTCAAAGTCCTCCAAAGTTTAGCCAGGGTTTTATTTTTCTTTTGGCAATAACATCATAACTATTTGGCCCATTCCAACGAAACTTGAAACCCTTATATTGTTTTATACTCTCTTTCGAATTATATAATTGCAAAAATCACCCCAAGATTAATTCGGAAATTATTTTATTTTGGCAATAACATCATAACTATTCGGCCGATTCTAACGAAATGTGGAACTTTCATATTATTTTACATTCTCTTTCTAATTATATGATTTCCCAAGTCCTCCTAAGGTTAGCCACGGAATCATTTTGTTTTGGCAATAACATCCTAACCATTCGGCCCATTCAAACGAAATTTGCAACCCTTATTTTATTTTACATCCTCTTTCGAATATTAGAATTGCCAAGGTCCTCCCAAAGTTAGTCCAGGAATTACTAAAAGTTTTGAAGGTCGTAAGGTCATAAATCAAAATAAGTGAGAGCACATGACTTTTTGTTCGGCAGACCTTGCTATGAAACAACCTTTCCCAAAGATACGCCATGGTTGGTCTGTAACTTTAAATTCGAGGGGAAAATCGCCAGGTGACGTCAGGCTTCGTGTGGCTCATAATCTTCCGCTGACGGCCATACTTAATTATTCTTCTCTCGCTCTTCCGACAATCTCTTCACGTTTGTGGTTTGAATACTTTTCACACGAAAGAATAATCCGCATAAATATTAGTGTGTCATCTGTCCTTATCATCGCTTTGTCCTAAACTCGATATCAATTCTGATGATCTCCAAGGAAGACGCGCACCTTACCCAATCGTTCAGTATAGACCGACCGGGCCCCCCGGCCCCGGCTAACTCAGACCTCGGCCAGTCCCCGGAAAATTTATGACCCCGGTTAGTCTATATCGTTCAGTCTCGATGCTCTTTCCCATAGACATTGAGATCTATTGCAATCTCATCGGGGGACAACTGCATTCAGATGACGTGCTATAGGGAATAATGCCGCGAATGGACTTCATAAGAGAGTAAAAGAAAAAGCAAAGAGAGAGAAATATATAAAAAAGGAACGGCAAGAGCGTCTTCGCGCGAAACTCAGTTCTTTGATTTAAGAACTCAGATATGATGGAGAAATGAGAACAGCAATAAACTTGTTTCCAAAAAGAAGTCGTCGGATAAAAATGCCAACGACCTCGACAAAATGGGTGGACTCAGTGATGCAATGGAACAAATGCCATTGGGGGAGAAACCGGCATGACGTTAGCGGATCATATGTGGCAGAAGAGCAGGCCGTTATGTGCCGTGAAAATTGCCTTTTGAATTGTAACAAATTACAGGAATGCACATAATGTTTGTTCCATGGGTAGTGTTATTTTCGAATTGCTAATGTTGAAAATGGTAGAAAATGGCTTTTATTCATTTTAATCTTTGCTTTCATGACCTGGATAATGATATTTTGAAATTTATCTATTTCTAACGGGACATGGACGAATTTTCTAATTCCTTATACATAAGGTCCTAAAAAAACTAGATGAATCCAAATTAACATTTATTTATACTAAAGTTATACAAAAGTGGACACCAAAGGATTGGATGTGGATAGTTTTTCTAGATTTGGCAAAAGTATATAACACCATCATATGTAATCAAACTTTTTAGCATTTATCATATTTATAAATATGATAATAATGTGTATTTGCTAATATATTTGAATATTTTGTTAATATGTTTGAATTACTTTGTAATGAATTTTACTACGAGTAAATGGTTATGTAAGTAATAAAATGGTATGTTTTCTAAATCAGAATTTAACCAATATTTCTTGTTTCAGCATAAATCTATAACTATTATTCAATATCATTCTAAAGTAATATGACAAAAACTAAAGAACTTAGAGTTGCGCAAATCCAATTTCTCCATAGCCAATGGTTATCACACGTAGAAATTGCTAAAAATTAAAATAGCCGAGGCCGATATGTTTATCCTGACTTCCTAGGGGACAAGCTGGGGTCTTAACTTGACCCTCTCCGAATCCTGTTAACAGGCTTCCACACCTGGAGAAGGTGTCCTCACGTTAAATGGAAACACATACTCGTATGCCCACCAAGAAGAACGGCGAGCATATTTCATAAAGAAACGGACTCTGGCCCTTGTCCCGCGAAATTCTCAGAGAATGAAAGTGGTGTTTGTAGCTTTTAAAGGTATACCGCTTCTCTCGGAGGACGTTATTACACTCGGCAAACCACAGCGGAAGCGGTCAGCTTTTAAACACGGCCAGACGCTCGAGGAATACAATCTAAGCGGTGGTGAAAGTGGTGGAGAAGAACTCACCGGCAACATCAATTGACAAACTCCTCAACTGAGAGAGCGAGTTGCCATTTCTCCGTAGGTGGACTACGGTGCCTGATCCAAGCCCACCGAACAGGTCTCTTAAGCGGTGATGGCCGATCAAAAGAGATCAAATAAAAAATGATCGCTTCCTTGAAGATTGTCGATCACCTCCACCAAAGTTCGACTGTGCATCTGGAGAGCACAGGGAGGGGCCAAATTAGAAAAATAATGCGGTTTTCGAACAAAGATGCGTCAATTCTTCTACATTAAGGACTCCCATCTCCAGAGGATGTTTACTGTTCAGGTTTCCTAGTATGAGATAGGGCCTCAGTAAGTAGTGTTATGACGCGACGGAACTCCACCTCATCGAAATCGACTCATGGTAGAAGGTTCATTGACAAAAAAACCCAGAATATCTCCTGGCCGCGTGTAGTTGGACTGTGACCGCCTGGAGGGGGTGTTGAAGGCTTACTAGAGGAGATCTGGTTCGGCGCTTAAGCCTTCCTCGCATCCTTCGGGTTGCGGAGCGGCTTTTGGAACGATAGTTCCCTAATCTTTTAAGTGGGCCCACCTTTCAAAGCATTTGTGACACCTTTGGACATGAGCGAGGGTCAATTCACTCTCGTTGCAACCATATTTACGGGATTAGGCTTATGAAGCGCTTAACGATAGCTTCATCGCCACATTCCTTAATCTTGCTTCCTGTTATTCAAGCGATCCTGAGGAAGGGCGCGGCCGCTTCGTTTTGGGATAATCGGTCGCGCACCCCCGGTACAACTACAGCCTTTCTGCTGTTAGTCGTACTGGGTTGGCGCCTGAGGGAGATAGATTTCACTGTATTGTTCCTCATGTGTGAAGGAGAGTTGGTAGTGGCCACAGATAAACCTGAGCCTTTTTGTTACTAGTTGCACTGGGGTGACACTGTGGGGTTTTAGAACCCAATGAATGTTTCCTGCTCGACCTTGAGGGGTATGGAGTTGAGGGGATCCTTTATCCCAGATACATAGGGGGTGCCTGGTAGTGCAGACCTCGATAGGACTATAAACCTGGCCATCTTGATGCGGAATAAGGTCTGCAACCCGTAAGGGTAGGATCTCTTATTCGAAAACAAGGTCTGCTGACCAAAGTCGCGTGCTCTCACTTATTCTGATTTATGACCTTACGACCTTCAAAACTTTCAATAATTCCCGGACTAACCTTGAGAGGACCTTGGCAATTATAACTTTCGAAAGAGAATGTAAAACATCGTAAGGGTTTCATATTTTGTTGGAATGGGCCGAATAATTATGTTATTGCCAAAACAAAATAATTTCCGAGCTAACCTTGGAAGGACCTTGGCAATTATATCATTCGAAAGAGAATTTAAAACAACATAAGTCTTTCAAATTTTGTTAGAATTGACCAATACTTACAATGTTATTACTAAAACAAAACCAAAAAATTGGGACCGACGGACCCAACGAGCGACCGACATAGTGAGATATAGAGTTGCCCGCGACTAGACTAAAAATACAAGCGTATCGCTTAGCATAAATAGCGTGTGTGTGATTAGCCATAATTCACGATGTCCCTGTACACCATACACTCATATACAGTTTATCCTTGTAGCTTGGAACAAGTAAAATTTTGGGTGGACTTGTAGTAATCGGATTATGTAATAGGTAGGCTACCGAGGCAAATTGCAGGATTAAATAGGCCCAGCAAACACCTTCACAAACTGGACACGTGGTGGTCTTATTAAATCCCAGCATACTCCACTCATATAAAATAAATGTCTAAAATTGAAATAAGGAATTGAGAATGCATAGATTAATTTGAATCTCTGAATTTGAATACAAAATAAGGAATGTAATATATTTGTTAATGTATATATATAGAAGGCAAGCGACCGTTGTAAGTGAACGCGAGACAAACAATGTACGAGGGCGCGAAAGGTCAGAATTACTTGTGTCAATAAGACAAGGCGTAAATAGACATTTCATGTCTCAGATTAGATTTCTCGAAATACGGAAGTCTACGGAACACCTGGTTAAATACACCCGGTGATCAAAGGGAATTGCATCACTGAATTGCGACAAGCGTATCCTGTTATATAGATAAAACTCGGGAGATGTAAGTAAATTGTAATACCCAGCCGTTCAAAACAACACCCAAGGGTGGAACTAATAAGCCCCGACGACAAAGATTTATCCCGCAGGCAAACTAGGCCATGCCCCCCTGAAAATGAAACCGTTATATAGGCGAGCAATGAGAGGAGTCGAGAATTAAGCATTATAATTGTTATTAAGTATTGCAATACCCGTATTAGCGTTTACGGTACCCCTTTTAAATTCACCAAGTCTTGTGGCTCCAGAATTTAATACTTCGCGTTGAATATATATAGACTGCTTGTCACCCGTAAAGGACGTCCCTCTTGCTCCGTTATAGACCAATATTAGAATAAAGTATATATTTTGCAACGTCCTTCCTTACTTCGATTACCCTAAACCTTCGGTAAAGCCATCTTTGGAGTCAGATACTTAATTCGCCTTCTTATAAACCGTTACCAAGTGATCCCGCTATAAGTGGTGAACTAATTTCCGGCTCTTTTAATAAACACCCATAATTGTTGACTGCTTCATTTCAACCCATAAGGTGGTTATTTTACCACTTCAGACTCTTCTATGCACGTCGGCATTTTTTTTTTATGGCCGAAGTGATCCCTTTGCAGTAACACCCAGAATGCCTTAAATCGGTAGCGATTCCTTGCAGCACGCAGAGACTTAGGAAGTCTTCTGTCTTGGTCTGATGTGAGCGTGAGTGTATTGGTGGGTATCGAAACACTCCCCCATCCCCCGCTGTTTCATCATCACACGACCGAACTTAATGGCACACTGATGAGACAGATTTAACGCTGTCTTATATGGTGTAGTCCAGCATTTCTCTGCATAGACTACACTTGTGACAAAATAAATGATGGAGTGTATTACTCTCGAGAGTCCGAAGAGGGCTCAGTAAGGCTCTCTGAGGAAGAAGAGCAGTGTTAGCCAGAAGGCTCTCATTTTAAAAAAACAAAGCTTTTCGTTCTCTACGGAGAAGCCTAGCTAATGCATAGCTCTAATGGAACAAGTTTCTGTTGGGAAGCCTTGACTCATCAGTCCTGCGAATAACCAGTAAATGTTTGAAACGACCGGCTCGAAAATTACGGGTAGCCTTTTGATGAGGGACGTTCACTTCTCTATTATTCCATTTGCCTTTATTTTTGGGTGGGATTTTGAGGCTAGAGACTTGTTTTTTCTCTCTTTAGCGTCTGAGGCGCCCCTGAGTCCGGAAGCCCTGCGGACTCAGGGGCTGTGATTTCACGCTTTTCCATTCCTCCTGAAGGCACTGTATGGTCGGAAGGACACACCTATTTTCGGAGACCCCCTCGGAAGGAAAAACCATCTTGTCCAGCTCGGTTGGTATTACTCGCCCCAAAGGAAGAGCCGGGCGATGGGTGGGATTAGGATTGGGAGTTTGATCCGCTAAACCACAATCCCTCCGAGACGACCTCGCTCTCTAGGTAGAGGGCACCGCAACTTCTATACTAGAGATTGCCACGCCTCAGGAGGATGGGTCCATTTTAGCAATCCACTCGAAGGCACCTGGGAACCGTGAACCAGTAAGAGGTATGCTGTAATTCTCCTTGTCCGAAAGGTTCTCCTTGGGGCACGAGGGCGCACTCTGAGGCGCGCTTCTATTAGCATATCGGTACTTCCTTTAGTTTGACCATCATATGTCGTTTAGAAGAAAAACGTGCATGCAGAAGACATTATATTGCCTTATAGTGAGTGACTTGAAAGGCAGAAAAAAAGTCCCAGTAGGATGAGAAACATCCAGACTATGACCATTTACATATAAAAGCCCTCGGATTTCAGCCAGGTTAGACTTTGTCAACTCGAACAAATTTGACCTCAAGTATTACCTCATAAAGAATGGGATCTTTAGAGTCACCTTTTGTATGTGCACTGGAACCGGTGAAGAGAGTCGGCAACCAAAGCTTCTGATTTTCACATTGAGTAGAGACCACGTGGTGTACCCCCCCACTGGACCGAGTTCAGTGCAGGCCTAGAAGTGCCCCAGTTCACAAGAGCCCCTAAATAACAACATAAAAAGTTGGGAGATGTAGAGTAGGGTAGGTAATAATGACGAATAGGGATAAATTGGTCCACTATGGAGTCGGGTGGGTGATCACTTACCTATTACCTAACGTAGGAGTCCTTAAAACTAGATAGGGGAAGAAATAAGGAGGTGTAATAAGGAGTTGAGATTACGTCTCTGGAGCAGAGAAAATCTCATTCTTCATCATGAAGTAATCCAACCCCATCTTCGAGTTATACTCGTCAGGACTCCCCGAAGTATCTTCCTGAAGACCTGCGCCGTTGTCTTTCACCCCCAACCCCCTCCAATTCCCTCGCGTTTGAAGGTAAAGCGATCTTGTATAGTCATCCCCAGATTACCTCGTTAATCTTCACTTAATTCATTTAACTACCATAACTAATTTGTTCACCCCTTTTGTATATATATATATATATATATATATATATATATATATATATATATATATATATATATATATATATATATATAAATTGCCCCCTTTTATTATATATATTAAAATTATATTTTGGGGTATTGTCTTTATATATCCTTTGAACTGCAACTTGGCAAGCCATTAGTCAAAACCCGGTCAACCGTAAATCGCACTCTTTATTAATCGCCCCAGAATATATCTCAAGCGGCCTTGGTTTGCTGTCTGCCCGTGCTTGTGTACGACTCTGAGCGCTCAGCTAATCTACACAGGTATACCTCGACACTGTTGCTTGGGAATATAAGGAAAGACCCATTATTTTACCCCCAAAGTGATGTCAGAATTTTCGCAAAATGAATCGTTTTCGTTTAACTGAAATTTGACATAATTGAAATTTATCAGCGCCATTTAATTTGAAAAGTAGTTCTCTGCAGTTGCGTTAAGAAATAAAGTGAATTGTGAAATAAGATGTGTTTCTTTTAAATAATAAGATATGAAAAAAGGTTTGTGGGTATAAATTATTTTCAAAATGTAGCGAAATTTCCATAAAAGTCGCCTTAAAATGGGGCCAAAACCGCTGACCCGGACGTCGATTTTAACGAAACCTATCTGTTTATTCTTACAGGTTTTGCACACCCGGTAGGCTGCATTAAGATATAATACAAGAAGCACGCAACGTTAGTAGTATATGGAGTATGTTACACCATCTGTTTCTTTCAATTGAGGAAGAGATCGGATAGTGAAATTTACATAAAAATCTGAATGACAATCTCTGGCAAGCCTCGTTGGGGGGGAAGGTGCCAAGTATTATTCTGTTTTGACACTAACCAGCGATCGAAGTAACCTTCCTGACCACCTGGGGTTAGGAGACACCCAATCCACGTCAGGGTTATGGGGGATAAGTACCTCATTGACCGATCCCGTGACGGAGAGAATGGATATTTTGCTGTGAAAACTGGAAGGGAAGCTAGTGGTGTTGTGATTGGCTATGTCAGTCGTTATGTGTGTAGGGAATACTTAGATTTTAGTGTTTGCTTTATTTTTATTCCTACGTTGAAAGAAAAGTTCAATTTTCTGTGTAACCTGCTCAAAATTGTCGCCCCCAAAATGTCGTTAACAAAATAATTGGCAAAGTCAGAAAATATGGAACAATAAGAAAATTAAAAGTGCTTTGAAGTTTTGGTATTGCTGTTTTTCGCTCTTTGACCTTTATAACACAGGCTCTCGGATCAAAGCTTGCTCCCTTAATCTCCCAGGCGGTCGAAGGAAGCAGAGATCATTTGCTTCAAGTGAAGCTAGTAACAAATAACAACAACATTTTAATTGTGTCCCACCGGAAATTGTAATTTCTCCCCTTTAATGTTATATTTTGGTGACACTTTTTACTATGTCCCTCACTGAAGCGACCTAGGTTTTCACTGAAACAATCAAGAAGCGGGTGCAAGAAATTCCCTTTTAAATACAAGGCAGCCCATGTTAATGAAAGTTTCAGTAAGTTTTTTCATCATCTTTCTTCATGTTTAGGATGGGATTCGCTCGAAATATCTACGAAGTACAACACAAAATGAACGCGATGCTTTCCTTTCAACGAGTCTTTCTTTCAAGTCTGTTTACCTTTCAGATCGCGCTTACTTGAGGTCCAGCAAATATAGCATCCTTGACTCTGGCATCGAGAGCTTTTGGAAATCTGAGGTGAGGTTCCTTGAAAAGTTTTTCTTTTAAAATCTTAGACCTGTAAAAACTTCTGGATTCTAATTTAATATCATATTAACTTGTTCTTGGTACACATGGTTCATCCATTTTCTGAAGCTACTGGTGCTAATTCTCCAAACAAACAATATCATCATCCCCTGAAATAAAAAAAAAAATAAATACTTGTCATTTGTAACTGTAACCAAAAGGTGAATAGTATGTCAATAATTGCTTTGGCTAATAAATCAATGGCACTTATTATTAAGAACTTGAAACCTCAGCTTACAGGTTCTTAGTAACTTAAAATTTACTAGTCTAATTTAGTGACAAGCAATAGTTAAATTTCCTGGCACTGTGGTATATCAGTTTTCCTTAAGAGAAAGAGAGGTTTTAGAAAACATTGGATCCGAAACATTGACTTTCTTTAATCTTAACTTTCCTGTACTTGTAACATCCATTATGGAGAAATAGCAGTCTTGGATGTGGTTCCACGGTTCTCTCCATATTCTGAGAATAGAAGCGAGCATGATTCTTCTCGCCCTGCTTAACCATTCTTCTATTCTAGAGTAGATCGACAGCCTTCACATATTAAATAAACGGCCCTAGGTTTCCGTTTATCCCAAATAGGGATTACAAAGGTACAGTATATCTGCTATTATATGTGATACCTTTTACATTTTGGGGTCATATACGGTTGGCTCCCAACATAATATCCAGACCCAAGATAATTTATTGTGTGGGCAGATAGAAAAAAAATATATATTTGCCTAACATTCTCGTCTCTCTCGTCTCTCTCTCTCTCTATCCCATTACCCAACACACTTCAATTTCTTCGTCTTTCCATTGTTACCTTTGACGTTACTAATGGACACACGAAGATCCTCCCTAAAGAGGGGTCCTCAAAGGGATGGCTAGTGTTGCAATGGGACCCCTGCCCCGCTTGAAATCTAGCAGAATAGTGCACCATCTCGTCCTCAGTGTTCCCAATGAGGAGGTGTAGGGGTAGTATTTCCCAGTATACTGTGGCTGACATCCCAACTACACTCCTGCATGAGGTTCGATGATTAGGTATTTTTCACACATTCTCACTTCCATCTTGACCACTTTCTTTATAAATCTCTCCTTACGAACTATATGACCGATACCATCATAGTTCATCACTTTAAATATGAAACAAATTAGCTTTGATACAGGCGCACAAATCTTCATTGCAAATAAGTGAGGGTCGACCACTTCTTGCTGGATCTTGGAGATCAAATTGGCGACGCTGAAACTTCTTGAACCAATCGTAGGCTGTGCGGCGACTTAATGTATCTTCTCCAAATGCTTGTTTGATACGATGTTGCGATTGGGCAACGTTTAAGCCGGACTTGTCATCATGGAGTTAAAGAGTACGTTGCTGTTCACGAGAAATAGTCATTTGATGGGTAATATTTGAAACTTTAGATATCATATTGGGTGTCCGTCTAATTATTATGTAGTGGCTTAGGCTTTCCTAGGCTCTAGGTCGCTGGGCACTTTCGAGCGATGTCTAGGAAAGACTAGGCCACTGCACATTAACTAATCGTACATATTGTATAAATCTATAAATAAATAAACTTTTAAAAAAGGTTATGCAGGAACTTTGTTTCCAACCTAAAAAATTATTTTTTCCGGCTGAGTGGGTGTAACCCCAGCAGATTGACGTGGCGTTCTCTTCGCCTTATGTGCTTTAGTCCTTAATGGGACGAATGGGAGGTTAGGTTATATAGGACAGCCAACTCCGTTATCGGTGAGAAGGGAGCAATATCTGGAGTGCGACTGTTTCATTATCAAGAACTCTTTTGTTCATATGGGCATGGTGCTACTGTCTTTCTGTTGCGGGGATAAAGAATGAGAATTAAGAAACGAAGATCCTAAACCGCATCAGACGAAGATATAAATAATACTAAAGCAGATAAAGTTAAAGGGGCCATAATAGGGACCACAAAAGCAGGCAAATTAACTATCAAAATATAGAAGGAAAAATGACAAGAAAAAAATTTAGAACATGGGAAATCAGAAAGAGATGGAGTAAAGCAAGAAATGGGAATATGGGAAAAGACCAAAACAGAATGGGTAGTGGCACTTGTCTCCTGATGTAAGGTAAGCAAGTACCCGGTAGATTCTGATTGGGAGTCCTGTCGAAACTGCTGCTTCTTCGGCGTATGCTTGATGAGCGCGCGACTCCAAACCGATGCCGACACAGGCCAAAGTAAACCGGATTGACAAGGGCGAAGGATCCCGCTTCAGGCGAAAGGCTAATAAACAAATGCAAACAGGAGAAACTGCGAGAAAAAAAGAAGGAGGATCAAGTGAGAAATAACAGACCGCATTTGAAGGTAAAAACTGAATACGGTCTTAACTTTATTCCCATGTTTTTGTGGGAATGTGCATTAAGTTGAAGGAACATAACAAAAACAAGAAAACGAACAAGCGTAGGAAGCACTAAGAACAATATAAGACTGGGAATAGCGAGGTTATCTCAAAGAAGAGAAAAGGTAGACTTTTGTAGCTAACGAGGGGCTTTATCACTGAACGAAGAGAGAATGAAGGTGGTGGCTAGGGCAGATGTAAGGAATTGAGGCTTTGCAGAACGATTGTGGAAAGGATTAAGAATGGCCAGCAATACATTAAAAAACAAGGTCTGCTAACCAAAGTCTCACTTACTCTGATTTATGACCTTACGACCTTCAAAACTTTCAATAATTCTCGGACTAACCTTGGGAGGACCTTGACAATTATATCATTCGAAAGAGAATGTAAAACAACCTCAGGGTTTCGGATTTCGTTAGAATCGGCCGGATAGTTATGATGTTATTGCCAAATAATTCCCTGGCTAAACTTAGGAGGATTTGGGAAATTATATCATTCAAAAAGAATGTAAAACAACATAAGGGTTTCAAATTTCGTTTGAATCGGCTGAATAGTTATGATATTGCCAAATAATTCCCTGGCTAAGTTGGGAGGATCTTGGCAATTATATCATTCGAAAGAGAATGTAAACCAACCTCAAGGTTTCATACTTCGTTAGAATCGGCCGAATATTTAGGATGTTAATACAAAAAAAAAAGCACAACAGGGTCTGACCGACCGACATAGCGAGATATAGAGCCGCACACGACTAGAAAGCTCGTCCCCAAAGTACTGGGGTCGAGATGGCACCATGTAAACCTCCAGGAAGAAGCGACCACAAATATCACAAACATCTCGAAGTTTCCCCAGAGGCAAAGAGTGAGAAAAAAAAAATCATCCTTTAATTACACCCTGAGGTTCTTATTTACTAGATTTGTGGTTTGTTGTTTATCATTGTTTTTCCCACTACATTTGTCCCCTATCTTCTATGATCTTCCGAGGCATTTTTAAAAGCTTGTTGAGTTGATTATTTCCGATTTTGGGGGGTATTGTTTCATCCCCTCACATTTTTCGCTTCTTTAAAATCCCTTTAGGGGAAATAACGCGGCCTCTGTCAAATGACTGGATTTGTGGTGGCTTCCCTAAAGGTCATTTGATTGGGCTACCAGCACACCTTACATTTTGATTATAATAGTCTGTCGGTTAAGGTTTGCCGATACAGATGGGTGGGGTGGGGGGTTCGTAGCGAAGAGAAATCTCATATACAAAAATGGAGTGAAAATATAATAATTTTTTAAATCTTTTTCTGCAACATTTAAAAAGTCTTTTTATATCCAAGCAAATTTGCAATTCCGCCATCACCAAAAAGTTTAAGGCTTTGAATGTCAACCTAACAAATATCGCATCGAAATATCAACGCGTCTTGCGGGAACAAAATTCCTAAATTTTTTATTTCGTTTTTCCGCCACCGCAAGTAGGAAATCAACGTTCTCTTACTCTTCGTTGTCCGGATTACTGTCACTTTTAATTATTCTTTAGCTGCATTTTTGTTTCCCAACTCATTATAAATAGGCTTTTGTTATGAGGTTAGCGGAAGGACTTCTTCAGGAATTTCATTATTTGATATCTTTTCGGTTCATCCTAATTTTTTTACTTTTCATTTTATTTGCTCTAAATTTTGATAAAAACAAACAAACAATAAAATGATAGGCGCAAAATATAAGGAAAAATAGTCATAACTTGAACTTATTTGGGGCCATTCGATTTATTTATTTGGTAGGGTGGCCTTTGCTATTAAATTTTAATTATACTCTTATTTGGCATTATTTGTTGTGAATTATATAAAAAAAACCCCGTTATATATCAAATTTCAGTATTTATTCTGTCATTATAAACATTCCATTGAACTTTCCTACTTTTTCTTTATGAAATATGCTTCAGAATTTAGTTAAGCCAAAATATACAGTACCATCCAAACAGAACAGAACACCTTATTTCTATCACAAGATCTTCGATAACTTTTTTCATAAAGAATCAAAATATTCCAAAATCAGTGTAAGATAACCTACAGGTAGAATCTACATATTATTTTACCTGTATCATCGGATAAGCAATTTACTGGAAAAATTGAACTGTGCAAAATAATCCGAACGCTTATATTTATTATAGATAGTACTAGCATTGCTTGCATAGTTAGTACTAACTTTAGTTTAACTCGTATTCGTTAGATTATTTCTTTTGACGTGAGCAAATCTGTCATGCCTCTCTCCGTCCTGAGCTGGTCGTAAAGTGGTGCAATCAAGATGGTCTTTCAATTGTAACCATTGCAGAGACTGTCAAGCGCTTCAATCTGCAGTCCATAATATTCTGTCAACCTATGAAAAAAAAGGTTTATGTAAGGCTGGCAAATTAACTGGTAAGACAAGGAAGATATCAAAAAGGGAGTACCAAGCCATTACCCAGACTATGAAGAAGGACAATTTCAAGACGGCTGTAGCAGTTACTCGAGAAATTAGTCAGATTTTGGCCATCAGTATCTCCATGCAAATTATCACATCGGCTAGATGAAGACAATTTTCAAACTCCCACATCTGCGGTGTAGGAGCTTGAAGTTTCATGGTTTGGAGCGTGATTTTTGTCGGAGACAGCATGCTTTACCTCATCTGCGAGCCTCTGAAAACCAACCTGCAATTTTCATACAGAATAACGGTCTCCTGCCACACGGCCAAATCGGTAAAAACCTTCCTGGACAATGCGCATAACAATGGCCTGCATAGAGTCCGCAGCCAAATCCCATTGAAAACGTTTGGTACATACTCGAAGAGAGGTCTAAAGCCAAGAATCCGAAAACAGTTCAAGAACTCAGAAATTCTTCAAGATTGCTACGCAAGAGTGTCAACAATTGGTTCGTTTCTGTCCCACGAGATGCCAATGCATCATCGAGAATAACGGCTTCCAAATTAAATACTAATTATGCACTTATAGCTCGTACATTTTTATCACTTAAAAGTTAATCATTACATTCTAATGTAAATTTATTGCCGCTGTCCTTCGAATCATTTTGTACGCTTCAATTTTATGTTAAATTTCTTATCTGCTGATAACTTTCTTATGCCAATTTTGGAAACCTTGGATTTTCTCTCGCAAAAGTTAGAAATACAGGCATTCTGATCTTTAGGACGGTACCCTAAAAGTGTCCAAACAAACAAATAATGTCAACCACATTCAGACAATTTCATATCATGCTCTCAAATTGGACTATTTTACGTCCTAAATTGTAATTAGAAAGCAATAAAACGGAAATGAGAGTCCAAATTTCATTAAATAAATCATGTTATATTATGTAATTCCCCCCCTAAAAAAAAAATCTGCTTAAAATAATATGGAAAAAGAAGGAATTGCTCTGTTGTGTTAAAACTTCCTCTAAATTTGAATATTATTTTTATTACGCTGGAGTGATCATTTATAACAAAATTGTTACGATTAATATGATCTTTTCCAACTACTCTACTATTTCATGATCTCGAGTGCTTGAAAAATTTCGATCTTCTTTACTGGTGGCTCTTCATCCATCTTTATTCGATTGTAATCTATGGTAACCATTGGTAATAATAATTATTATATTACGAGTCCCTCATAGAATTGATCAACTCCTCCACTGATCTACCATGTTTATGATTTTATTCCCCGTTTGATCCTTTGAGGTTGTTATTTACTGTTTGCTAACCTTTAGGTGTTATTTTATGTTTTAATGATTCGTAGTTTACATTTTTCCAACTAGATTTTTTATTTTATTTTATGATCCTCGTCTTGTTGAGTTCAATATATTCGATTCTCTCTTCAATTGTTATATCCCGTCTCATTTTAAGCCTATTTAAAATCTCTCGTATCGGTGTTGTTATAGCAAAGTTGTACGTTGTAAAATTGTTTGTTTTATTTTTTCATTTCTAAGAATGATTCTGTAACTCGATCCTGAATTTAATTAAACTTGTTTGTCGATCTTCGAGGTCTTCCCCGTTCTTGAGCCTCTCCGCGACTCTGTGGACGGTCATCCGGTGACGTTGAGCCGCTCAGCGATGTCGGACTTGTTGTGGCCTGCGCGCGCAGGAGATCAGCAGAGATCTCGATCGATTCTTTTCGCTTCTATCTCCACACATCTGCACACGATGGAAAAGATGTTTTAATGACACTCGTTGGAAAAGTAGAATTCTAAGTTTGTTTGACGAAACGTTTTCTAGCACCTTTCAAAAGATAAAAAAAAAACCCGGTGTAACAGCTTTTGAAAAACCCAGTATAAATGAGTGTAACAGCTTTTGAAAAACCCAGTATAAATGAGTGTAACAGCTTTTGAAAAACCCAGTATAAATGAATGTAACAGCTTTTGAAAAAAACAGTATAAATGAGTGTAACAGCTTTTGAAAAACCCAGTATTAATGAGTGTAATAGCTTTTGCAAACCCAGTATAAATGAGTGTAACAGCTTTTGCAAAACCCAGTATAAATGAGTGTAACAGCTTTTGAAAAACCCAGTATTAATGAGTGTTATTGCTTTTGCAAACCCAGTATAAATGAGTGTAGATTGGTGGTAAACAACTACTATTTTGTCCGGTTGAAAGTTAGGTAATTTAATGCATATATTGTCACATTTGGTCCTACTAATGTCCATCTTCTGCTTTGTCCCTTCTGATGGAAGTAGTTCATAATGTAAAGGTTTTCTCCTTAATGCTAATTTTACTACTCCGTGTCCACGTTCATTTCTTTCTACCATGAATTTCCTGACCGATCGACCATCGAATCTTTATTTTCTAATCCTTGTACTATTTTTTAAGCGTCCATATGGCAACTGCCTTCAAGGGCATAAGTCACGGTAATTAGAATTTCAGCCTAGTGCGAGGATACTTTAAAATTGACACAAAACTGAACCAAACAAAACTCAACATTAGACTGCAGATTTGACGGTAGCCTGCATACTGAACTCAACATTAGACCGCAGATTTGACGGTAGCCTGTATACTTAACTCAACATTAGACTGCAGATTTGACGGTAGCCTGCATAATTAACCAACACTAATAAATCTAGCACACTGGAGTGAGTTGAAAGTATGTATAATAAGTAAATAAGTCGGTGATAAATTATTGCGAACGCACTCACACCCAATCACATTCCCACTAACGCACATTATTGAAACAAATCTGACAATTTTTGGACCCGCCTAAGAATAATGTCTGGCCCCTCTCCCCCAACCCCTCTTCTTCCAAAGTTCTCGTGAATTTATGACCGTTGGGCGCCGCAGTCGCGGTTTAAATAACGATAAAGGATTAGTGAGTTTCTCCAATCGCCTTTGGCTCTATAAACGCCAAATGAATGTTCCAATAATGCATCTATCTTTCTTTTTCTCTCCTCTGTACTTTTCCTTTCTTGTAATGAGTTGCTTGTTACAAGGCTGGGGGGTGGGGGTCTCTGGACTGGCCGCGGACTTGCCAAAACTCATGAAATCTTAAGCCCCTTCCCCCACGCACACACATTGAGCCAACACAAGAGAAGATTAAATGAAACAAAATCACGCTATTGGAGATGAAGATGAAGGATACCGATAACAAAATGACTGCGTGTCTTTTAAACGATTCTAAAGTGAAGATGGATTGGTCTTTTTTTCATCCTTGTTTCTCGCCGAACAAAGAAGTCGTCGAGCGACAGTGCCTTCATTGGCTTACTTATTTGATAACTCAGGGAAAGGGGGCATTTAGAAAAAAATAGGTTTGGGGATTGAACGGTTGGGGATAGTTAGGGTGTGGGCACACATGGTACCTTTCGCTTGTGAGCCCTACCTATTGATCCTGGGTTTTACCTACGGCGAAGCGCTAGGTCTAGGCATCGCTTTTTTTTCAAAAGCAGTAAAGTTCAATTGTACCCATTTAGAGCCATGAAATGACCCATATGACCATGGGAGATATGGTTATTTACCCTAGAGCCCTAGAGCCCTAGAGACTTCAAATCTGCCATCGGATTTGACGCTGGGTGGCGCAATCTAGTGGCAGAATCATTATCTAGCTATTTAAAAGGCACTTGTAAGTGATTTGAACCATAGGAAACCATCAATGCAATTACCATTTATCCTCTTATCACAAAACGCCGCAAGTCATTGGAGGGAGTTTCCCTCTTATCATTGCTTGTTTGTTCAGTACTGGGAACTACATACCCCGTCGTTTGGGCTTAGTCCTTGTTACCATCTCGGGAAGCCTACTTTCCCCACACTTTGATTTATCAATGCTGCTCAGCAATATGGAGGGAGGCCTTGCTTTGTGGCCTGACCAACATTACCTTAACGTGGCAAGTAACTCTAAAATTAGACATTCAGTCGACTCCTTAACATCGCACATTCAACCTTAACATTAATATGTAGGACTAGGACTGTACAGGTTGATCAAACAAATGAATAAAGTCACTGTGAAAATTGGAGCGGGGAGGGAGTTTGGGGGTAAGTACAATATAAGTTTTGAGGCTTCTCGCCTTATCCTCCAGCTGAAAATTCTCCATCCATTTCTTTTTCACTCGTAACCTTTTAGCTGCACAAAATGAAAAAAACAAAAGCACGAAAGCTTCTTAAATAGGACACCATTATCAGTGTGCGTATAATAGCAATGATGTATGTATGCGTTATGTATAGGTACTGTTGTGTGAGTTTATAGTAGATAGATAGCTCCAGTCTGAGAAACAAAATGATTACCTTCTTATGGTAGGGCTAAACTTAAAATTTCCCGATGGGTTGCGTCGTGGTACAACCACTCTATACCATACAGTACTCCTATATTATGTGGGGGTTGACTTAATCACCTACTACAACGCGAACCGTTGAAGGACTGTTCGCAGGGATTAACGATCGACAAGGAGGTCAAACTCGAGGCGTTGGGTTCCAAATCCTTAGCAAATCAGACAGAGTGCAAAAATGGTTGGCGAGATTTACTTGAATAGGCCGAGAGTATCGTTCAAGGTTAGTTAAAGATGAAACAACAAACATATAATTTTATTTATACATATCAAAATAAGAATACTAATAGGCAAAGGGAAATGATTTAAATTGAGATAGTCTCTTGATAAGTATTATGAGGAGTGATTTTCAAATGGAATTAATTGATTAATGTAACCAGTCTCAGAACAAAAGGGGGAACTTGACAATACTAATAATGGAGGGAGTTTCAGTCTTACGGGTCGATGACTTCAAGGGAGATCCTTCTTGCGATGAGGCTAGTGGGGAACGATCCGATGAGGCAAGGGGGGCACGCTCCGAATGATGCAGGTGGGGCACGATCTGAACCAACCTTCCGATGAAGATAGCCAAACTTAAAAGATGATGTTCGACGGGAAGTGTGGGAGTTCTCGTAATTTCACTGAAAGAGGAATCTTCTTTTCTTGAAAGGTAAACGATGGAGATTTTCTTCGGTTCAATTAAACGAAGGGAGACTGTTGCGCAAATTCAAAGGCTAGCCGTTCATAGAAGCTACCAATTGACTTGGGTAGAATCACAGCTGAAGAAGTCTGCCGTCTGACGAACGCTCACGGGACGAGACGATAAGGACGGCCTTGAGGTGCGGGCTGGAATCTTCGAACTAAAGAAAAACCAGAGTATTTGTATGCCCGATTCTGAAGGGGAAGGGGGAGTTTGGATAGAGGAGTCACAAGTTCCAGACATCTTAATCCGGAGGCGGAGTCGATTCATTATTTAGCAGCAAGGGGAGCGGCTCTTTCACACCTCGTCACCGGAGGGGGGGGGGGGGGCTTGGAATGAGTTCGTAGAATTGGGAAATATTTTTCCAACGTGCTCAGGAGTCAAAAATTCGAGAATGTTCGAACAGGAAATGACGTCGTCCATGGCGGGATACCAATAGCACGTGGTCTCCGATATTTTTTTTTGGGGGGGAGGGGGGATCAGAGGTTCTTTTACAGGTTAAATGTAGGAAGGGAAGGTGAATTTGACATTTTGCCTGCGATTATCATTAGAAAACTCTAGGTTTCAGTTGCTGTACACCTTTTTCAAGCTATGGCGTAAGCTGCATATAATATAGAGGGAGTGCATATACCTTGCATGCCGTTAAGCAACACAGGTGCACCCGAGAGAGGCGGCTAATCAGGGAAGTAAAGGGCCTATTGTTCTCTTCTCATGGATTCTCACTTAGTTAGATCTTCCTGCCACGCTGTCTCGTAAAATTATGGATATACGGTCTCTTAAACTACGGAAAATTAATATATCGAATCTAAGGAAATTAAATAAAATTTGGGGTGCAAATTTTTGATATAGAGCATTTTTTTCCTCAACCCCGATAGACGCCTTAAAGAAAAGCGCCCATCAGAGAACTAGAGAGATTTAAAAAAAAACCTCGGACACGTAAGGAACCACAAAGAAAGGAGCCTGTCTAATCCTCGTTTGGACAGACTTTTCCTGTAATAAGAGAAATACGGTCTCTTAAGGTATGGGAAACAAACTCTGCTATGGCAGTTCTTCCCTCCTAATCCATGCTCTTCCCCGCCTCTTATAAAAGCATAAGAAAAGAAGGAGTCTGCAAAAGGCTAATCAATAGTCAATACGAGGTAGGTCCTGCTTCCCCCCCCCCCATCCAGTTCAGTCCCACTGAGAATCCTCGTCCATAAATCTATCCAATCTATTCTTAAAACTCCGCAGGGAGGACGCTTCAATCATATGACTAGTGATCCTATTCCATTCATTTACCATTCGACCTTTAAACCGATTTCTACCAATCTCTTTCCTGTACCTAAACTTGTCCAGCTTTAACCATCGCTACGTGTCCTATCATGTTCACTGAAAATAAGAAATTTACCTATGTCTTCCCTCTTATAACCTTTTCCTCACTTCAAGTTCTGAATCAAGTACCCCTCGGACTCTTCTCCTTTCTTATTTATGAAGATTTAGTCTTCAAAGGCTTTCACCATAAAGGAAGCTTCTCAACTCATGAATCGTCTTAGTCATCCTTCTTTGCACTGACTCAAGCAAAGCAAGATCCATCCAATAATGTGGTAACCAAAATTGCACCGCATAGTCAAGCTGAGGCCTGCCTAATGCCGGGTACAGTTTCAATAAAACTTAATACCCTATTAGCTATATTCCTAGCACTTAAGCACTATCTAGGACGGAGGTCTGAATTTATCAGGACACCTAAGTCTTTTTCGCATTCTGACCTTCCTAAAACTCTCCCATTTAGTTTTTAATCATTCAGTGGATTTCACCTACTTATACTTAGTACACTACACTAGCTTATGTTAAATTGCATTTGTAATTTCTCTGCCCATTGGGATAGTATGGTCAATTCATTTTGTAATACCTTCAGCACCAGAGTCATACATACCTTATACATAATCCTACCTAACTTAGTATCATCGGCAAACCTGCTCAGGTCCCTACTTATACTTAAGTAAAGATCATTAATATAAATCAAAAACAACAACGGCCCTAATACTAACCGTTGTGGAACTCCATTGTTAACATTTCCTCAGCCTGGCCTTTTGACTTCTCTTCCCAGAAAGTGTGATCGCATTCGCTCCAAATATTGTTGCCCACCCTCCTACCCCAAACTCTTCTCACCTTTTATCTTTCTCTCCAGCCTCTGCGGATGTAGTGTGTGATACGTGATTCATTACTTTTCCCATAAGCCTCGCTCATTCAAAGTTGCAACTCCTTTTAATCTCTACCTTCCACGCCATTCTATCTCCTACACTACTATTTTCATAATTTCAAATCCTTTTCAGAAAGATTCGTCTCTTTCTTACAACGAAGCTTTAAAAATTATAGTCACAAAATCAAGCCTTGACCCCCAAGAACCCTCAACTAACTAACGCTCTATTTACAAGCTTCTCTTTCTTTGTAAGATTCTGGATGTACTTATGGCTTCCCATATCTGCAGCCGCCTGAGTTTGTCTAGATGCATTTCACCAACCTACGTTTAAATCTGGTATAGATGGGGGATGTGCCTCCATTACAGTACTCCTTGACCTCTCCCTTGCTTCGGACACTCAAATACACCCTCCTGATTCGCCCTCACAATTGTGTGACGATCTCTTAGCAGCGTTTGATTGATCGTAGGCCTTACTCACCTTCCGATCTTCCAATGATGGCATTTCCTTCTACCCGGATCCTCTCTTAGGCTTCTTCGCTCCTTCGCTCGCCTTGGCAATTCTATCAATCGACAGAGAATGTAAAAAAAAAAACCATAAGGGTTTGAAATTTCGTTAGAATAGGCCGAATAGTTATGATATTATTGCCAAAACAAAATAATTCCCAGGCTAACCTTGGGGAAACTGGCAATTATATCATTCGAAAGAGAATGTAAAACACCATAAAAGTTTCAAATTTCGTTAGAATCAGCTGAATAGTTATGATGTTATTGCCAAATAATTCCACAGCTAACCTTGGGAGCACTTTGGCAATTATATCATTAGAAAGAGAATGTAAAACAACATAAGGGTTTCAAATTTTGTTAGATACATCGAATAATCAGCAACGAGGTGCTCCAAAAGTTTTCTCTCCCTGAGAAAATAGAGGGAAAGGGGTGACGCCCCCTTGTCGCGGGAAGAGAGCTTGTGCGTACCCTTGACCTTTCGAGCTATGTCGGCTGGGGTACCTCTCTTCTAGGTGCCCCTGGTGGTAGGGCTTCCCTTGTCGATTTGGTCGGAAACGAGGTTCCAGACTAAGTGCGTCATTCTTCATTCTTTTTTGTACTCTATCCTTCTCTTTTTTCACTTTTATCCTATCTCTTCCACTTACTATACAACCCCCCCCCCAAAAAAAAAACTACTATTATCATGTCACTCTTACCCTTCTTTCCATCTTTCTGCATATAAGGACCTGGCAGCTACCTCATGCTTCAGAAGAGAGGCTTTGGAACCTCTATAAACAACGCCAATCGACGCTCACTGGCTGCGAGAGACTAGGACTAGAGTTGTCCTAGGCGTTGGGGCACGATGAATGGGATGAGGGTATTGCCCCGTTAACCCCTTCCCTGGCGCGTAATTATTGACCATTCCCAGTGACCGTTGACGGGTGCCTCTGGTAGCATCGGTTCGAGGTGACGGCCCTTTGTTCCCAGGTTGGTTGCCAGGCCAATAAAAAGCCTTGGGTCGAGTGTCTCTTGGTGTGGCGTGATATCCATTGAACGCTGCTCCGAGATTTTGGCCGTCGTGAAGGGAACTACTAGGAGTTTAGTACGGGGCGTGCTCTGTTGTTCACCTGGTGAGAAATCGATGGCCCCTTCGGGGACAGTCAGTGCTGCTTGGTTGGGAGCCACGGCACGCCGAGGTTTGACGACTCGGTCGGACGAACAGCAGCACATGGAGCGTGCCTTCTGAAAGATGCGAAACGTCTCCGATGGATAGGCGGGAGCGACTCACGCAGGAAGAACTCACCAACCCCCTCTTTTTTATCATTGATTGGTCACGAGTTTTCAGAGAGAGAGAAAGCGCTCAAAATGACCCGTTCGTCTAAAACACAACTGTGCAACATGCCAGTTAGAAAAATGGTGCGTTGACTTTCCGGGGGGCTGCTACTCAAAATGCAGCCCGGAAAGTATCTGCACTACCTGTATATTGACGCGAGAGGTGAAGAAAAGACCTCTATAGAGCCTCAGAGGAGAGAGCTAAAATCCTTGAAAGAAAGTTGGAGCAACTCGAAGCCCTTAATGCAGCTCAGATTCGATGCCTAGAAGAGGCGCCACCCACTGACGCTTCGGAATCCCCTGGTACCCAAGCGAAGATTCCGGCATCATCTGAGGATAAGCTAGCTGAGGCGAGAGAAAAAAAGAAAAAGAATAAAGTTGAAATAAAAGAAGAAGAACCAAAATTAGAAGAAAAACAGATAAACAAGAAGAAAAAGAAGGATAAAAATGTGGAGGGTAAAGAGGAAAAGGGAAGGCCTCTTCCACAAGGGAAGACCCCGTCTTCAGAGACCAAGTGTCCGAAGGTCACCCTCATTGGTAACTCGCAAGCACGGGATCTGCAGCCGCTGCTAGCGGCCCGCCTTCGCACTAGCGTGAAGGTAAGCTGCCTGCCAGGACGGGGTAACTACAACATCAGAGTAGCGGCAGAGAAAACTCAGATTTCTGAGAATTCAGTTTTTGCTCTGATGGTGAGTGGCAACGACCTCTACCTCAGAGGGGGTAAGGTTGGCCTCAGTGGTAAGACCATCCAAACGGTGATGGGAGCCGTGGATGACATAAGGCTTAAAACCCGCAAACGTGTCGTGGTTGGGATGCTTCCGAGAAGAGGTCCATCCCGAACCGCTCACGAGAGAAACATCGCAGTGAACAGAAGGATGGCGGATCTCTGCACGGCAGAAGGAGTCTTCTTCGTGGACCCCTATCGTACCTTTATCGGTAGAAACGACCTCTACCAAAGGGACGGGGTACATCTCTCCTTTAAAGAGAAGGCCTTTCTCGCCAACCTAATTCAAGATGTCGTGGAACGCACCCAAAGGAGCGTTCGAAACAGAGTGAAAGCGGACGTCCGCCAGCACGCCCGTGTCACTCCAGAAACGACCTTCTCGGAAGTCGTCAAAAAGGGTGTGACCAAGAACACAGAGAAGCCGGGAAACGGAAGAGCGTAGGGAGTCCTACACTAGGGGACTCCCTCAAAGTTCTTCTGTTTAATGCGAGGTCAATCAGGAATAAGTTTCTTGAGCTCCGTGGCCTCGTAGCAACAAAGGAACCTGAGATGGTGGCCATAACGGAGTCGTGGATAAAAACCTCAAGCCGAGATTTTGAAGGTGAATTCACGATTCCCGGTTATCAGCTCTTCCTGAAAGATAGGCCAGACAGAGAGGGTAGCGTCGTGGGGTTGTATGTCAAGGATACTCTCAACTCGACGGATTGCAACATCGTATCCGACCATGAACTACTAGGTTTTGACCTAGAGATAGGTCCTGCCAAATACAGGACCTTGGTGTTGTATAGACCTTCTGCCCAACTCGTTGAAAAGGACAGAGATTCCATACCAGCTACTAGGAGAACTTGTTGAAGACAGAGTGTGTATCGTCATGGGTGATTTTCAACACCCATGGGTGATTTAAAGTTGACTGGGAAACCAGAGAACCCTGTGGCGAGAACGCACTACTCCTGGAGTTCGCGAACAACGAGTTCATGACTCAATGGGTGAGAGAACCAATGAGAGGAGGCAATATTCTTCACTTGGTTTTCACCTCTGAGGATGACATCGTTGAGGACCTCTCTATTGGCGAAGAGCTCGGTGGCAGTGACCACCGACTAATTAGATTTGCAGTCAAAGTCCCGAAGGCAGGGCCTGCAACTAGTAAATCGAGGAAACTCGATTTGAAAAGAGCAGACTTTGCAGGTCTTCGTTCTGGACTGACTGACGCGAGACTAGAAGTGTGCGATGCTGTTGAAGACTCGTGGAATAGTTTCAAAACCACATTCATGAGTCTTTAATCGCGTTTCATCCCTCTGAAATGTCCCCGTCGGTCTTCTGTTCAACCAAAGTGGTTTAATCGAGAAATCGGCCAACTGCTTAGGGAGAAGAGAACTGTGTACCGGCAATCGAAGATCTCGGGTGACTTTGATGAATACCGGAGGCTAGCCAGGAGAGTGAAGTCCAGCATAAGGGCGGCTAAGCGGTCTGGGGAACTCCGAGTTGCGAGACTCTGTAAAGAAATCCAAAGGAGTTTTTTGGATATGTAAACAGCCGTAAACCAATCCGTCGAACGATTGGCCCTTTGAGAAATGAGGAGGGGCCATTAAAGCACTTAGATGCAGAAAATGCTAACCTCCTCAACGACTACTTCTCTTCAGTGTTTACTGAAGAGTGTGGTCCAATCACCCAGCTAATGGATTCCTACTCGAGGGAAAAGCTGGGAGATATGGACTTCACCGAAGGGGAAATAAAAAAGATCACTGACCTAATGACGAATAAGTAACCTGGCCCGGACGGGTTTCTACCTAAAGTGTTGAAACAAGTGCGCGATCAAGTGTCACGACACCTGAGCGCAATCTTCAACATGTCAATCCGGACCGAATGCGTTTCTAGAGACTGGCGTGAAGCGGAGGTGACTCCTATCTTCAAGAAAGGAGACCGTAGCCAACCGTCAAACTACCGACCTATCAGTCTGACTTTGATAGTCAGTAAACTCATGGAAAGCATGATGGTGGACAAAATGACGTCGTATTTAGAGTCAAACCTGCTACTGAGGAGTTTCCAGCACGGCTTCCGAAGGCAACGGTCATGCCTGACGAACCTTGTGGAATTCTTCTACTTCTTCTTCAGTGAGCACGATCGCGACAAGGCAGTGGATGTGGTCTACTTAGACTTTCAGAAAGCCTTTGATAAGGTACCACACCGCCGCCTTCTCCGGAAAGTGCGAGTGCTGGGCATAGACGGAAAAGTAGCCGGCTGGATCGAGAACTGGCTAAGTGGCAGACAGTAACGGGTGGTGGTGAATGGACAGGCTTCTGAGTGGGTGCCCGTTACTAGCGGGGTGCCTCAAGGTTCTGTCTTGGGACCACTACTATTCATCATCTACGTCAATGACATGGAGGGTGACATGGTTGCCAAGATTTCTAAATTTGCCGACGATACCAAGCTTGGTATGAACGTTGCAAATGATGGAAATACTGCCCGCCTGCAGGAAGATCTTGGGAAGATTGTGGAGTAGTCGGAAACCTGGCAAATGCCTCTAAACGTGATCAAATGCAAAGTGATGCATATCGGCCACAGAAACCCCCAATCTCAGTATATCCTTAAGGGCACTGCTATTGAATCCACCGACACTGAGAAGGACTTGGGTGTAACAATCACTAGTGACCTTAAGTTCTCGAAACAGTGCATTGAGGCGGAGAAAAAGGCCCAAAGGATGTTAGGCTATATTAAGCGCCAGTTTGGATATCAGAACCAGGAGATTGTACTGTGCTTGTACAACTCACTTGTCCGACCGCACCTGGAGTATGCCGTACAATTTTGGAGTTCTTCCTTGCGAAAGGACATCGCGAGATTGGAACGCGCACAAGCCAGGGCAACCAAGCTGATTCCCTCTATCCGACATAAAAGTTATGAGGATAGACTAAGGGAATTAGATCTGTTCTCGCTGGAAACCCGTAGACAGCGTGGTCAGCTCATCGAAGTTTTCAAAATACTTTGAGGGTTCGACAATGTTGACTACCGGGATATTTTCACACTGAGTGAGAACAGAACGCGCAATCACGGCTTCAAACTTGAACTGAAGCGTTACAACCGCAATCTGTGTGGAAATTTTTTCACCTACAGTATCTGCGGTAAGTGGAACGCACTTCCAGTGGAAGTTGTCAACAGTGAATCTGTTGACCAGTTCAAGTCAAGACTAGACAAAGTCTTGAAAAGTGGCCGTTTAGGGACGCAAAACAATTGAGCAGCCATGTACCCGCTCGATTGCTAGTCCAAAGGTACCCTCCTTGAATGGACCGTAAGGTCTCCTAGGGTACCTTCTTTCCTTGTTGTTACTCCTTATTGTTAAGGAGTTAAATTTCTCTATCTATGTACAGTAGACAAAGAAGGTTAAGCACTTAACCAACCTTTCTATCGTAAACAAAACTCACTAAAGATCACTTTTTGCCTTTGTCTCAACAGACCTTTGGCCCAGCCTGTATTTATAGATATATTTATTTCGTATTACGCTCTTAAGAAATTTGATAATAATAACCTTAAAAGAGAGCAACTCTGCCATTCGCTACTTTTCACTCCTACCATCGTACTAGGATCAGTTGCTTGAGCTGCTTTCAGCTAAGTACCCAGTAAATACTATTGTTGCATTAGTTAGGTTCTGGTCGGGTCACCATGTGGCTACGGATAAGTACCTAGCGGATGGGTAAGTACTTGGCCAGTACTGGGTATAGACCGATGTGTACACCAAAGTACTGGGTAAATACCAGGTAGGTACCGGGCGCCCCATCTAATTACCCAGTGAGTAACAGTTATGTTCAAGACTGGGAACCGAAAATTACCAGTTAGGTAGTCGGTAAGTACCCGGCTGGTGGTAACACAGGGTAGCCAGTAGTTTTGGAGAGAGAATCGTCACAAGTGGATATCGGGCTGGAGTACTGGGTGAGTACCTGGCGGTACTAGAAAGTACCTAGTAAAAAGCGCCGCCTGTATGCAACAGACGGGACCCAGGGAGGGTACTGTAACTACTGGTATATACTTAATAGTTTAGGTGGGGGGGGGAGGTATGCAATAAGCATGGCACGGAATCGAGTGGAAAATCTCAGTTCTCATTTTATTTCCACATATTTAAAAAAAAAAAAATTGCCATCCTCTATTACCATTCTTCTACTACTCACAATAAGTAAAAAACGATCCCCTCTGGTACTGGTCATCCAATTTAACTAGTAAAAATAATTACAATTTATAGAGCACAAATTCGAAAATGTTAAATGAAGAATTTAAATTCAGAAATAAAGATTTCAAATTCAGAAATAAAGAATTTAAATTGAAATGAAGAATTTAAATTCACAAATGAAGAATTAAAATTCATAAATAGAGATGTGCCGACTACTCGGCATCGGCACCGGCATCGGCTAGAATCGGCATCGGCATCGGCAAAATTTTGCCGATTCTTCGTCAAAATTTTAGCTTTTTATACAGTTTTGGTGGCTGAATTGGGCCAGACAATATACTCTGTGTTAATAGTTGCTACAGCTTTATTAAGTAATACCTTCATTGTTTAATTCTGGTCAGATTATAGTATATGCTTTCAGGGATGCTTGAACCAAAGTAGCAAGCTACAGTGATATCATTACTAAAAAGTTAAAAAAAATACTCAACCATATGATTTTTGCTAATAAATGTGGTTTCAATGATTAGTATTTTGTCTTTGGAATTTTAAGTCCTATATAGCGGTTCACCTACTTAGGGACGTTTTATGGTTTTCCTTATCCATGGACATTGTCCATTTATCATGATATACTGTCTCCCGTGTCAAAATGTATTAAGAAACTAAAAGAGATGAAAACAGTGTATCCGAATGTCTTCAATCCGAAACGAGATAAAGCACTAACTAATAAAAACAAAAGTGTAAATATAGTAACAAAATGTTTAAAAAAACGAAGTAAAAAGTAAAAGGAAAGGAGTGAGTTGAGAAAAAATAAAAACAAAAATGCTAAAGAAAGTAAAAAAAAACCCCACTAAAATAAAAGAACTTTGGCCAATAGCCATATCAAATATTTTGTATATAAGAAATGTGAAAAAAAAGAAATAATAATAATAATCAAAGGGATCAAAAATTAAACTTGAAACAAATGGCGTTCGGGAGGTGCCGTTGGAAAGCTTATACTTCAACACTCAACTAAACTATAAAAGTAAACTAATACACCTAACATGCTGACACAAACGTCTCTTCAGAGTGATTTTCAATCAGAATTCTTGTCAGTGAATATAAAAACCTTAGGTTTAGTAACGAAATAAGGATGCAAAAAGCAATATAGGTGGCCATAGCCCTAAATACATCGGCGAAGAGACGCCTGTTTTAACCAAGAACAAAGTTAATCCCGCTGCATAAGCAGTATTGACAACCCGAGACGCACAATCCGCTAATTAAAATGGGTACAGATGCTATTTTTAATTTACGTAGTTTACGTTAGGGATTTGAAGAGGCCTAAATTTCACCTCTAAAGTTGTTAGTACGAAAAACGAAGTCAGCGAAAAGTTCCCCCTCGAGCTAACGCCGAAGTAAAAATAAAAATCCCGGCAAGTCATTTGTCTTCAAATAAGGTTGACCTCCACACGCACACCCCGCAACAGCGATCCCTCAACCTCCTTCCAAGTTAATGGCTATATATATATATAGAAAGTCTAAGCGAAAAGTAGGAATTCAGACCAAGTTAGCCCCAGAGAAACGTTTTGTGTTCCCACGTTCGTTATAACCCAGTAACGAACCCGAAAAGATAACCATTTTCGAAGCCGATCGTTCCCAAGAGTACCCAGAAGAGACTAGTAAAACGGTAAATCTACAAAGTTCTACCGAGCAAGCAAGACAATTTCTCGTTCTCGACGAGAGTATTATTCAACCAGAAGAAAGATTCTTTAATCTAAAGGAATACCTATCGGGAGCCGTAGATAAGTGAATCGACCGGAATCCTCAGAATTTCCACCTACGAACGCGCAACTAACCAACGCCTACCTTTTTGGCTGGAGAGAATCTACGCGTCAGCTGGGATCTGCCTACCATAGGCCCAAAACCGCACCGAGACGGTGACGTCACGCACAACCAGCCAACCCTTGAAAAAAATAGCGGTAACTCAATTTTTTTTTTAGTATTTTGTTGAATCTATCCACAGTTCGCATTGTTGGGCGATTACTGAATTCGTTAAAATGAACGCTGGCCCAAATTTATCTGGGTAGCCCGTTGTAATATTCCTTTACTAAGCCAGTGAATTGAACATTTTTTCGAAGATTAACATTTGCATATTTATGGGAGTGTAAATTAATTATTTTATGAGTCAAGCCTTATATTAATTAGCGAGTTAATTTTTTCAAACTATTTTTTTGTTTTGATTGATTAATTTGTTGTAAAATAAACTACTATTTTTGGTTAATGTTTCCATCTATCGCTTGAACGATAGTTTTGGCAATATTAGTAGTCATAATTCGAGATTCTACCTTAGTTTGTGATATTAATCCCTTGAAGCGCTAATAACTGCCTTAATCGAGTACATACGAGGTGCAAGGCACCATCTTTTAACCTTGGCATCGGTCAAAAATATATATAAAACTACTACATAACAATTTTTTTTTTTTTCTTTTAAGAGCTGATCTGGCGACTGCCTACTTGGGCATTAGTCGACGTATTAAAACTGGCCTAGTTCTAGGCTACTTTAAAATAAAATTAAAGAGAGAAAAAAAAAAACACACCCCAAAAGGGGGAAAGGAAGCAAGCTGGTGCGTCGGGGAGAGGTCCCCCCGGCGCAGGAGCGTGCAACTAAAGGAGAAAAACAAACAAAAAACAAAACGAAAAAAAACAACAAACAATCCTTGCTTAAATAATAGGGAGAAGGCCGGCCTCCCCAAGAAGTCAACAAGTCCACAAGTCAATGTGCACGAATCTGTCCCGAGCACAAGGGACAGGCGGTAGCGACCCCGCCCATCCCGGTACTGGGACAGGTATCGTGCGCGAAGATCACCCAGACTGGGACATTCGACAAGAATGTGCCGAACAGTCTGGTGGACGACGCAGTCGTTGCAATAGGGCGCAGGCGAGCGCTCCATCAGATAGCGATGCGTCACACGAGTGTGTCCGATTCGGAGACGACAGAAAGCAACCTGAAGCCGCCGCGGCATTGGGGGATAGGTCCATGGGAACAGTCGCGGCGCAATGGCACGCAACTTTAAGTTCCCTTCGACCGTCTCCCATCTTCTTTGCCAAGCAGTCCGAAGAGCTGCCCGTATTCCTGCCATGTAGTCGGTGTGAGGAAGAGCGAAACGCTGGTCTGGTCGCAGAGTCCTCGCGGACTCTTTGGCGCCCTCATCGGCGCGCTCATTCCCCGCAATTCCTACATGTCCAGGAACCCAGCAGAAGATAATCTCGACATCTGCCCGGCTCGCCAAAACCGTGGCGTCACGGATATCGCGAACCAGGGGATGCGGAGATTCCAATGCCCCGAGAGCACTCAGGGCGCTTTGTGAGTCGCTATAGATCACAATCCGGTCTCCGAACCGGGCACGTCGCGTAATCTTCCGTAACGAGTGGTGTATTGCCACCAGCTCGGCCGTGAAGACAGACGCAGCGCCTGGTAGAGCCCCGCTGACTTCAAACAGAGGGGATACGGCGTGGAAGCCGACCCCCTCTTGGGACTTGGAGCCATCCGTATACACTGGCACGGTTCCAGCGTGGCACGATGTGTGCTCCAAAAAGGTCGAACGCAATACTCCCGGCGCAGTACAAGCTTTGGGAGCAGAGGCGTGGCGACAAATAGCCAAATGTGGTACCCTCCAGGGTGGCGTCCTGGGCAGAACCAGGGGCGCCACCGGCCCGAGAGCTATATCTACCTCTCGAAGGAGTTTCCTGGCCCTAAACCCAAAGGGCTTAGGGTATGACTGGCGTCTCTCGGCGGCATAGGCACCATCGAGATCAGCTGCGGATGCAGTGAGAGCTGTTGGCCACTGAGGGAGGCGCCGAGCTCGCGCGTACAGGCGAGTGATGCACTGCACGCGGCGCAGAGCAAGTGGCATCTCCCCAGCATCGACCAATAGGCTCTCAATGGGGGAAGTGCGGAAGGCACCGGTCGCAAGGCGAAGGCCGGTGTGGTGGATCGAATCCACCTTCCGCAATAAACGCTCGGCTGCGGATGCATAAAACTCGCATCCGTAGTCGAGCTTCGAGCGAACAAAGGATCGATAAAAAAGTAAGGCGGTAGCCCTATCAGCGCCCCAAGCGCTGAACGTCACGGAACGGAGAATGTCCATGGCGCGGGTACAAGAGACCCTAAGGCTGCGAATATGAGCCTCCCAGGTGAGGCGTCGGTCGAATACAAGACCAAGGAAACGGTGCGACTCAACCACATCCAGGCGCACCCCATCAAGAAACAAATCTGGGTCGGGGTGAAGCCGTGGATGGCGGCAGAAGTGCACCACCTTAGTCTTGGCCAAAGAAAACCGAAACCTGTGCGCTTCGGCATAGCGAGAGACGCGGTTCAATGCCTGTTGGAGTCGACGCTCCAGAGTTGGCATCTGGGCCGCGCCAAGAGAGATCGAAAGGTCGTCCACGTAGAGTGTAGCGAGAACATCTTCCGGCAGCACCGAGGTGATGCCGTTGATGCTCAGGGCAAAGAGTGTGACACTGAGGACACTTCCCTGCGGGACACCCTCTTCCTGCTCCTTTGGGCCGGAGAGGGCTCCCCCCACCCGTACGCGGAATCGTCGATCTCGCAAAAATTCAGATATAAACATTGGGAGGCGTCCCCTCGCCCCCATCGTGTGGAGAGTCTCCATGATACCGTATCGCCATGCGGTATCATAGGCCTTCTCCAGATCAAAAAACACCGTGGCGTAGTGCTGTCTACGAAGGAAAGCCTCGCAGATGGCGTTTTCCACTCGGAGCAGAGCATCTTACGTGGAGTGGAACTTACGGAAGCCGCACTGTGCAGAAGACAGATGGCCTCCACTGTCCAGGAAATAGGCTAATCTAACATTTACCAATTTCTCCATCAACTTGCACACGCAAGAGGTTAGAGATATTGGGCGGAAACCGGTCGGAGTAGAGTGATCTCTCCCCGGCTTGCGAAAGGCGAGCACAGTAGCGATTCGCCAGGAGTCTGGGAGGAGACCTTCCACCCAGATCCTGTTGAACAAATCTAAGAGAAAGGCCATGCCTCGCTCACCCAGGTGTCGAAGCATGGCGTACGGGACATCGTCCGGACCATGGGCGGTGTCCGCGCACGAAGCGAGAGCGGAACGCAACTCACTCACAGTAAACTTGTCGTTGAAGGGTTCTCCGCCTCTGGAGGTAAAGTCCAGCCGGCGGCCTTCCGCGACATCACGACGTGCATTGAATACTGGCGGAGCAGCATCACGGCTAGAGAATGCGGAAAAAGCGGTCGCTAAGGATTCCGCTACGGACGCGGGGTCCGAGATTGCGGTCCCATTCTCCTGGAGAACGGGAGGGGGGTCCTGCGAGAACTTGCCCCGAATCCTTTTGATTATCTTCCACACCTCAGCTAAAGGGGTCTTCCCGTTAAGTGAAGACACGTATGCCCGCCAAGAAGAGCGGCGGGCGTGCTTCGAAATATACCGGAACCTAGCCCTAGCCCGACGAAATTCAGCGACAGTGAAATCGTTCGGGCGGCGCTTATAGCGCATGTAGGCATAACGCTTTTGTTTGAGGGCCGTCTCACACTCGGCCGACCACCATGGGAGTGGTCGGCGTGCAAAACGGCCAGACGTCCTAGGAATAGTATTCAGGCCCACGGCGATGAGGTTGCCGGAGAAGAACTCAACGGCCTCATCTACCGACCTAAACTCCTCGACTGAGATAGAGAATTCAGTCATTTCCTGAAATGCAGGCCACCGCGCCCGCCCGCGCCAAGCACCACCGAGGTGGTCTCTCAGGCGGCAGTTGCCCTGAAAATGATATTTGAATGGGAAAGTGATCACTACCATGGAGGTCATCGACCACCCCCCAATCAAAATCAGGCTGTGCATCCGAAGAGCACAAAGATAGGTCAAGGCAAGAAAATGAAGCGGTTCTCGGACAGTGATGCGTAAACTCATCCACGTTTAGGACACCCATCTCAAGCTCTTCGATCAGATCGGCAAGGACTTGTCCCCTGGGGTTTATGGTGTAATCTCCCCAGAGAGGATGCCTGCCGTTCAGATCTCCAAGCAAGAGATAGGGCCTCGGCAACCGTGCCACGACGCGGCGGAAGTCCCCCGCGTCGAAGTCAGCTGACGGTGGAATGTACGCAGAAATGATAGTATACCTCCTATCCAGGTGCAGCTGCACAGCCACTGCCTGAAAGGAGGTATCTAAAGAGAAAGGAAGAACGGAGACATCATGCCGGGTGTAAACCGCGCATCCCCCAGCCCGGCCGTCCCGCGGTGGTGGGGTCGCAAGACCCTTATACCCCGGGAGGGTGGGCAGGGGGCACGCGCCTAGCATGGTCTCCTGCAAAAAAATAGCTAACGGGGAACGGGACGAGGCGAGCCTCCGCAGCTCCTCCCAGTTGGCCCGGAGTCCACGGCAATTCCATTGAAGGAATATGCCCTCCAGGCCTAGCTCGGAGGAGACGCGGGGGCCCTCCTCGAATTGAAGACCCTCACGGGAATGGCCGTACGCTTCCCGGGGGCAGAACCCCGGGCGCTGTTGGCCGGACAAAGCGCTGGAGGCGCTGTCGCCTTCGAGGACTTATTGGGGGAGGTTGGGCTCGTCATGCAAGTTTTTTCCTTCCTCCGCCTCGAAACCTTAAGCGGGCGCTGCGGCTTCGGAGGCGGGGGGCCCTCTTTTCGAGGAACCACCGTCTCCGAGCCACTCGCTCCACCTCGGGGCTTGGGCGAAGGAGACGAAGCTCCTTTGTTGCTGTCCTCCTTTCGGGGGACAGCTTTAGGAACCCCCGAAGATGGCCTAGCGACCATCTTCAGGGGTGTTGCCTCCTGTGAGTCTAACGACTCTGTGGAGGCGCGTGGCCGTTTCGCCTTGCGGGAAACGGTCACGTTGGGGGAAGAGGGGGGAGCCCTGGTTTTAGCCGGGGCTGGGTATGAACCCTTTTTGCCGCCAGCTTTACCAGGGGACCGCCCGGGTCGGGTAGAGCCTGCAGAAGGGCTCCGAATGGGCGCGGAAACAACCGTGCTCGTTGGCATGGATGGGCCAGGAGCAGAGGAGGCCTTTCGAACTACTGAGGCATATGACGTCCCAGGCAGAGCTGGGCGCGCCAGGACCAAGTCCTTAGCCTCGCGGAATGAGAGTCTATCTTGGGCCTGAACGGCCAGGATATCTTTCTCCAGGAGATATGCTCCACATTGCTTCGAAGAAGCAGGGTTCGGCTCTCCGCAATTGACACACTTGGCTACACACGATTTGGACTTATCGTGTGCGACCTTGGAGCAATTTACACAGACTTCGGGTGACCCCGATTTTGCACGTCTACATGATCGATTCGTATGGCCGAAGCGGTGACAGTAATAGCACCGCCGCGGCAGTGGCACGAATGCCTTCACGCGGTAGCGGTACCAACCGGCACGCACCGACTCAGGGAGCTTGTCACAGTCGAACGTGACGAAGAGTGTAGGGGTGGGTCTCGAAGCCCCTCCCTGTTTTCTCATCACACGTTCGACCTTGACCGCCCCATGGTCGGCCAGCTCTAGGGTGATGTCCTCAATGGAGTAGTCAACGAGTTCCCTCGCATAAACTACTCCTTTCACAAAGTTCATGGTAGAGTGCGGCGTCACACTCACCGGGGTGCCATGAAGTGTCCGAAGAGCACTTATCTTGGCCGCCTCGGCGGGATTCGCCGC
Source organism: Ceratothoa steindachneri (assembly GCA_963969495.1). Lineage (NCBI taxonomy): Eukaryota > Metazoa > Arthropoda > Malacostraca > Isopoda > Cymothoidae > Ceratothoa > Ceratothoa steindachneri. Next base: position 75,975,502 of record OZ018320.1, read on the forward strand.
ATTCGCCAGAAGGCTGCCGTCCGAGAAACGGGTCACCTTCGGCTCTCTACCAATTGCACTAGCTAATCCTCTCCTCTGATGGATCATGTTGCCCTTGGACAACATGGTGCCATCAGTGGAGCGAATAACGAGGAAGCGTTTGAAGCCAGCGGGCTCGAAAACGCCAGGTAACCTCTGAATGAGGGGCCCCGATGTCATCGAGGCTCCGCCCTGTGAACTTTTGGTCTTTGTCATCGTCAGGAGCTCCGTACCCGGGGAAGCAGAGGGCCCGGATGTGCCGATCTTGGCTTGCTCGCTTGCCAAAGTGGCAGCAGACCCACCCGTCCCCGTAGCCCCCGCGGATTGAGAGGAGCCCCGAGTCTTCTTCGTCTTTTTCGTCCTTTTCTTTTTTGGAGAGGAGGGCGGGGAATGAACCCGCTTCTCACCCCCGCCGGTAGAAGCCCCCAGGCCAGATGGACCGGCCTCAGCCAGGTCCTTCTCCGAAATGGAGAAGGTCCTGGTGGTCGCAGGGGCATCATCCGGAGGAGATCCCTCCCCTCCTTGTACTGCCTGAGAATCCACAGCCGTTTGATGAGGACCTTGCATAGGGGCGGATTCGGGTTCGGTGCTTGGCGCCGAGCCCGGATTCCCCCCATGGAAGGCCCTACCGTCTGAGGCTGGTTTTCCTCAAGGACCCTGTGTGTCACAGGAGGGGCCTCCAGTTGGCCATCCCCTCCCAGGACATCGCAGGTCCCCTTGGCAGCGTCATAAGTCTTTAGTGGGGAGGCACAGGCCTTGACCCCAGCAAGGTTTAATATTTTTTTTGCCAGCAGGTCTTTTGAGGGAAGCGACCGAAGGGGCCTGGCTTCCCTCTCCCCCCTAAGGGGGTTTGCCCTACCGAGCCGCTTGTACGAGGGGCGGTCGGCAATGGGCTGCCTGCTGGCTTTCTTGGCAGTCCCCTTAGAAAGCAAAGGAGGGACTGCCGCTGGAGATAGGGAGGTGCCCAAAAGCACCCCTAGAGAAGGGGGGTGAGGGGGAGTCCCCTACACCCGTAGGCTTAGGAGAGGAGTAAGCCTCCTCTCTGGTTAAAGAGGTATGGAGGGTCCCCTGCGCAAGCACAGGGGGGGGGACCTCCATCTTTTCTGTGGAGCTGCACGAGGGCGGCTCCGTTGTTTTAGGGGGAATTAAGGGGAGATGTTTTTTTTTTTCATCATTGGGCATGGTGACCCTCTTTGTTTTACGGGACGCAATAGCTCATCACCTCTTGCAGTTGCCCGCACTGCAAGAGGTGCTTACAGGCCTGGCAGAGCCAGGCGCCGCCATTTGGGACCACCCCTCCCGCCTGGTGGCCTGGCAGTCCATCGGCATGGCGGCTCCACCTTAGACACAGCGTAAAAAAATATAGGTTGTGAAGAGGAGAGGAAAAGGGATGTGTGGAAGGTATGGGTGGGGATGAAGCAGGTTGTTAAAAACCAGCCACCCCAGACCGGAGCTCAGGGGTTAGGGAACATTGTCCCCCACCCCCTCAGCCCCGATGCGGGACGGTTGGCTGAAAGGAAGGTCAGCATCTACCCTGTGAAATTAGGGGCTGACCAGAGAAAGTTGTGGGAGAGGTTGTGTGAAAAGAGAGGAAACAAGTGTTTTGAAGGAAGGAAGAGAGGCTAAGCTGGGGCCCGACGGAGTGCTGAATCCCGTCAGCACGGCGGCCAGGATGGCAAATCGCCGCGCCCCTTACGGGGTACTACATAACAAATTGGTGTCAGGTTTTAGAGGTTTATAAACGACCCTCCTCCCCCCCCTTAAAAAAAAAATAGTTAGTCGTTTTGACCCTTGTTGAATAAGAACAAATTATCGCCAAATCGTCCAAGTATAGATAAACACAATAGCAAGATAAATTCGGTTTAGAATTTTTGTGTGTGGCTAATTGAAGTTATTCAACCCGTCAGGGGGTGAAAAAGGAAGTTTTGTTTTGGTGCCGATTGTTAACCTAGTTAACTTAAAGAAAGAAGTTAGGGTAGGTTAGGTTAAGCATAGCGCTAAGTGTTTAGTGATGGTATAAGTTCCGTTCGCTTTAAGTATGTCCCTTATCAATTAGTTGGAAATGTTACCGCGCCCCTCCCGTAGGAAACATCCCCTTCGTCAGCGCCTTATGCGTTCCCCTCAGATCCACCAAAGTGCCTGCTGAATTGCATAATAGATATGAGATCACCCGGAAGAGTCAAATTCGAGTCTGGGGCGGTAAATGGTCATCCCTTGAAGCACTCTTACCTGGTCTAATGCCAAAAAATATTGATCGAAATTATTAAAAAGATTTCTTTGCCTATGAGAGAGACGAACGATGCTATGTCAAAACGTTAGTAACTCCATTATCGATTGTCGATGGGAATAAAAAAAATTTGCAATGCTCGGCCTATGCGCTCTTAATACTCGTATATATATAAATAGGATGAATCTTCGCACTGAATTGGGAAGTATATATAATGTCGTGGGGATTACACTTGAAATCAAGTTACTAGGATGTTTGCGTCTTAATTGCACCCGACAGAATGAATTGAATAATATCACGGAATTGAGCATTGAATTAATCACTTGTAATACTCGAGGTTATGAGCTCGGGATGGAAATTATAGTTAACGATTAAACTTTGAGATCGTAACTATTTGGGGAATGACGGTGAATGTCTTCTTCTTCTGACGATGTTCGCACTTAGCCCGATCGTTCTAGGTTACCGAATGGGGGGGTAATCCTTGACTGGTGTCCTGATATAATGATCCTAGGCCGGATTGCGAAGTCGAGTCAAACTGTGACTCAAATCGGAATTCTTCTCCTCGAAGTGTCCGTTCCAATTATTGGCACCTGGAGTGGGTAGCCAAAAATGATTACCTAGCTGCGTCTAGGGTAATCCACAGAGGGAGGGCCTCTTTAACCTCTGACTCTGAAGGGAAGAGGGTTCTGCGAGAAGTTTAGCACCTACAAGTACCCTGATGGTAAAAAAAAATTCCCCAAACTTTCTTCCTTGCAACGGGCGAACTGTTTCCTTTGTAGGACTAGCGGCACATACAACGTAGGTCCAAAATCTTCTGCCCGACTCCAGGAAAAATTTCCTGTTTTATTTCCCTCAAGAGCTAAAATCGATAGAGAGCACCGGATTTTCATAAAATTCTTATCGTCGCGCAATAAGACCTTTCGTCTGCCGCCAGTACATTCCGAACATTCACACCTCGGCGCCATCCGAACTTTCCTCGTCTCAAATCGCAGTTTTATGACGGCGCGAAGAAACTCTGGCCTTCGTCGGCTGGCAGGTGTCTTTTGAGGCAGACATTTTCCTGTGTGGTCGGCCGCGAATTTGGTTATCTCAAAGGCGTGGAAAGGGGAGAAGGGGATTCGATGCGAAAAGGTGAATTTGGAATAAGGGGAGTGGGGGGACACGCAGCTATGTCGGTGTATTTATGTATGTTCTAATGCATGGAGGTATTTAGACTTCTACAGGTATATAGGCTATTCCTAATATGAAAGGAAATGAAATAAATTCTGTAAAGATCCATATTCATTCTGTATCCTAAAACCTTTCATCAAAAGCTATAAAATTACATAAACCCAATGGCTATTGAAAAGTAAAAAAAAAAAACAACTAAAAAATACTCCATTGCTTTGTCTGTTGGCTTCCAAGTTCCAAGCTTCCAACAGCCTAACAGTTGAGTAATATAGTTATGGAAACTAATTATAAAGTATCTAATAAATTAAGCATAAGACACTAAAAAACAAATATTAGCCAGAATCAACATAGGCGTCGGTCGGCAAGCAAGTATAAATAAGAATCGGCATCGGCAAAAAATTTGGAATCGGCACAACTCTATTCATAAATGATGATTAAATTCAGAAATGAAGAATTTAAATTCAGAAATGAAGATTTAAAATTCAAAAATAAAGAATTTAAATTCAGAAATGAAGAATTAAAATTCAGAAATAAAGAATTTAAATTCAGAAATGAAGATTTAAAATTCAGAAATAAAGAATTTAAATTCACAAATGAAGATTTCAAATTCGGAAAATTTAAATTCAGAAATGAAGAATTTAAATTCATGAATGATGATTAAATTCAGAAATGAAGATATTAAATTCAGAAATAAAGATTTCAAATTCAGAAATAAAGAATTTAAATTCAGAAATGAAGAATTTAAATTCAGAAATGATGATTAAATTCACAAATGAGGAATTTAAATTCAGAAAATGAAGAATTTAAATTCAGAAATGAAGATTTAAATTTCAGAAATAAAGAATTTAAATTCACAAATGAAGAATTAAAATTCATACATGATGATTAAATTCACAAATGAAGAATTTAAATTCAAGTGAATAATTTAAATTCAGAAATATATCCCAGGGAAGTTAGAAAAAGAATCTGCTACATAATTGTTAACGCTTTCTATCTAATAATGCCCCACCTCCACCCCCACTTCCTAAATTAATTTGAATTGATGTTGCGTTATTATGTTTCTTTTTAAAAATACTTATCTCTATTGTTATATTTTAATTTAATTGATTTATTTTAGCAGTTTTATCTATTATTTTATGTTATTTTAATTATGGTTCTATTTCATTATACCTCATTTTAATGTTTTAGTAAGTCTCTTTAAAAAAAAGGCGAAAATGAGAATAAGAACAACTATAAGTCCAGCAATCTCCTATCGGCAACATAAATTAATTACAAGACTCACACTCAACCACCTAACCCAAATCCCGCAAGATGGGGATGAAACTTTTATAGTGTCCTTTCCAAAAGACGAAGCGATTGAAAACCGAGGGGAATGACCCATTTAATGCAAACCTTGAAAATTCTAAAAGGGAATTGATTCAGCTGTGGAAGAGATACTTGACTCAAGTCAGTGTTGAAAGATTGTTTTCTTCCTTGAAATCTATAAAATCAGATCTTAGAACTTCAATTAAGCAAGATCTTGCAGAAGCTATATTATTTCTAAAAAATAATTAAATAAATTTTTAGTCTTTGTTTTTTTGTTCTTTCAGAAAAAGATTTATAGGTATGATTATTTATTTATTTTCTTTGGGGGTGGAGGGGGGTTATGCACATATACATATATTAGGATATATTTTCTCTTTAAAATTTTCATTTAAATTCTGCATATCAGGAATATTTTTCTTTTGAAATGTCCCAAAACTGAATTTGGTTTTGTTTTATAAATAAAATTTTCAAATGGCAAACTTTAATTTATTTAATCACTTAAGCTGATAATTTATAAAATAGGAATTGGATAAATCGGCAGATAATAAACTCAAAAAGATGGAAAGCCATCATCGCAGTTTTCATGCAATAAAGGATTTTTAAGATTATTAGATAAAACCCACTGTTGGAGTCGGGAGTCGGAGTCGGAGTTTTAGCCTATCGACTCCACAGCCCCGCTCACCACACACACAGCCGATTGCAACACTACTTTCTTTTATCTCTCGTCTTCGTAGCACAACACACACACACACACACACACACACACACACACACACACTCCCTGTTCCAAGGAACCCTGCCGATGGGACTCTATATATACATACCTCTAACGTGGAACAGGTTCCTCTGCACCCCCCACCCCCCCGGGGGGGGGTTCCACTTGAAGGCTGTCTGGTGTAAGAGACATAATACTTCCCGACACCTCTCCCGAAAGAGGACCGACCCTTGATGCCCTCGTGCTCACCAGCGATTGTTATACCGACCTTTATGTCTATTTCATTATCCGGTCGGGATCCGTCTGGATAAAGGTAGGTTGACGAACCACTACTACTACACTCATTAAACATCGTTTCTGTTATAAGAACACCACAAAATAAAGGATATAATAAAACTAAGCAAAATATACTTTCCTACACAAAAGGGATGTGTATGTATGGTGTCCGACTGGTTAGCGTGGTCACCTGAAAAGCGAAGATCGCTCGATTGCATAGGTTCGAACCCCACCTCTCACGTGTAAACTAGTTTATGTCATTTTATTCTTTCCTCATTCTCTTTTTATCTATGATCCTTGTTTCTTTTTTCCCCCCAACAAGAGAAAAGAAGTCGCATCTGTATCTTTCGTATTTCCTATGGGTTAATGAGCACATGCTCTCCTACATCTACCTACAAGATCGTTATGTGGGCTGCACAAGGTGCCTCCCCCGCCATCCCTCACCAAGTGTTTACAACCGTGCTTGATGAGATTTTCAGAACTTGGGAGTGAGCACCAACGGGAATCAAAATAAATGGGGGATATTTATGTGACCTTCTCCTTGGTGATGCCTTCGTATCCTTAGCCTCATTCCAGAAGAAGTGCAGCTTATTATAATAGAATTGATCACAAATCGCCTATAGTTGACCAGATATTAGGAAAGAAATATGGATCAATCGTTGTACAGAGGACTAACTTGGATTGACGATCAAAACTTTAGAGCAGGTACAAGAATACTGAAGATATTTTGTAGCTCCTGATAAGAGCATGGAAATGAAATTTATGTGAAGCATAAAATTAGTCTGGATAGCTGTAGGAAAGCTCAGCTCCACCTTTAGATGCGAACTGCCGCTTTGCTTAAAACGCAAAGTATTCAATCAATGCATTTGGACGACTCGGAGTAAAAAATAGAACAATACATGGTTGAAATTTCCCGCTTTGCAGAAAAGTAATGCATGGATAAGAACCCAAAGGCGATAGAACTAAAGTAAGAGTTTGGAAGTTAAAATGAACGTGAGTGCTGGAAGAATTGACAGAAGAGATCCGAAAGAAGTCTTAAACTGGACACTTTATAAAGAGACACAAATAGACGTAAGCAAAGTTTTCACACAGAACCTATAAAAAATCATCAACTAAATACTCTACACCACACTGGACTCCGACTAAAAAATATCCTTGCCAACATCCACACAGGGCAATATTCCACGCCAAGCTGGCACAAACACCCGATATACAGAACGACATTCCCCAAGGATCCGTTCTATCCCTCAATCTATTCAACCTTTTCGTCCATACTTCTACCACGAGATTCGAACATCCCACTCTTCAGCTATGGTAATTACTTCACTATCTTCCACAATACTATAAGTAGGTGAAGGTGGGGTAAGACGAACCCATGTGGTGAGATGGAACCCCCCATCTAATCCTAACCAGAAAGGACAAGGTTCAGATTGTGGCTGCTAGATATTCTTCACGTCCTCCATAAGTGATGTATTTGCAGGCAGAGTCACACTCAGTAGTCCATTTGCGCTCAGGAGGGAAAGTTACGTTTTTCATGGTGCTGATGTTATTCGTACCAGGTAAGATACTGGGTTGTTTGCATTGACATATTAGCTATAATGACTTACTATTTATACTGCATATGCCCATTTGTGTGTACATTATAGGTATGTGTCATAAATTGCTATACAAAACATGGATAATCTGTTGAAAATTTCTGAGATTGAATATTTACTTTGGGGGTAAGGTGGAACCCATGGGGTTCCTACCCCTCACCCTAAATATTTCACAAACCTGTAGCATTTTCTTTATAGATGCCCTGGAAATACGTGAGAGTCAGTGGTAGAGGAAAATAGAATGAGGCACCTATAAACAGTGCAATAGCTGCAGTTAGAGAAAAAAAAAGATGGGCTTGAAAAAAGCCTCAAAAGAATTCAATGTGCCCAAGAATACTCTCGGTCGCCGTGTTAGAGATAAAAATAACATAGCAACTGGTTCAACAAAGGTAAGAAACTACCTAGCACATGCTAAAGTTAACTATCTTGCCTAGCACTTCCTGAACGTTTAACCTTTTTGAATGACTTATGCATTGATTCCTGTTAACCTTTGTCTTTAATGCTTCCTGTTTTTTGTCCTGCAATATTTTGTTTCGTCATATTTTTTTTAATTCAAACTTCTAACAAATTACATCTGTCTTATTTTTCCAGATGCTTGGCCCCATCAGGACGGTATTCAGTGCTGCACAAAAAGCAAAATGGAGGAATGATTTTTTGGACTGACTACAAAAGATGTTCCCTACATTGCATTTCATGCAGCGGAAAGAATAACGTGGGCCACATATTTAACAAAATGGTGAGATCTTGCTACGAAACAGGTTTCTTCATTTCATGCTTAGTTTACATCCTAGTATGATTCGCATATGAGTTTGCCTTTATTCCAATTACAGCACCTGTTTCTGTCTTTTAACCAGGTTGGACTTGCTGGTAAAGACTGGTTACTAGGCTTCCAACGGCGCCACCCAGAACTTGCAATTCGAACTCCAGAACCAACTTCTGCTGCTCGAGCAAGATGTTTCAATCAGACAAATATTGATAAGTTTTTTGACATCTTATCTTGAGTGCAAGTAGAGCATTCCTTTCCTCCACACAGAATTTTTAATGTCGATGAGACATGTGTTACAACGGTGCAGACGAAGCCTACAAGAATCCTCGGTCTTCGGGGTAAAAAACAGGTTGGTGCACTGACTTCTGGTGAAAGGGGAGTTTTAGCTACAGCAGTTTGCTGCATGTCTGATGGGGGCCTGTTTGTTCCACCTTTCCTCATCTTTCCACGAGTTCGAATGAAGCAAGAACTGAAGGATGGTACTACTCCAGCAACTGAATTTGCATCCCATCCATCTGTATGGATGCAGCTCTCAATTTTCACTGAATGGTTTCTTCACTTTCTAGCTCACACCCAGCCATCAGTGGATGATCCAGCATTATTGATTACGGATGGCCACATGACTCACATAAAGAATCTTGTTGTCATAAGTCTTGCCGGAGACAATTATGTCATGATTGCCATTTTGCTCCACATTGTAGTCACTGAATGCAGCCACTGGATGTTTCCTTCATGAAACCACTGAATGCCTACTATGTGAGGGCTATTGAAACATTCCTCAGGAACAATCTTGGCAGGCAGGTGACCATCTACAAACTAAGTGCAGTTTGGAGAGGCCTATTTACAGGCTGCTATTCTAAACACAGCCATCAATGGATTTAAGAAAACAGGAATTTGGCCATCGAATAAGCATGTTTTCGTTGAAGCTGACTTTTTACCTGCCCACCTCCACAGATATTCCATTAAATGGTGAACAGGAAGAAGAAGATCCGGGCGTCCCAGTTGCCCCTACAATCATGACTACTGAGAATGAACCTGAATTGGAAGTAGCTGATGAACCAGAACACCCAAGTGCTGTGCCTGAAGCTGTAGCACCAAACGTGACTCGGAACCTGTTCAGACCAGGTCGTTCACCCCAGGAAATAATTCCCCTGCCAAAGGTGGCCACAACTACACGAAAGAAGAGAAACAGGTCTCAAGGGCGAGCTCTTATTATGACAGCATCCCCATATAAGAAAGAGCTAGAGTCAGAAATTCAGAATAAAAATCAAAAAGAACTCACTCTAGCAAAGAAGTGCAAAGAGAGAGAAGCAAAGAAGAAACCAGAAAATCTAGCATCCAAAGAACGAAGGACTCATACAGGAGTAAAATCGGCAATGTACATGGGTACAGGATGATGAGGAAAATAGTTTTCTATGTCATTTGTGCCAGTAAAGATATGTTTCTTTGTTTTAAAGTTGGTGGCATTAAAATAGATTTTTTTAACATTCCGTGTTTCAATCTTTTCCTCCAAAAACCATGACCAGGGTGCGTAGTGTAATCATAACACACCAAAGCACCACCACAACCCCTAAAACCTCACAAAATTATATAAATGTGGTTTCTAGACTCGTTCTTTTGTTAAGTAGTCCGTCTTACCCCTACCTTTCCCTATATCCAAGCAGCTCGTAACTTTATATCCCAAAATTCGAATGTTGGTTGCAACCTAACCTAATAATCATCTCACCTTCAAAATCCCCCGTTACCTCTTCACACACTGGAGTACAACATCCCCACCCCCTATCAGCCTCACAGTCCCCTTAACGAAAGTACCTCCAGTTCTCGGCGTCATACTCGATACATGACTAACATTTCGACCACACGAGAAAAGTTCACATAAAAAAATAACACACACAGCGAGTACTCACAGGAACCATATTACACATCCAGACAGTATTATCTTTCCCTCACTCGCCACTGCCACCTACCTACACGCTGAACAGCCAATCTCGCACACACTGACCTCCACACAATACACAAAACCAAGCTCTCTGCCTCGCCTAGGAATGCACCCACAGTAACCCACTCCACTACTACCTTCTTAAACAAAGATCGTGGCCATTTACCACTTTCCTTACGTCCGGAGACGCAATTTCACACCCATTACATTATATAAATACCCCTACCATCCCACTTCGATACATTGGCAAAAGTTCAAGAAAAAAGTACGCAGAAACTCCCAGGAATGCAATCTCCTCTTAACCCAGAAAGCAATCCACATAGACACACACACACATCGCAGAATAGCATCCAATCTCTCAGTACAAACCACCACTTTCACGCCATTCTACCAGATATTGCTAAGGTTTCAATGCGGTTATCACCCCAAACTAAATACAACACTGGCATGAAAGATAGTCATCTGCTCCCGTTGCATCCTGAAAACAGATACAGCTAGACACACATTCACAGCATGTCCAGACACAAGCACACCACACAAAACCCGCGACTCCAAGCAGTTTCGGCTTCTCTTCAATCATAGAATAAGCAACAAGTAGAAGGAAACAGCAGTGGAGAAAGAAGGAAAAGGGGTACATTGGAGAATGCTTCCTCGTGTTGTCCCGATATTTGCTTCTAGAATGTTTGGGTGTAGAATGATCTCCCGCTGTTATCCTCTCCTCCCCGCCTCCCTTACTGTCTCCAAACTGTCCAAGGTTCATATTAGAGTTCATGGATGGATGCAGTACTAACAGATACCACAATGGTTCTGCAAACCTAATTACTATAAGAATACTTAAGGACTTTAGCACTGCCCCCACCTCATCACCTTGCTAGAGAGATGTATGCATGAATCAAGCACTTTATTAGATTGGTGAAGATTAGATTTTTATGGATTGGTTGTTAATCTAATGTACGGTTTAGTAGTGAATAAAATCCTTTATTCATACTTCTTTCACTGTTATCATGTAAAGGGTTGTTGCCTGCAGGAATAGTCTACTTGAGCGGAATTCCAGTGTTTTCATCTTCGAGTTGTAAAGGTGCCAGGGAAAGAAATGCGCGACCGCAAAACCTTCTGAACCCCATGAACAATGATTCTCTCTATGATTCCCTTTTTATTTGTATGAATAGCATAAAAAAATTCAAGGTTCAAATTATCCATTGCACGGGACAATATAACGGCAAACTTTCCGGATGATGAGTTGAAAGATTTAAAAAGTTGTCGAGCTAAACATCGTGAATGCTATAAAATTAGGGCGGTGCGTGGGAACGGACCCAGGGACGGCTTAATTCAATTTACACATTAAACGTTAGTTCTGGACGAGATGAAATCTGAAGGATTTGGAACTCGTCACCCTGTCCTTCCACGCCATGATTGCGGCAAATCACTTTGTAGAGGAATTAGTGGGACGTTTTTCGCTTGATTCAAACCCGCGTCTCCGATGGATTTCCTTTTGTACCTATTTGAGGCAGATCCAACCTAAAGCCATTTTGAGTCGAGATTCGTCCAGATGGTGCAATGCAAGGAGGGTGCGAGTGCGAGGTCTCCGGATATTTCCTCAATGTGTAGTGAGGAGGAGGATTTAGTCAAAGAGGATTTCAATGAACTGTTTTTTTAGGATTGTATCAGACAATATACATATTCACCCCGTTCTTCCTTTTAAAGGGAGATAGTTTTTATTGAGCTTCCTTTTGCATTTTTTGTTCCGTATTGATTTCGAGAGATGACATTGCGAACGAGATAGGATGTAAAAAGGAACTGGACTTCTTTGACACAGTAAAAGGGATAAGCGACGAAGGAATCTATGATTGGTCGTGGCAATGCCCTTGTTGATTGTCGCCATCTTGAGATCTTAATCTTAAAATTAGTGTGTGATTATCCTCTAAGGCAGTGGTGCACAACTAAAAATAGCTGGCGGACCAAATTCCTTTTCCATGATTTATCAGCGGACCGAATAGGAAAATAAAAACGAGCAATTCTCACATTACTTTATATTTCTAAACTCATTGTTCGAATTGCATTTTAAAACTTATTTTCCCTTTGCCGCAAATCCACTCGTTTGAAGCCGTTGTTGTTCCACCAATTTCCTCACGTTTGCTTCCAATGGAGATATTGCGATTCTCAACACTGCGTCAAGATGTTCATCTGTTATCTTGGATCGATGCTTCGATTTATTGACATTCATGATCGAAAACGACTGCTCACAAGTATATGTGGACCTAAGCTTTACAGCCTAAAACTTAGCATTTGTAAGCAGCTTTGGATATAATTTTGCATTGAGACGCCGATGGAACTCGATGAGAGAGTAATCTTAAAAGCAGGTCTTCAAATTTGAATCAGCTTGCAGATCCAGGAGTTCAAGTTGGGTCGCTGGATGCACGAGCTCTTCGTAATCTACTCTGAATGGGTCCTGAAAGAGTGCAAGCTCTTCTTCCCTCCCAGATGTTTCTAAGAATCGTTTCACGAAATTATTTTCAAGAACATTACGTTGTTTTGTGTATTTCTTAAAATCTGGAACAAAATCCATATTATCAATGATAGGTTTTAGTCCAAGAAACTTGGACATCACGAAGTAAATCTGTAATGAGCTGATTACGACCTTGCATTTTGAGATTCAAATTATTGAGATGATGGTTAATATCGACCAAAAATGCACGATCAAGCATCCAAGTAGAATCAGAGAGAACATTTACTCACCATTACTCCATTTTTAGTCTTAAAGAAGCGTTCCAAAACTTTTCCTCTATTAAGCCATCGGACATCACAATGAAAAATTAGATCCATGTACTGTGCCTCAACTTCTTCCAAAAAGGATCGGAATTAGCGATGCGTCAATCCTGTCTTCTGAATCTCATTGACGCATGTTGTCACGACGTGCATCACATGATCAAGTTTCAAGGCCTTTCCACAAAGGACTTCCTGGTGTATGATGCAGTGAATAGTGAGAACATCTTGTTCGGGATTCTCGTTGTTAACGTGCTTCTGCAAGAGAGCTACAGCCCCGTTCTCACTCCCTGTCATCGACGGAGCACCATATGTCGTGAGCCCTGCTAACTTGGACCACTGTAATCCGGGAACCTTGAGCTGAACCAACTCTAGTATGGCGTCTGTATGTCAGTACCACAGGTACGATCGTGAAGACCAATAAAACCAAGAAAATCTTCATGAACATTAAAATCCTCTGAAATACCACGAATGAACAGGATAGTTGGGCAGTGTCGATCATATGATTGCTCTTATAAAAAACAAGGTAAAGGAAATTGAACTCATTAGATTTTGAGGACAATTGGTCGGTGATGTTATTTCCTATTTCTTCGATTCTTCGCACAATGGTCATTCTTGATAGACTGATTTGGTCAAACAGGTGTGATTCTTAAAGAAGGAAGAGCTTCGCTACGTCTTTCATGCAATCTCTGATAAAATTTCCATCTGTAAATGGTACGAGGGGCGGTCAATAAGTTTTGCGAATTGGTAGTGCAAAACAGAGGAAGGGGGATGGCTGCTTGTGGGGGTGTTAGGGCAAGTTATTTCAAGTCAGGACCTGCAGCCGCACGCTCATGCCTCGTCTATTTAAGAAGCAGTAGATGATCGCAGATCGTCAGTGACAAAATTTTTCAACAATGGAGAAGGTTGAGCACCGCGCAGTGATCAAATTTTTGACCAAGGAAGGCAAGAATGCAAAAGAGATCCATGAACGCACGGTTGCAGTGTACACCGACACCACCCCTTCCTATGCAACCATTGCTTTCTGGAATAGGGAGTTTCGCCATGTTTGTGAGTCCCTTGAAGATGATCCCGTCCAGGATGCCCGTCAGACGTGAGCAACGAGGAAAATGTAGCCCGTGTGGAGAGGATCATCCTCGAAAATCGACGGGTGAAGGTCGAAGAAATCGCGCGAGAACTTGGAATATCACATGGAAGTGTTATCAACATCATCCACGGCAATTTGGCCATGATCAAGGTCTGTGCCCGTTGGGTCCCTAGAAACCTCACTAAACCTCACGCCCCATGATAGAATTCAACGTCGTCAAAGTTCGGAGGAGCTGCTGCTCCTGTACAAACAAGACCCGGCGGGATTCAAGTCACCCATAGTGACAGGTGATGAAACGTGGGTCCATCACTGGGATCCCTAGCGACTACTTCTTATTCCGCCAGCTCAAGGCTGCACTGCGTGGACGCCGGTTTGGGGACGATGAAGATGTCCAGCTCGCCGTCCTGGAGTGGATTGAACAGCAGTCGAGAGATTTCTGGTTGTGGGGAATTCGAAGCCTCAGGGACAAGTGGCGCAAGTGCATTGAAGTCGAGGGTAGTTATATTGAAAAATAATAAAACACTTTTCCTCATTTCTCGTTTCCTTATATCCGAATTGCAAAACTTAATGACCGCCCCTCGTAGCTTGCAGTAACCACGGTATCTTTCTGTGGAGTAGGTTTTCTGAAGAAGTTTTGCGTAGCAGATAACAATTTCTGAATTTTTCTGACCAAATCTTCTCTTAGCTTTCCTGTAGTATTGAAATACTTATCACTGTGCATCGTATCGTAATGCCTTTTCACATGGGAAGGTTTTGATACAGCAATAGATTCTTTGCACATGAGACACAATGGCTTCTCCTTGAACTCAACAAATAAATATTTTAGGGTCCACTCGTCTTAGTATTCATCTTTGAACGCATCAAATTTTGCCAAAACCAAAACAAGAAATAAACCATCATTAAATGATATGCTAATATAAATTTATAGTAAAGTGATAACAGTATGAAAGTAAAATAATACAGGCTGACACTGAACCGGTCAAACAATATAAGAATTAATTTTCTAAGAAACATCACTGATAAGGATTATGAGCTGAATATTGCTTCAACTATCTCTCACTTGCTAAAAAGAACCTATTTAAATTTCCTCAGTAGTACTTGCTTTAAAAAACTAGAAAACACTTGGAAAGCACAATTACAGAAAGTTGAAATGTTAAGAATAACTAAATAAAAGTAAACAATAACTAATTAAAAAATCGATCCAGAATCCATGATTTATTCCCGATCATTCCTATAATCTAATCAATTATTTCTAGTCCCATTTCGGACGTTTCCTGAAAATTTCAAAATAATCCGTCTATAACTTTTTGAGTTATTTTGCCAACAGACAGACAAACAAACGCTACCAAAACATAACCTCCTTGGCAGAGGTGATTATACATCATACCTCTCTGCCTCCAAAAGTTAGACCAAAACTTCAATGATTGAAATAACAGCAATTGGCTCGAATTTCTTACAGGAATCCCCAAATCAGCTTAAGACAGCATCGCCTTCGTCAATGTATCAACAATGAAATCCTGCTCAAAAAATATAAACAAACAAATTGGTAGTGTTGCTGAAATATCGGTTCAATAAAATAAAAAAATCAGGAAAACAAAAATAGAATGATCTGGGCTTCGCGGACCACATCCAACCTTCACGCGGGCCCGCTGGCCTGGAACTGTGCACCAGTGCTCTAAGGTGAAAGATAAGACACCGGCGGTTTAATAGCTTTTATCAAAATATCATAGCTTAGAATTATATGAAGTTTGAGGCGAGATGGGGAGAGTTTGCCAAGCTTGGCTGGAGATTAATTCAATGCTTTGGGAGGAAAGGGAGACTGAGGCGCCGGTGGAGGAAGAGGGTCACCCCAAATAAAAAGAAGATATTCATCATTGATTGATCAATGATTTGCTGCATCGTGTTGTCGATTGGGTAATCTAAATCCAGGATCCAGAAGAGGCAAGATGTCTAAGTACAATAAGGTAAAACGAATACCTTTCTTTTTAACATGGATAAAGTCAAATTTAATTTTGCTTTTCTTTGAAAGGAATGGGAGAATGACTCGATTAGGGACCATGAAAACAGTAAGGGGGCGAATGAATTTTAAGCTTCCACACTTTGAGGTATAAACGATGCTAAATTTATCAAAGCCTCATATTTCCTCATGATGAAATCAAATCTTGACCACTTATGCAATTAAAAGCGGAAGAAATAAACGAATGTTGAGATGTTATCCTTTTTATAGAGACATTTTCAATGTCGAGGATTGAGTATCTTATAAGTTCTAGGGAATGATGGCTAAAATCAGGCCTGATCGTTAATACAAATCAAAGGACGAAACTAAACAATCAAGCGTACTAATTTCCAACATAATTAATTGTTTTACAAGAAATTAAACAATCTTACAATCTCCTTTTATAGGATTAATTACTTAAAATCTTAGAGATCTCCATTGATTATAAATCCCAGATAGACGTTTAAATGTGCCAAATCCGCTTTCTTAACTACTTACTGTCAGGATTTTTTTTTTTGTTCCTTGTTGCTAATCCTCGGTCGAGCGTTTTTCGTCCTGAAATAAAAAAATTGCAAGTTTATTGCATAATTCCAAGCAACCATCCTGATAATCAAGGTTCCATGTAGCTTTTTACTTTAATTCCCTGGGACCATCCTGAGATCGTAGGTAGACAGATCGTTTTGCTTTAATTGCATGCAAAATCCTGAGATCGAAGATTCAATTTAGTCCCTGCTTGCATTCTAGTAACTGTCCTGATATCGAAGGCTGCATGTAATTTATTATTTTAATTCCATGCAACCAATCAGAAAAAAGGCTGCATGTAGTTTGCTTTAATTCCATGAACTCGTCTTAAGATCAATGGATGCATTAAGCTTATTCCTTTACCTCCACGCAACCGTCCTGAGATTGAAGGTAACATCTAATTTATTGCATTATTTTCACGCAAATATCTTGAGTTCGAAAGTTAAATCGAGATCATTGAGTTAATTTCATACCGAGATCGAAGGCTTCATGGAGTTTATTGTTTTGTGTCCATGAAACTCCTGAGATCAAAGATTGCATCAAATTTATCTTTAATTCATGGAGTCATCTTAAAATCAAATGTTTGGAGTTTATTGTTTTGTCTCCATGAAACTCCTGAGATCAAAGATTGCATCAAATTTATCTTTAATTCATGGAGTCATCTTAAAATCAAATGTTTGGAGTTTATTGTTTTACCTTTAGGCAACCGTCCTGAGATCGGAATTTGCATCGAGTTTATTGCTTTGACTGCATCCCTACTTCCTGAAATAGAGTTTAATGCTTCCATTTCATGCGACCATCCTTAGGTTAAGGTTTCATATACAGGGTGTTCGGGATAAATGACGAGTTTTAATGTCACTTTTTTCAGGAAGAAGTTGACGTATCGTTAAACAGTCAACGACGTTGGAGAGCATAAAGTAAAGATTTAGTTGAAAAAAGATAGCCAGGTATCAAAATACTGACGTGTTGACTGCTGCTCAATGCTCTGTAAACACTGTAAAAACTGTAAAACGTGACATGGACAGCTACAACGGAGACTACGAAACCGTGATCAGCATAAAGGGACACACAGGGCGTTCTGACTGCGTCCGCACGCCGGAATTCACCCAACAGCTGCAGGAGAAGGTGATGGAAAACGAACAAGGAATCTGGGTTTTGGCGAGACAGATGGGTGTTAGAGTCGCCCCATGAAGCTGACCCTGAATGAGGACCTTTACTACCACTTTTGGAGCGAGGGGCAAGGAGAACCGCTTGGCGAAGTCTAAGAAACTATTGAGCAAGCTGAAGCATCCTGTTGAGTAGGAGAAGACCTAGTTCTTCTCAGACGAAAATAACTTCTCTCATAACCAACTGCACACCATCCAGGTGACTTACCTTCAATCGATGCGACGTTCCATGTATCATGAAGATCAAGTTGCCCCCCAACTCTGAGGCTTTTCGGGTGCATCTCTAGTGAGAGTGATGTCATGTTGCTCCACCTCTTTGAGCAGAGTCTTAGGCCCAATTCAGACCGTTATGTGGAACTGCTGGAGACTATGGTAAATCCTGGCTTGAGAGGGTTGCTGCTGGAAGGTGATACGTCCGGAAAAAAGTCAGGAGTGGTTATCAGAGAATTTCTACTTCACAAGCGCCACTTTCTGGCCTCCTAATTCCACAGATTTTAATCCCATGGGTTACTATGCGTAGGACTCAGTTAAGAAAGGCAATACCCGCTCTGCCTTCAAAACCAAGAACGAGCTGGTGGCCAAGATAAAGGTGTTGGTCGAAGATCTTCCCAAGGACACAGTGAAGAACGCATGCGCTAGGTTCCGGAGCCATCTTCAGGGCCTGATGGAAGCTGAGGGCGAATACTTTGAGTAAACTTATCTTCCAACCATAATCTAGTTGATATTTTTAAAATACATTTATTTTTGGCCGATATATTGCGGGGGTAGGGGGTTCTGTTATGCAAATAGTCAAATTTAGCCCGAACTTCCTGTCGATTATTGCCTTAACTCCACGCAACCATACAGTCAGAATTATATTTTCAAATCATAGATTTCACCTCTTCCTTCAACTTTCTACCCTCCTTTTGTCTATTTTCCTTATTTATCACTTGTCTTCCTGTTTCTTCGAATATTTCTTTATTCTTATAAATCGTGTTAATCTTCCTCGAGGGAAGGCTGCCCCACGACCAACGTGGTTGAAGTTATTTAGCTCCAAATGTACTTTTTCGACATCTGTGCTGATGCGGTGTTGAAACGATGACCTCACTTACTCAAAAGCAAAATAAGAATGAATAATATTTAATTGGCCCCAAATTGTTTTCACATAATCACAATTGTTTCCGTATGAAATTCTCCTGGACCCAAAACAAGGTCAACATACCAGAGTCGCGTGCTCTCAATTATTTCGATAATTTTGAAAAAAAAGTAGTATAAGTTACTATCCGATAGACCGACATAGTAAATTATAGAAGAGCGTGCACGCAATTAAAAATATTTACTATAGGATTTACCTTGATAGAGATACTTAAATGTTGTGCCAATATTTACCTAACATCCGATTAGTTTTGAAGGTTGTATTTTAAAAGATCGCAGCGAAAATGGTCTTAAATGCATCACTATTACCTCAGGGTAGTCGTTAATATCTCATTGTAACGAGCGAAAATAAACTAAATGCTCCAAAGAGTGAACAACATTCTTTACTTTTTACAAACATTTTTTTTATAATGATATATGGAAAGTCAATTTTTAATAAAATATAATAAAAGTGAGTTGAATCATTACATTGAACTTTGGGCTAAAGGAACATCCGTCGAGCAACGAAGATCCTAAATCGATTTTCTGTCATTTCGAGATTGGAAGCAGCCGCCCTGCATTAAGAACGAGCGTAATGCGAGATTTGGATGTATGTAGATGAAATATCTGAGTTTAAAGAAACAAATTATCCTGCGGTGCTTGCAAACATCTGTCAGACGAAGATTAGCTGGTGGCCGAAAATCAAGGGAAGAGAGAGAGAGTAGTCAAAGTCAAAAGCAGTGAGAGGGAATTGGAGAATGAACCCGATGGCAACAATTTTGTACCAGAGTATCAACATTACCTGAAGTTCAGTACTTAAGTGGACATGTCTTACGAATTAAACCGAGCCAGATTGTGATTAATGTTACGGGAGAGAAACTCAACACACTAAACAAGATAATCATCTACACAAACAAGCTAGTACAACTTTCAATCTATCTAATGCAATTAAAATGCAATTTTACCCTTCTAATACAATATATGTACACAACCGGAATACATCAAACAAGACATTTCCATCAAACCCAAATACATATGAAACCATCATATTACTAGACAAGAACGCTTTTCGAATTAATCTGGCACGCGTTTCTCAAATTAGTGATGTCTCATTTTTCAAAATGTTTCGAACAAAGGTAAGTTAACAAGGAAATAATGATTTATATGTTCTATAAATGCTCGAATATTTGGGGGATGCGTGCTGCGAGGCTTTGCAGGGTTCTGTCATATATTGATATTTTTCCTTACACGTTATTTTAGAAAATTTATTATAGTAAAAAATAGCCGCATTTATTTGAATATTTTTTTATATTGATGATTAAAATTTAAATAAACCAGGCAATGGCTTCGCCACTTTCCCCTACGGGGGAGCTTGCTCTTTACTACTAAGATTAAAATTTAAAATCTAAAAAAAAAAGCAGCTATGGTTAAATTTTTATAAATTTTGTGAACTTCGCCAATTATAATAATTTTAAAAGGGAACTCTAAACTAAATTGCCCCCCTTTCAAAATATCACGTTGTTAAAATATGGAGTTATAGAAGATATATAAAAATAAATTTTCTGAACTTCACCATTTGTAATTCTCTGGGTTTTCAAAATTTCACAAAATTTCGATACATATATTTATTTCTGAACTTCACCATTTTGTTTTTCATCATCACTAACTCTATAATTTAAGAAGGCGATATTTTTGAGTATTTGAATAATAATTTCATCTAAGTTTGGTTATGACTTTTTTTTATCAAAGTTATTTCTAATAACTCTTTTGTAATATCCAAAAACAAAATGGTGAAGTTCAGAAATAAATATAAGTATCGAAATTTTGTGAATTTTTTAAACCCAAAGAATTACAAATGGTGAAGTTCAGAAAATGTATTTTTATATATCTTCTATTCTTCTTCTTCTCCATAACTATATTTTGTGGCAACGTGATATTTTGAAGGAGGGAAAATTTAGTTTAAAGTTCCTTTTTAAAATTACAAGCCGCTGCTCTCTTCCTTAACAGGAAGAGCTTGGTTACACAGGCACCCCTGCGGGGTGTGGCCTACGGCCCTATTTGCTAATCTTAACCGCCTTTTTAATCCCCTTTATACTCTTTATTTTAACACCCTGAACACCCTTTTCTTCTTCTTCTTCTTCTTCTTCGTCTTCTTCGCGCAATTAGAAAGAGTGCAGCGTAGGGCTACAAAATTAATTCCCGAGCTGAGAAACAGGCCCTACGAGGAAAGACTCAGGGCATTAGATTTGCCATCTCTCGAAGGCAGAAGATTACGTGGCCAGCTAATAGAAGTATTTAAAATATTGAAAGGATTTTCATACGTTGATTATAGGAATTTGTTCGAATTGGATCATAGGGGAAACACTCGCCAACACGGATTAAAATTAGTGAACAAGCGATTTAACACTAGTATAGCCCAAAACTATTTTACTTTTAAAATTACTCAAATTTGGAATAGGCTACCCACCCACGTAGTAGATAGTACGTCAGTAAATATGTTTAAAAACCGTCTCGACGCGCACTTAAATAGTATAAATATAACGTAGTCTGAGCACAGTAAATAAAAACGTCTTTTGCAAAAGAAGTTTGGAGTGGAGGAACAACGAGAGTAAAAATGATGAGTAAAAATGATGCCAGTGATTTCTCTTGCATGTGTAGTTTAGATATCCATTTTCTTTTCCGCCTATCCTATAAATAGTCTTACTATCCTAAAATTAGATTTTCACCACTAGCAGTCGAGGGCTGCGGAAGTTGAGAAGAAAAACTTTCTATCACTCCCCCACCCCTAGGTTGAAGTAGTTAAGAATAAGTTATTTAAGCTGGAAAAAAAGAAAATTGGTGGAAATTTGGTAACCCTGTTTTGAACCAAACTGTTTCAAAAGATTTCGACAGTACTGCTTGAAATACAGCAATAATATAAAAAATTTCTTTCACTAAATTTAATCTATTTTATTTTTAAATGTTCTATATAGTTTATTTATAACAAATATATTAAATTGTGACTGTGAACGAAATTCAGCGTAAAATGTGAAATGATTAATTGCGGAAACTACAACTTTTAATGCAAACAAGAAAGAATTAGAAAACAGAATATACAATTCTTTCATTAATTATTTTAGTCTCCCTAAGTTTAATCCCTCCCTCAAAGGATCTTCTAAAAACTCCATCTTCAATTTGATACTGATATCCTCGTTCAACTCTTTATGTATTAATGGCAGCAAGTTTACTTTTATTGGGGAATTTTATCGTCAGAAGTTTGGAATGGCAATGGGAAATTGCTTTTTCCCTCTCCTTCCGAACATACGGTATTTGGAATTATTTGAAATAAACTACATACTTTTTACTACAGATATTCATGCATGTTCAGCTGCTTTGATGATGTAACCTGACGATGGTCGAATAATTTAGATATAAATTTATTTAAATTCATTTGAACAGTCTTTTCAACTATATCAAATTTGGTCTAGAAATATATATATATATATATATATATATATATATATATATATATATATATATATATATATATATATGAATACATTAAACCACATTGAAAGAGAAAACGGAATAATTTTTCCTTGCAGTAATAAATTTATTACCTTTTTTCGAAAAAATCCGTGCAGGGAAGCGATTCGAACCAGGCACACTGAGGCAGCGACCACCGCTTCGATCACAGTTAAAAGTATGCCGTTAGTACACTATGCTACGCAGAGAACCAAACAATTCTATGAATAGAATAGCTTTTAAGGAACACTTTGGCAAGCTCGAAAGGAGACTATGAAAGAAATAGAAAATTAATTGGAAATTCAAAGAATAAATGATGAATAGTTAAACGCGTGGCAGATATACAAATGTATATATCTCTCAAAGTAGCGAGAGAGAATGATGAAAATGAATCCATTAAACCACATTGAAAGAAAAATTATTCCGTTTTCTCTTTCAATGTGGTTTAATGGATTCATTTTCATCATTCTCCCGCGCTACTTTGATATATATATATATATATATATATATATATATATATATATATATATATATATATATATAATGGTATCTGTCCTTTTCTAAATTTGTTATTACATTGGGCAGCAACTTGGTTTCAAATACAAGAGGTATCGAAAACCTACTCAGCCAGATTTTATGTTCATTGGTATTCTATACGTTGCATCTTTGTTAAGCGTATTTATATTCAATGTTTTTAACTCCCTGAAGAATTACCTCTCCTGAAATACTGATAGGGAGATCTCCATTATTTGTCATATAGGCTTCTAGAAACTTTGTTATCCACTTTGTTGGTTAAATGAGTGTAAGAGTGTTGACTATTCACAGGCACAACAAATCATATAGAATGTTCAAGATTTCCGTAAAAGAGAAATAGTAGAATCTATATTAATAGGAGAAATTCCCAATTTTAATTTGTTAGATGGGCAATTGAAATGCAGCCCCCATTCCCGTAACCTCATCTTAAATGGCTTAGTCAACGATCTTAGATTCCCCCTCCCCCCCCCCTGATTAATGACCTTTTTCACCCGTTTTGTGTTTTTTTTCTGTTCTGTACACTATTCATAGACTTTTGTAACAATTGCAGTCTCGGTATACGACTGAAGAGGGTATGATAAACTACATACCGAAACTAGTCTCGTGAATTAAACCTTTGGCTCCTATACAGTGGTTTGACTATCATATATATATATATATATATATTATATATATATATATATATATATATATATATATATATATATATATATATATATATATATATATATATACACTATCAGAAATACCCGCCATTTACCCGAAATAAAAATCTGTGTTCAGAAATAAAGTAAGACTTTTTATCCAAGGCATTCATTCCCTGGGATAAAAAGTCATATGGTAATTAAATCGAGATAACCATTGTTTGAAATTCTTATAATGTGGCATAAAAATATCTTTACTGAATAATAGAGAAATAGGGTGAGAGAGGTGGACTAAGAGGGGTAAAATAGTTAGGGAACATATACAGGATTAGGGATGGGGGGTGAATGGGGAGAGGTGATGGTATGGGGTATAGGGAGGATAGGGGAAAAGGGAGGTGAAGGGAGGAAGAGATGATCACAATTGTTTTGAAAGATCAAAGAGGAGGAAGGCCAACAGACCTAAGGGCTGATAGCGAGCGTAGCGAAGCCATGGCTTATTTATATATATATATATATATATATATATATATATATATATATATATATATATATATATATATATATATATATATATATATATATATATATATATACACGAGGGGCGGTCAATAAGTTTTGCGAATCGGAAGGGCAAACCAGAGGAAGGGGGATGGCCGTTTGTGGTGGTGTTAAGACAAGTAATGACAAGTCAGGACCTGCAGCCACACGCTCCTGCCTCGTCTATTTAAGAAGCAGTAGCTGATAGCAGATCGTCAGTTACAAATTTTTCAACAATGGAGAAGGTTGAGCACCGCGCAGTGATTAAATCTTTGACTAAGGAAGGCAAGAATGCAAAAGAGGTCCATGAACGCATGGTTGCAGTGTACACCGACACCGCCCCTTCCTATGCAACCATTGCTCGCTGGAATAGGGAGTTCCGCCATGGTCGTGAGTCCCTTGAAGAGGACCCCCGTCCAGGACGCCCGTCAGACGTGACCAACGAGGACAATATGGCCCGTGTGGAGAGGATCATCCTCGAAAATCGACGGGTGAAGGTCGAAGAAATCGAGCGAGAACTTGGAATATGACATGGAAGTGTTATCAACATCATTCACTACAATTTGGCCATGACCAAGGTCTGTGCCCGTTCGGTCCCTAGAAACCTCACGTCGTCAAAGTCCACAAGGCCAGAGTTGCACAAGCTGCCCTGCGCGAGTGCGGATTTGAGGAGCTGAACCATTCCCCCTACAGTCCAGATCTGACCCCTAACGACTAATTTTTATTCCGCTAGCTCAAGGCTGCACTGTGTGGACGCCGGTTTGGGGAAGATTAAGATGTCCAGCTCGCCGTCCAGGAGTGGATTGAACAGCAGTCGGGAGATTTCTGGTTGTCAGGAATTCGAAGCCTCAGAGACAAGTGGCACAAGTGCATTGAAGTCGAGGGTAGTTATATTGAAAAATAATAAAACACTTTTGCTCATATCTCGTTTCATTATATCTGAATTGAAAAACTTATTGACCATCCCTCGTATGATAGTCAACCCAAAGGTTTAATTTACGAGACTAGTTTCGGTATGTAGTTTATCATACCCTCTTCAGTCGTATACCGAGACTGCAATTGTTACACAAAACGGGGGGAAAAGGTCATTAATCAAGGGGTGTGAGTCTAAGATCGTTGACTAAACTGTTTACGATGAGGTTACGGGAATGGGGGCTGCATTTCAATTGCCCATCTGACTAATTAAAATTGGGAATTTCTCCTATTAATATAGATTCTACTATTTTTCTTTTATGGAAATCTTTACAATTATATATGATTTGTGCCTTTGAATATTTAATTTGTTGGTTGAAATTGCTAATATGATTAAAAATACGGGATGTGGTACGGCCTCGTCTGACATCACCTTCATGTTCAGAAATTCCTTTTGTTAAGGTTCTTCCGGTCTCTCCTATGTAGAATGAGGGACAGTTTGTAGAGCCACACAGGATTAAATATACACCTGCTTCATTTGGCTGATCCACGGGCTTGGTCGAAGGGAAAGATTCAAGGATAGATAAAGGATATTTAAATGTGGTTAGGCCTGGGGAAATAACTTTGTTCACTCCCCTGAGGAGGGAAGAAAAGGGGAGGAATAGACACTTCGTATTACTAAATTTGTTTTTATCCTTGGGACGGTAATAAATAGATTTTGCTTTAGATAAACTCTCATTGATAACGTGGAGGGGATAATTTAATTCAATGAAGCCGCAGGTTATATATGTAATCTCGTCTTCTAGAAAGCTTTCTAGAACACGAGAGAATATATATATATATATATATATATATATATATATATATATATATATATATATATATATATATATATATATTAAGTGAGCAGAGGGGTTACGTGTTGCCAGGCGTTTACGTATTTTTAGGATAAATAAGAAGGCTAAATTTAGGAAGTTCATTATTATATTATAACTTCTTGGTACCGACGTTTCGGGTAGGGACCCATTCTCAAGGATGTGAGATTATAAATATATACAAACATAATAATTTTTAGATAAGTTATCAGATATTTATAAATAGTTTATATGGGAAATGAACTTCCTAAATTTAGCCTGCTTATTTATCATATATATATATATATATATATATATATATATATATATATATATATATATATATATATATATATATATATATATATATATCTGGCAGCATAAGCCTGAACGTGAGAGATGCTTGCTAGTTTGCACGCCATCCACAATGACGGATAAATTTCGGTCTTACATACAAAAGATGCGTTCGCTTTTCACTTCATTATTTACCATCCTACAAAACAGTTTCGGGTGGATGTGAACTTTGGAAATGCGAACGGGAAAGGTTTATTTAGGGAAAAGATATGTCCTCTTGCGTCTTGGAACCGTTAGCTCAGTAGTAGAGCACTAATCTAGATAACCAGATGTCTGAGGTTCGAGTCCTTGCCGGGGCGATGTTTTTTTTTTTTCTCTCGTTGCTTTTTCGAGGTCATCTCCTGTAAGATCTCTGTTCTCCTGATCTGTTTAACCTTTGCACACACCTCCTATATCAGGTCGCATAAGCCTGAACGTGGTACATGCTTGCTAGTTTGCACGCCAACCACAACTGACAAATACCGACCTAAAGCGAGAGTAACTTTCATCTTCGACAAAACAATCCTTCCAGATGCTAATACCATTAGTAATTAAAATACTTATATACTTTCTTCTTTACCTAAAAAATTAAACAATGCCTTTTATACCGACCGTACTACATTTAGAATCCTTCCTCTCATACTAAATCCAAAGAGAACATCAGGTTGAAACTAATCCTCCAGCATCTTAAATAAATTAATCTTGGGAGGCATTAAAAAGTGTAACATATTTTAAATGGATAAAGATTAGTGAGATTCTTAGGTGATCGCCATTAAAAATCTGTGGATTGTGTGGAGAAAAGGAAAAAGGGGAAATATAAAATAACAAAATTGGACCATTTTAACTGGAAAAAATGGGAAAATTCTGAATAATCCTTAATATATTCTTATACTAACTTGTTGCGTGTCTTGTTCTTGCACAGAAAGGAGAAAATACATACATGTGAGCGCTTTTGCTTGTTTTGTTTTTTTTGGGGGGGGGAGAAGTTTTAAGATGTCCCAGTCGGAGTTCTTTATATGTATAGTAATAGATGGAAGGAGATTCGAAAGGTGTCCAAAAGTTGGTTGACAAATTTAATGTAGAAGGATACCAGTGATCTAAATTGCCTGTGTTGGTTCTTTTAAAATTGAAAAATCGTCTAGGAGGGTCCTAGGGTTTGATAATATAACCCTAGTAAGAACATTTTTATGGTCAATAATGGAGTATTCAGGTTTGTTTTACTAATCCCAAGGGATAATTACGAACATGTGAGCTGCGATAATCTTAAATAAAACTCGTGTTTACATCGCGAGCAGTTAATATTCCTAAAAGACCCAAGGATCGTAGCAGCTGTGGCACTTTTGTTATCACGGAGGCGTCGTAATTCGAGTGGTTTTGGTAAAATCGGGTTCAAAATTGGTGGAAGTGAAAGGATCTTTAAGAATACGTAAGATTTTAGACCGGAGAAGGGAGGTAAGATGTTCTATATAAGGAAAATTATGAAATCGTTCTCTTTAGGGATATTGTAAAGGGGAACTTGTTGGAGGGGGGGCATCTTTGTATTAAGAAATTTAAAAAGAGTTCGACCGAATACGCTTAACCGGTATCCGTTTTGGGGAAAGTAAAATGGGAGGAAGGTGAGTTTGTTGTGAAAGCTAAGGTAGGAGGAGACGAGGTTAAAGTAAATTCTTAAAATAATTTAGTTTAATTTTCCTGGCACAGTAACAGAGAAAGTGGTATCTAGTACCAAGAGAATAAATGTCGATGATAGAAATCCTAAAATGTTGCTTTTATTGTTAATCCTTAAACTATATATACAGGGTGTCCCCCCCCCCCAAAAAAAAAACGGGCCTGCACACACACTTTTTGTCATATATCCTTAATTCATTCACTAATCACCCTTACTTTGCAGGACATGACAGAAGCAACGCCTGTGAACACAACTATTTTTTTTTTAGGAACTCATCTGGCAACTGCCTACTTGGGCATTAGTCGCCGTATTAAAACTGGCCTAGTTCTAGGCTACTTTAAAATAAAATTAAAGAGAAAAAAGAAACACCCCCAAAAGGGGGAAAATAAGCAAGCTGGTGCGTCAGGGAGAGGTCCCCCGGAGCAGGAGCGTGAAACCAAAGGAAAAAAAAAACAAATGCAAAAAACAAAACAAAAAAATAAACCTTGCTTAAATAATAGGGAGAAGGCCGGCCTCCGCCAAGAAGTCAACAAGTCAATGTGCACGAATCTGTCCCGAGTACAAGGGACAGGCAGTAGCGACCCCGCCCATCCCGGTACCGGTACAGGTATCGTGCGCGAAGATAACCCAGACTGGGACATTCAACAAGAATGTGCCGAACAGTCTGGGGGACGACGCAGTCGTTGCAATAGAGCGCAGGTAAGCGCTCCATCAAATATCGATGCGTCACACGAGTGTGTCTGATTCGGAGACGACAGAAAGCAACCTGAAGCCGCCGCGGCATTAGGGGATAGGTCCATGGGAACAGTCGCGGCGCAATGGCACGCAACTTTAAGTTCCCTTCGACCGTCTCCCATCTTCTTTGCCAAGCAGTCCGAAGAGATGCCCGTATTCCTGCCATGTAGTCGGTGTGAGGAAGAGCGAAACGCTGGTCTGGTCGCAGAGTCCTCGTGAACTCTTTGTCGCCTCATCGTCGCGCTCATTCCCCGCAATTCCTACATGTCCAGGAATCCAACAGAAGATAATCTCGACATCCACCCGGCTCGCCAAAACTGTGGCGTCATGGATATTGCGAACCAGGGGATGTGGAGATTCCAATGCCCCGAGAGCACTCAGGGTGCTTTGTGAGTCGCTATATATCACAATCCAGTCTCCGAACCGGGCCCGTCGCGTGATCTCCCGAACCGAGTGGTGTATTGACACCAGCTCGGCCGGGAAAACAGACGCAGCGCCTGACAGAGCCCGGCTGACTTCAAACAGAAGGGATACGGCGTGGAAGCCGACCCCTTCTTGGGACTTGGAGCCATCCGTATACACTGGCACGGTTCCAGCGTGACACGAGGTGTGCTCCAAAGAAGTCGAACGCAATACTCCCGGCGAGGTACAAACTTTGGGAGCAGAGGCGTGGTGACAAATATACAAATGTGGTACCCTCCAGGGTGGCGTCCTGGGCAGAACCAGGGGCGCCACCGGCCCGAGAGCTATACCTAGCTCTCGAAGGAGTTTCCTGGCCCTAAACCCAAAGGGCTTAGGGTATGAATGGCGTCTCTCGGCAGCATAGGCACCGTCGAGATTAGCTGCGGATGCAGTGAGATCTGTTGGCGACTGAGGGAGGCGCCGGGCTTGCGCGTACAGGCGAGTGATGCACTGCACGCGGCGAAGAGCGAGTGGCATCTCCCCAGCATCGACCAATAGGCTCTCAATAGGGAGAGTGCGGAAGGCACCGGTCGCAAGGCGAAGGCCGGTGTTGTGGATCGAATCCACCTTCCGCAATAAACGTTCGGATGCGGATGCATAAAACTCGCATCCGTAGTCGAGCTTCGAACGAACAAAGGATCGATAAAAAAGTTGGGCAATAGCCCTATCAGCGCCCCAAGCGCTGAACGTCACGGAACGGAGAATATCCATGGCGCGGGTACAAGAGACCCTAAGGCTGCGTGTGATAGAACGGGTTGAAGCTGCGTTAATTTCAACTCCTATCCCATATTATTTAAAACCACGATGCTGCCCACGTGCATCTTCGATTCGAGGCTTGGAGTCTTATCACAGCTACCGGATGTCAATGTTTAAACAAGGAGGTTATCGTCCCCCCGTTCGCCCCATACGCCGACCTCGCCAGATTGAGTTAGGCTTATGAGCAGATAAGGCATTGTTCTCCGGCCCGGCTGTGCGTTCCCTCCAAGCTTTCACTCCATTTTTCCCCCACGCCAAGGAGATGTCCTGGCTATTTATATGGAAACTTTACCACTAAGATCAGATTGGAGATCCAGATTTTCGTCGCGAAACATCACCACGACCCTCTCTCCCTTTGTGCGCCAAGGGACCTCGACCTCGAGATTCGCCATCACTTGTCCAGAAGGAGGACAATATTCCTTGAGTGCCAAAGGTTCGAGCCTTTTGTGACGCCAAGTCCCCAAGGTTTCCCCCCTGTTGTTCAAAGGAGAACAGCCATTGTTCGTTTTGAGCCCTTCGCCAAGAAACGGTTCTCACCCCCCCCTGTTCAAAGGAGAACAGCATTAGAACAGCCATTGTTCGTTTTGAGCCCTTCGCCAAGAAACGGTTCTCATCCCCCCCCTGTTGTTCAAAGGAGAACAGCATTAGAACAGCCATTGTTCGTTTTGAGCCCTTCGCCAAGAAACGGTTCTCACCCCCCCCCCTGTTGTTCAGAGGAGAACAACATCAGAACAGCCATTGTTCTTGAGCCCGTAGACAAGAGACGGTTCTTATCCCCCCTTTGTTCAGAAGAGAACAACCTAGAACAGCCATTGTTCTTCAAGCCGTTCGTCGAGAAACGGTTCTCCTTCCCAAGACGCCACGTCAGGATCCTTTTATTCCCCCCCCTTCGGCTGGAACTCGCCAGCGGACCGAAACTCCGCGCCACCTTCCCCTGCACCACTAGTGCAAAAGTTACGTAAGCCAAACGTCACCTTTGAGTATTGATCCCTTTTGTCAATTCTATCCTGTTCTTTAAATGGTTTATCGAACCATCCCATCTCTTTAACTCGATATTTGTTTTACCTTTTTTAAATCCTTTAAATCCTCCGATTAGCCGAGCCCCCACAACCCTTTTCATTCTCTGTTTATGTCAATATTTTCCGTCTTGTGTTTATTGATAGTTATTATTAATAAAACTCTATTTTATTAATGATAGCAATATTATTATCCTTGAGCTCAGTTCCACTTCTTAAGCATATCGAAGATACATAATATCGGCCGCCAGACAGTAACGCACTCTAAAGATAATTAAGGAAGTTCCCTCAACGAATAGTGATATATGGAATATCGTCGGGAGTCATTCTACGACATATATATATATACTATTTAAATTTGGTATCAGGTGTGTAAGGTTTAACGCTATATCTTTGCAAACACTGGTCTCAGTCGAGTAAAGCATAGTGTTATTCGTTATAATAATAGAATATAGTAGTTCCCTTTTGTTTTAACGATTGCTATCCCCTTTTTTTTTAAACTTAAGAAGCTGGAGTAGCTCAAGGAACGGTTATAATAATTTGTTTGTGTTTTTTTTTTGTGATTTTAGTCAGCGGTTATTTAGAGTAAGAAACCAAGTACGAATACGTCAGTGCCCATATTTAGGTAGGCTAATTCTATAGAGGCATAATTCTTGTTGCAAGGAATTTTAGTTGGTTGACTAGTGCGCCCCCAAGTGCAAAGATGACTCAGTTCGAAATCTTTAAAGCGCAAGGAGAATCCTTGGGACTTTCCGGAAAAGAACTAATTAAGTACATAAGAGAGGAATGGATAAGACAAGTGGACCTTCACCATCAGATTAATTTAGCTCGGATTGAAGCAAAATTTCAAAGAGAAAAGGAAGAAATAGAAAGGGAAATAGTAATCCGACGAGAGGAACGAGAAAGAGAAATACAACGAGAGGAACGAGAAAGAAAAATACAACGAGAAGAACGAGAAAGAAAAATACAACGAGAAGAACGAGAAAGAGAAAAACAACGAGAGGAACGAGAAAGAGAAATACAACGAGAAGAACGAGAAAGAAAAATACAACGAGAAGAACGAGAAAGAAAAATACAACGAGAAGAACGAGAAAGAGAAAAACAACGAGAGGAACGAGAAAGAAAAATACAACGAGAAGAACGAGAAAGAGAAATCCAACGAGAAGAAAGAAGGAAGGATTCGCGCTCCTTCCCAGGAAAGCTGACAAAGTTTCCGAGCCCCGTAAAACCCCAAAACTTCTTTCCCCAAAACCAACAACGGGACTCCAAACCTCCCGTTAAGATTTCTCCTCCATCTCTCTTCCCGAAGCGACCAATAATATGCTTCATCTGTGGTGTAGAAAACCACATGAGCTGGAACTGCCCCCAAAATTCTAGACTTAAAAGCGGACCAGCCCACCAAGTTCACCAGATTAATGCGACCCCGGCTCCCCCGGTGGTGCCTACCCAAGCAGAAACTTCTTCCCCTCCGTCAGGCCACCAGGTAAATTTTGTTTTTGATAAAAGTTCATCGGGAACTTTGAAATATGAGGAGGGCAGCGTGGACAGCTGCCGAGTATCGACTCTCGTCAGGGACACAGGATGTACATGTTTCATCGTGTCCGACGAACTCCTCCCAGTGGCCTCTAACCACGAAAAATTTGCGGTGGTACATGACCACCTTGGGCGGGCGAACCGATTCCCCGTCGCTAGATGTTACCTGCAGTGTCAATATTATAATGGCTGGGCTGAAGTCATTGTAGCACCCATACAATTATGTTCCGTACTTATAGGGCAGAGCCCCCAAGTAAGTTTCGACCCTGTGTTTCAGGCCGCCCTTCCTCAAGGCCGAGATAAGAAAGAAGCCCAGGAGCCCGTCCCCATCAGAACCCCGATACCGTCCGATTTCTCGGAGACCCCTAACCAGGACTCTAGGACGGCACAAAAGGAGTGTGAATCACTAACACCCTTAGGTGATAAGGCCCCAGACAAGGACACGGAGACTGTCCCTGGACCCCAAGAAAAAAAGAACCCCCAACGCGCCCATGGAGATACCTTCGTAGAACTGGACGAAGCATCGGCGCTTGAAGAGGATTGCCCCGCGGAGTCCCTTAATGTAATCCAGACAGTGTGCATCCAACCTGATGCCGATTGCCCTCTTCCTTCCCTACCAGGCGAGTCTTTGGAACCCTCTGACCTGGATAGTGACGCGCAGCTGACACCACGTCAGAAGAGTCAGCTACAAGAACTAATTAAATGGAGTCACCATTTACCCGCCCTATTAGCTCTTTTCGAGCGACTGCGCGAAAATGGCCTCACCATTGGCCCCAGCAAATGCCATTTTGCCCACGAAACCATCAAATATTGGGGTTTCAAAATAGGACAAAGCAAGTTAGGTCCCTACGAGAACAAGATTAAGGCAATCGCCGACATGCCCCTCCCGATTAAAAAGAAGCCATTAAGATCGTTCCTAGGATCAGCTTCTCCCTATCAGCGATTTGTTCCGAATTTCGCTGCAATTTCGGCCCCCCTATGCCCCCTTCAAAAAAAGAATTTTCCCGATCGTTTACGTTGGAATGATGTCGCTGTTTCCCATTTTAATCAGCTCAAAAGTAAGTTCATTTCTGCCCCCATTTTAAAGTTGCCCAACCCGGAAAAATCCTTTGGGGTTAAGACCGACGTGAGCAACGAGAGCATTGGAGGTGTACTCCTTCAATACGTGGATGACGGAACGAGTCATCCAGTTGCATATGCTAGTCGTCAATTATTACCACGCGAAAAGAGATATGCCACTAGAGAAAAGAAAGCTCTATCAATTATCTGGGTCATAGACAAATTCAAGCTGTACTTGATATGTAAAGAATTTCAAATAGGAACCGACCACCGTCCGTTAGCCTATATTAGGAATGTGAGACACTGAAACGGCCGCATCATGCGCTGGAGTTTACTCTTGCAAGAGTATCAGTTTAAAATAAATTAGATAAAAAGTTCCGATAACCAGGTCGCTGACGCACTCGGTAGGAATGCGTTACCGAATAGCGTAGAGTAAGTGTATTCATAGGATTAGTATCTCCCTGTAGGTATATACCGTCTTGTACGACTTAAATTAAGATTGTCTTATAATATAATTAATTAATGTATATGTCTGACTTTTGTAACGCTCAATGTCTAATTTTTTGTATGTATATATATTTGTACCCATTAATTTACGTATAAATTATTTTGTCCTATATGTACTAATTTTATATCATTTCATTGTTCCATGCCCCTTTTTTTATTAAGTTGTATTAAAGGTTATTTTCCCCTGTAATCTAAAATCAAAATAATCATATGTATTGAGGTAATACTAGTTAGGTGCAGGAAGGTACGGTTGGTACAAGAAAACGAGTTCCCTACAACGGAGCTCTATCGTTGTCCCTTCTCTCTCTTTTTTTCGAAGTGACAACTTCCCCTGGAATGGAGGGGTGTGATAGAACGGGTTGAAGCTGCGTTAATTTCAACTCCTATCCCATATTATTTAAAACCACGATGCTGCCCACGTGCATCTTCGATTCGAGGCTTGGAGTCTTATCACAGCTACCGGATGTCAATGTTTAAACAAGGAGGTTATCGTCCCCCCGTTCGCCCCATACGCCGACCTCGCCAGATTGAGTTAGGCTTATGAGCAGATAAGGCATTGTTCTCCGGCCCGGCTGTGCGTTCCCTCCAAGCTTTCACTCCATTTTTCCCCCACGCCAAGGAGATGTCCTGGCTATTTATATGGAAACTTTACCACTAAGATCAAATTGGAGATCCAGATTTTCGTCGCGAAACATCACCACGACCCTCTCTCCCTTTGTGCGCCAAGGGACCTCGACCTCGAGATTCGCCATCACTTGTCCAGAAGGAGGACAATATTCCTTGAGTGCCAAAGGTTCGAGCCTTTTGTGACGCCAAGTCCCCAAGGTTTCCCCCCTGTTGTTCAAAGGAGAACAGCCATTGTTCGTTTTGAGCCCTTCGCCAAGAAACGGTTCTCACCCCCCCCTGTTCAAAGGAGAACAGCATTAGAACAGCCATTGTTCGTTTTGAGCCCTTCGCCAAGAAACGGTTCTCATCCCCCCCTGTTGTTCAAAGGAGAACAGCATTAGAACAGCCATTGTTCGTTTTGAGCCCTTCGCCAAGAAACGGTTCTCACCCCCCCCCCTGTTGTTCAGAGGAGAACAACATTAGAACAGCCATTGTTCTTGAGCCCGTAGACAAGAGACGGTTCTCATCCCCCCTTTGTTCAGAAGAGAACAACCTAGAACAGCCATTGTTCTTCAAGCCGTTCGTCGAGAAACGGTTCTCCTTCCCAAGACGCCACGTCAGGATCCTTTTATTCCCCCCCCTTCGGCTGGAACTCGCCAGCGGACCGAAACTCCTTCGCGCCACCTTCCCCTGCACCACTAGTGCAAAAGTTACGTAAGCCAAACGTCACCTTTGAGTATTGATCCCTTTTGTCAATTCTATCCTGTTCTTTAAATGGTTTATCGAACCATCCCATCTCTTTAACTCGATATTTGTTTTACCTTTTTTAAATCCTTTAAATCCTCCGATTAGCCGAGCCCCCACGACCCTTTTCATTCTGTTTATGTCAATATTTTCCGTCTTGTGTTTATTGATAGTTATTATTAATAAAACTCTATTTTATTAATGATAGCAATATTATTATCCTTGAGCTCAGTTCCACTTCTTAAGCATATCGAAGATACATAATATCGGCCGCCAGACAGTAACGCACTCTAAAGATAATTAAGGAAGTTCCCTCAACGAATAGTGATATATGGAATATCGTCGGGAGTCATTCTACGACACTGCGAATATGAGCCTCCCAGGTGAGGCGTCGGTCGAATACAAGACCAAGGAAACGGTGCAATTCAACCACATCCAGGTGCCCCCTATTTCGAAACCAATCCGGGTCGGAGTGGAGCCGTGGATGGCGGCAGAAGTGCACCACCTTAGTCTTGGCCAAAGAAAACCGAAACCTGTGTACTTCGGCATAGCGAGAGACGCAGTTCAATGCCTGGTGGTGTCGACGCTCCAGAGTTGGCATCTGGGCCGCGCCAAAAGAGATCGAAAGGTCGTCCACGTAGAGCGTAGCGAGAACATCTTCTGGCAGCACCGAGGGGATGCCGTTGATGCTCAGGGCAAAGAGTGTGACACTGAGGACACTTCCCTGCGGGACACCCTCTTCCTGCTCTTTTTGGCCGGGGAGGGCTCCCCCCACTCGTACGTGGAATCGACGATCTCGCAAAAATTCAGATATAAACATTGGGAGGCGTCCCCTCGCCCCCATCGTGTGGAGAGTTTCCATGATACTGGATCGCCATGCGGTGTCATAGGCCTTTTCCAGATCGAAAAAGACCGTGGCGTAGTGCTGTCTACAAAGGAAAGCCTCGCAGACGGCATTTTCCAGTTGGAGCAGAGGATCCGACGTCGAGTGGAACTTGCGCAAGAGGTTAGAGAGATTGGTCGGAAACCGGTCGGATGAGAGTGATCTCTCCCCGGTTTTAGAAAGGCAAGCACAGTAACGACTCTGTGGAGGCGCGGGGCCGTTTCGCCTTACGAGAAACGGTCACGCTGGGCGAAGGGGGTGGAGCCTTGGTTTTAGCCGGGGCTGGGTGTGAGCCCTTTTTTCCGCCAGCTTTACCAGGGGAGCGCCCGGATTGAGTAGAGCCCGCAGAGGGGCTCCGAATGGGCGCGGAAACAACCGTGCTCGTTGGCCTGGATGGGCCAGGAGCAGAGAGTGCCTTTCTATCTATTGAGGCATAAGACGTCCCAGGCAGAGCCGGGCGCGCCAGGACCAAGTCCTTAGCCTCGCGGAATGAGAGTCGATCCTGGGCCTGAACGGCCAGGATTTCTTTTCCCAAGGAGATATGCACCTCATTGCTTCGAATAAGCGGGGTGCGGCTCTCTGCAATTGAGACACTTGGCCACACACGATTTAGACTTATCGTGTGCGGCCTTGGAGCAATTTACACAGACTTCGGGTGACCCCAACTTTGCACGTCTACAAGAACGATTCGTATGGCCGAAGCGGTGACAGTAATAGCACCGCCGCGGCAGTGGCACGAATGCCTTTACGCGGTAGCCGTAACAACCGGCACGCACCGACTCAGGGAGCTTGTCACAGTCGAACGTGACGAAGAGTGCAGAGTTAGGTCTCGAGGCCCCTCTCTGTTTTTTCATCACACGTTCGACCGACCATGACCGCCCCATGGTCGGCCAGCTCTAGGGTGATGTTCTCTATGGAGTAGTCAACGAGTTCCCTCGTATAAAATACTCCTTTCACGAAGTTTATGGTAGAGTGTGGCATCACACTCACAGGCGTGCCATGAAGTGTCCGAAGAGCACTTATCTTGGCTGCCTGGGCGGGATTCGCCGCATTTTCCAGAAGGTTCCCGTCCGAGAAACGGGTCACCTTCGGCTCATTACCATTTACATTAGCTAATGCTCTCCTCTGGTGGATCATGTTACCCTTGGCCAACATGATGCCATTAGTGGAGCGAATGACACGGAAGCGTTTGAAGCCAGCGGGCTCGAAAACGCCAAGTAACCTCAATGAGGGGTCCCGATGCTATCGAGGCTCCGCCGTGCGCACTTTTAGCCTTAGTCGGGGGCTCCGCACCCGGGGGCTAGAGAGTCCGGATGTGCCGATCTTGGCTTGGTCACTTACCAAAGTGGCAGC
Organism: Ceratothoa steindachneri; assembly: GCA_963969495.1. NCBI lineage: Eukaryota > Metazoa > Arthropoda > Malacostraca > Isopoda > Cymothoidae > Ceratothoa > Ceratothoa steindachneri. The sequence continues at coordinate 76,012,801 of OZ018320.1, forward strand.
AGATCCATCCGTCCCCGCAGCCCCCGCGGATGGAGAGGAGCCCCGAGTCTTTTTAGTCTTTTTCTTATTTTTTCTCTTTTTACGAGAAGAGGGCGGGGAATGAACCCACTTCTCCCCTCCGCCGGCAGGACTCCCCAGGCCAGATGGACCGGCCTCAGCCAGGTCCTTCTCCGAAATGGAGAAGCTCCTGGCAGTCGTAGGGGCACCGGTCGTAGGAGATCCCTCCCCTCCTTTTAATGCTTCGGAAACGCTGGCCGTTTGAGGAGTATCTGTCATAGGGGCGGATTCGGGTTCGGTGCTTGGCGCCGAGCCCGGATTTTCCCCTATGGAAGGCCCTACCGTCTGAGGCTGGGTTGCCTCAAGGACCATGTCTACCTCATGGAAGGGGGCTCCAGTTGGTCATCCCCTCCCAGGACATCGCAGGTCCCGTTGGCAGCGTCACTAGTCATTTGTGGGGAGGCTCAGACCTTGACCCCGACAAGGTTCAATATTCTGGCCAGCAGGTCTTTTGAGAGAAGCCACCGAAAGGGGCTGGCTTCCCTCTCCATCCTACGTGGGTTTGCCCTACCGAGCGTCTTCACTGGGGAGCGGTCTGCTATGAGCTGCCTGCTGGATTTCTTGGCAGTCCCCTTGGAAAGAAAATGAGCGACTGCCGCTGGAAAAAGGGAGGTGCCGGAAAGCACCCCTAGAGAAGAAGGTGAGGGAGAGTCCCCTACACCCGTAGGCGAAGGAGAGGAGTAAGCTTCCTCTCCGGTTAGAGAAATATGGAGGGTCCCCTGCGCAAGCATAGGGGGGGGACCTCCATTTTTCCTGTGGAGCTGCCCGATGGCGGCTCCATCGATGGAACAGGGGAAATTAAAGGGGGGGAGGTTGACTTATCATTGGGCATGGTGTCCCTGTTTTTATTACGGTATGCAATAGCCCGTCACCCCTCGCAGTAGCCCGCCGGCAAAGGGTGCGTACAGGCCTGGCCGAGCAAGGTGCCGCCATTTATGGCCATCCCTCCCGCCTGGTGACCTGGCAGCCCTTCAGCATGGCAGCTCAACCTTTGGCACGGCGTAAAATTGAAAGTGTGTGAAGAGAAAAGGAAAAGGGACGTGAGAAAGATATGGGTGGGGATGAAGCAGGTTGTTAAAAAACTACCATCCCTAACCGGAGCTCAGGGGTTAGGGAACATTGTCTCCTTCCCCCTGAGCCCCGATCTGGGATGGTTGGCTGAGAAGAAGGTCAGCATCTACCCTGTAAAATTGGAGGCTGACCAGAGAAAGTTGTGGGAGGAAATACAAGTGTTTTTAAGGAAGGAGAAGAGGCTAAGCTGAGGTCGGACGGGGTGCTGAATCCCGTCAGCACGGCGGCCAGGATAGCAAATCGCCGCGCCCCTTACGGGGTATGTGTATAAGAAAGAGTATTGTAATGTTTTTCATGGAATTTACATAATTTCATTTAAATATATCTTGGAAGAAAATTATTTAAAGTTTTAACTTTTTTGTAACAATTTTTAAGATTTTCTAAACTTTTGGGGTTATCTTTGTGAGACGAAGATTTGGAGAGGCATTTCATGAGGGAAAGGGGAGATTTCTTCTATGGCAGGGAAAAATTAATTCCACACTTACTACCAAGTTTTCACAAATTTTAGAGCCATCTCTCCAGAAATTGCATCCCACCAACGCAAAGAAATGAAGTTACTCGTATATATTGAGCAGGCCAAGGACCTCTGCCATACATCAAAGCACACCACGAATAGGTTTTGAGAAATGGAAATCACCGATATGGACTGGCCACCGCAAAGTCCAGACTTAAATCCAAAAGAAGAGGTCCAAAGTTCGTAGAAGAGTGATAAGAATCACTACAACTACAAATAAAAATAAATGAAAAATTACAAGCTGAGTGTGCAAAAATAGCGTGCTAAATTTGTGAAAATTTAGGAAAATCAATGCTACGAAGAATTAATGCCATAATTAAAGCAAAAGGTGGTCCTTCTAAGTAGTACAAATTTTTAAATAAATAAATATATACTATATATATAGTGAATTAATTTACCATAAATGTCTAATTACATTTCATATATGAATGATTCTGGAGTGTTTATACCTTTGGGTTGCAGACTTAAATCCAACATCAAAAATCTTTATTAAGGTTAAATAGTGCAACGTTCCGACCTTACGGTCATCTCCTGGCTCTAGAAAACAGATTGAGATATACATATATACATGACAGGCTTAAGTGTTCAACACGAATTATAATTATAAATGCAGGGGAGTAAAATACAACGATTTAAGGAAAGATGTAAAGTAAAATTGTACAGAAAAAAACAACAAAAAACTGGCTAGTAAAAGCTAAAAAAAACAAACAAACAAACGGATCAAATGAGAAACATACCTTAATTCTTTGATATCCAGTGAGAATATGGTGTGGTAGAGAGGTGACGGGAAATATAACAGTTTCGCTAGTATATACGAACGGGTTGCCATTGTGAAGCCTGATCTTTAGTTGCACGAGCAAGGCAAGGATAAGGAAGAGCCGGTTCATTTTCTTTTATTTTACAACGTTCGTGTTTACTCGCTCATCTTCAGATATTGACATACTATAATATATATATGTATATATATATATATATATATATATATATATATATATATATATATATATATATATATATATATATACATATATACATATATATACATATATACATATATATACATATATACATATATACATATATACATATATACATATATATATATATATATATATATATATATATATATATATATATATATATATATATATATATATATATATATATAGTGTGTGTGTGTGTGTGTGTGTGTTTGGGGCTGCTCCTGTAGAGCTTCAATTTAATTTGCTGGATAAACGAAATGACGTAGAAAGAGAACCGTTTGTTGCAAAGATATCCGTTACGTAGTCTTGCAGGTTATGAGTTTTTTTAAACCAAAAAATTTCAGGAGAAATTACAATTTTATTAAAGTATTTCTTTTTCCATACCAATTTTAAGATAATTTTTAGAAATAAACACTACTTGGACAATATTTCAATTTAATGACAGAATCCTGCCGGAAGCGAAGTTCTCCGTCAAATATGAATTTACTAATCTGGGGAAATATATTGGCAGTACAGTGCGCCCACTGAAGGCAAGCTTCTTTTCCCACATGGGAATGAAGCCTATTCGGCTTCATTCTATTCAATGTAAAACCGATGTCACCTAGGAACATTTTAAAATTTTGAAAACCTTCCCGATGCTGTATCATTACGAATTGAAGAATCAATATATATAAAATACTTTTTCCCCCTCTCTAAATTCAGGTTTCTCTTTCTATCCACTTCTTTTGCTATAAAACATAAACCAACCCTCTAATCTTCTCTTTCTTCTTTCCCGCCATTCTTTCTTTAACAGCTGTTTAACAGTGTTTCCTCATGTGCATCCGTGTTTCCTCAAATTTATATAGCCAGATTTTACTAATTAAATTCCACAACATAAATTTTAACGCAATAACCTGTAAGTTCTACGTTAGTTTCTATAATAACGGTCAAATTCCTCTATTAATTCCATAATTTGAATGTTTTAATCTCATCTTAAAATGTTAGTCTTTTCACGACTTTGTATATTTCCAGTATCAGAAGATGAGTAAAGTTAACACCCGAAACGTTGTTATCAAGTAATGCAATGAATTTTTTTCCTCTAAGGTTTTTCGTTTATCTTCTAGTAATTCCTCGGTCTTTTTTTATGCTACACAAATGTTGTTTAGGTGCTACGTTTAACTTTAAATATTGATTCCTCTCTATTGGATCGAAATTCCTGTGAGCTATTTCTGGACATAATTGTTGCCGGAGATGAAAAGTAGGTTTTTACTTCAATATTAAACGCAAAAAAAAACAACAACCAATGGCTTGATCTCAAACGAAAACCCATTCATACTTTAGACGTGGTATCCGACAAGAGAAGCCTATGCTTTGATTTAATTGTATATGAAAGGAGTCAATAAACACGAGCTTCTCAATAATAAAAAAACCTAGTGCAAATCTATATCCTTAAGAATTGCAACATTCGAATGAAGCTCTTGAACGCAAATGACGTTCAGTGGTCAAACGAATGTGGCACACACATGGCACGTCCCCCATCCCCATCCCTCCTCCAATAAAAGCATTAGGTTGGGAACTTGCACCTTTCATATTCATCATTGAAGAGATTGCAAAGTTTCTTCTGCTATGTAGCAGGTAAAAATGGATACCAAATCATATATTTTAGCATAATAAAATCGATTTTGCTTCTTTTTAAACATTAATTTCTTAACCTAATGTAAATATATAGATTGCATTAGTTTGGCTTCAAAGTGTGACGCTATAAATTGCCATACGCAGATACACTACTGGGTCAATTGCTCACAGGAAACTGCTGCTATGGAAAATCTGTCCAGGGTAATATTCTCATGTCGGACAATTTCCAAGGTAAAACTATTATGCGGAAAATTGCAACTGTTAAAAAACTAACTTGGAAAAAACACCACAAAATAATATATTAACCCTTAATCTTGATTTTCAAAATTTTAGGAATAAGTTATTCGAATTAAAAATTATTTATTAAAATTCCAAAAATAGATTAAATTAAATAAAATATTTGTAATAGATCTTAAATTAGATATTTTATCATCTGTAGTTCAATATTTTTCTACCCTATTTTTTAGTCTTAAATTTTAAGACTTTTTTTCTGTGAGAAACGAAATTCCGTTTGCAAATTAACCACGCTTAGCTATAGCGATACTTTCTTGACTGTTGAATCCACTCATGATTAGCTTAAGTTAATCATTAATAATTAATAAACATCTTAACGTGGTAGGCGCGGAGCTCCTAATATTACATAAATTAATATTTTATAACTTCTAAATGTATTTATTACAGTATAATCTCCACAATGCCCTTAAAATATTAGTAAAATAAACATTTTCTTCATGAGCTTCCAATTAGTGACAATTATCCGTATGGAAAATTTATCATATGGAAATATTCCCATGTGAAATTTACCTAGGCGCAATAAGAAATCTTTAGTACCTGTCTCAGCCACACTGGGGGAGTTAAGCGAGGAATCTAAAGGAGGACTTCTTCCCCACCCTCCTCCTTGTTCCGGTCGGCATCGGTGTTCCGGATCACGAAATCAGACTTGCAGAATGTCACATCTGGCGAGGACATTTCGTTCGTCCTGAATAGTAACTGGAAAAGTCTTTTCCTAGCTCATACCATTTCTAAACAAAATCTTTTCCTTATTTATTCATTATTTGTTTATCACTCGTCAGGCGTTCTTTCCACTAAAATATTCAAGGGTTTGAATTATTATCGAGAGTGAAATCAGAGTGTTTGTTTCCCTCGGCCCGTGGGCAATCGCTTTTCTCTGCTGGAGAATTTTTATTCTCCCATTGGGGCCGTCGTCGCATCGAGCAGATGCAAATTTTATGCATTGGGAATAGGCGAAGGGAGGCGCGTCATGCGATAAGGATGAGCATGATGATAGAAAGAAGAAAAAGCAAAGGTGTGAGAGTGTAAAAAGCTAGTGCGTCCAGAGCTATCTCGCCCTGTCCCCTCTCCTCGGGCCCACTATCGGAGCGAGTGAGCCCGGATTCCTCCTATTTTCCCTTTCCCCACTCCCTGCGCCTTGCGACAAGAACGCGCTGGTAATGAGACACAAGCAGAGGCGGACTCGCGAGATATCGGTTGGGTCTCGTCGCTCGAGGAGCCAAATTGGTTCTCGTGCGGCACTAAAATCATCCTCGTGAGATCATCCTTGGAAGTGGCTCGAGGGTCAGAGGAGATAGGGAAGTTCCTTGATCGGAGATATATCGATTGGGAGATCTCGGGAGCGCCTAAGTGTCACAAGGGGCCTTTTTTTCGATGAGAGTGCCAGAGTTTCGAGAGGTGAAGCTTGGCTATTGTGTGAGAACCAACATAGAACGAGGGTCACCCGCCCCCCTCTGATCGAAAGGATTTTCCCGTCAAGAATCGAAATGCAATTTGTGGTTCGTGCAATTACCATTCCATACCCCCCCCCCCCTTTCCAATTCCCCCATTAGCCCAGTTTCTCGGGAGTTTCGAGTATGGTCACACTCTTCCGTTTTGAGCACCTAGAGTGGTCTTTCAAATGCCCCATTCTGCCCTTGGCACTCGAGGCTACCAATACATCTCACCCCACTCCATTCCACCCTCAATATTCTTTTGTCATTGTAAATTCATGTTTGCCCTCTTCACCCTCTCCCCTGTGGCTCCCGCAAAGGAACTAATGAAGACGCCTTCCCTAACTCAGGATTTTATCACGGTTCTGATTTGTTCCTAATGCCATCCCTAACCTTTTACACTCTCCCTCTTCTATTCATCCATACACCCTTTTCCATCATTTTTTCTTTGCCATATTCCTTCTCCAGTGGGTGAAAATGCCCTTATGGGTAACAATATTTTATATTTCCTATTCTCACAACAAAAGAATCCCCAATTCTCAAAATCTCGCTTAAAGTCATTGCTCCCCCTTTTTTTACTATTAAATCCAAGTCCCCCTACCCCTTTTCAACCCTATCCATGAGCCCCTTATCAATCAGCCTCCCCACCCTCTTCAGTCTCGTTGTCTCTCGCAATCAGGCCAGCGTTCCTTCGTCAGAGCCAATTTGGAATCAAACTTTACTTGATTTTTAGTCGGTGCTTCAGGTTCGAATACCCACCTTCTCCATCTTTAAGTTCACGTTCGTGTGTTAATGGACGCGTTGATCGAATGCTACCCAACACAAGACCGTAGGGGAGGTGTGTGTAGCCTTATGGTAAGGGGGGGAGAAACTTTGAAACTCAGACCGAACCGAACTGATTTATGGTTTTACCGACCCCAATCATTGGCTGGTAATTAAAATATACAACCCTTTAAAACAATTTTATCTTCTTTCTCTGCTGTATTTGGAAACACACCGGGACCGGGATCAAGAGTGAGAAAGGTACGAAGGTCAGAAGAAGGAGATAGCAGACTAGGATACATCGCAAGCTCAAGTGCGAATTACCTTAAAATCACTCTAGAAGGGGATTTGAAAAACAATGATTTGCTTCAAATGCGGCGTAAATCGGCAGAAACACAGCCTCCATTTTGCTTGATTCCTCTTCCTTTGCCAATTATTTGAGAGTTTTTAATTGTTTCTCTTAATTACTACCTCAATATTTAACAATGTATGTAGTTTGCTAACTAATGAGGCTGTTATGTTTGTTTTTTAGTTGTTCATTTCATGGCCTATTTATTTGTTTCAAGTCTTTCATACTTTTGAGGAGGCTAACCTACGCTGTGCTAATTAAGAGCTACTCAAAACATAATTGCTTGTAAGAAAAGTGGACTGACAAAACTTGCATCAGCAGACCTAAAGATGTACAAAAATACTCCGATTTCAAGAATTTTCGCCTCTATGAATTTACAAAGGGCCTCATTCATAAATTGAACGGCAACGCGAACGAAACATGTCCTCAGTGGAAAGGGGGTGGAGGGGGGTGGGTGGGGTGAGGGCATCAAAAGTCCTTTAGAAAAGAGTCGCATATTTTATGAGTTTATAAAACGAAAAATAAAGTCAAACACAAACATTCCAGGTTTCAAAAATGTTTGAGACGGATCACAAACGTGAAAAAAATGAAATTGTTGAGAACTCTTGTGATGCGTAATGAATAATTCAAGATGTATGTTACATTGAAATGGAGATGTAAACTCCAACAGATAGTTGAGATGACGTTTCATGCAAACAATGGACAATCTTTTGTTTAGTAGTTAATATTGATCGCATGGGATTTCTTCCTACCTTGCATAATACATTCTAAGGAAAGGGCGATTTTGTTATCTATGATATGGTTTTATGTTTATTCGACTTTTCACCCACACCGGTCGTTTTCCCCGAGTGTGTGTGTAGATTATTGGAGGTTTTTAAGACACCCGCATTGATGCAAGCCACAACTAAAGCGATTGCGCCTCACGCGTCAACTGGGACAGACTCAAGTTTGAAGATACGGTCTCGTATCTCTTGAAAGCCTAAAAATTTGTCCTTGGATTGGCCCCTCAGATCTACCTTCCCTGTGGGGCGGATGCTGCAAGGTAATGTTTGATTGATTGGTTAAGAGGTGCCTAGGCGCACACTGCACGGTGATCGCGCAGGGGCATGTTTTGATTGGTTGGTTGGGAGGTTCCATGGCGCACACTGCACGGTGATCGCGCAGGGGCATGGTTTGATTGGTTGGTTTAGAGGTTCCATGGCGCACACTGCACGGTGATCGCGCAGGGGCATGGTTTGATTGGTTGGTTTAGAGGTTCCATGGCGCACACTGCACGGTGATTGCGCAGGGGCATGGTTTGATTGGTTGGTTAAGAGGTTCCATGGCGCACACTGCACGGTGATCGCGCCGGGGAATCGTTTAACCTGCTTCTGAGAGGACTGATTGTGACTGACGTTCTCTGGCGCCGTATAGTCATGCGTTTGCCTGAAGCGGCTACTCAGAGGAATCGATCTGGGTTCGAGTCCCTCTGATCATGTCCCTCGCCCCATCCCCTCTTTTCGTGTTCTACCTATTCCTCCCTTTCTGGTTACCTTTTATGTCTTTGTTGGTCTCGGTCTCACTGGTATGGTTTTTGTGCAGGGTTCGTAGGTGAAGTTCAAGTTCGTATCTTTGAATACCCATAGTAATCGGATTCATTGGAGTTTCCAACATCTATTCATACCCAGGTCTAAGGTTGGCGCTCAATCGTCGCTCTTAGTCTTCATCTCTCTCCTTCTGCCTCATTCTTCCACTCACTTGCGATATTTTCCTCCGCTGGATTACACTGCTTTCCTTTCATTCTCAATAATTAAGAATAATCATCGCCTGGTCCTTGCCCTCGATAAATGCTGCTGAGATACAAGTGCGGAAGGGGGGTGGGTACTCCACTGCCACGGGGCAAAGCGATTTTGGCTATGTATGTGGAGAGCCATGGGGGGTGGGGTAATTAATTGGCTGACTTTCACCTAACCAGAGCCGTAGGGTTCGAAAATCGGTGGGTGTCGGGAATGAAGCTCCAAGGGTACGAACTTGACTCAGAAATATTCCATTTGACCTCGGGAAGGTTGCCCAGGCATTGATCCCCACCGCCCTTCCCTCTGCTTCCTCGGATACTCATTTTTCGAGAGTCGAGAGAGGCCGCATTAAATACCCCATTGAACGCAATGAAATAGCCCATTAAACGCAATTAAAAAAATGAACGCAATTAGAAGTAGTAAAAAGCGGAGCACTAATTAATACGAACCACTTAACTCAACGCCCTTTGGAAGAATGCCGTACTGATGCGTCGCTGGGGCCGCCGGGAGACTTTGAAGGCGTCGGTCGTCGCCTTTTTGCATTTGACATTTTTTTAAGAACAGAGAAAGTAAAAGGCCGATATGACGAAGACTCGGATATCGCAGCTGGGAAAACGTATTATAAACCTAACGAAACAAGGTCGCTCAAAGAACCCTCTCCCCCTTCTCCTTGCTGGGTGAATGGAAGCAAATAGAATGAAGGAAGGGGCCAATATTTGAGAGAGAAAAGGAGGCTGAAAAGGTCCTAATTGAAAACATGACTGACAAATTTCTGAAACTTTGACAAATTAATGATCGCAAAGGATTCTTTGAATTGGGAATGATTTTCTTTTAGCTCTGGACGAAGCGTGGTGAAGCGGACAGGGTGCGATCATCTTTGTGCCAGAACTAGGTAGTTTGTTGCAGATAAAGGACATAGAGGCTTCTTAATGCGAAAACCCAGAGTTGAGGGGGGGGGGTCACCAACGTATTAGGTGGGTGTTTGATGTTGGAGAATGGAAAAGGAATAAACGATAGGTAATTAATTAATTTCGGGTTGAAAAAGATTGTTGCCTTTTTCAGAAGAGACAAAAAACTAGGTTAGTTCCTAGGTTGCCTCGCTTGCTGAAATGAAATTAAAAAATGAATATATTTAAAGGTTTGATTTAATAGTTTGAATAAATGTATAAAGGCTGATCGTGCTAACCCCCCATTTCCTATACTTCATCGGTGGTAATTTTTTACAAAATGTATAAAGACTGATCCTGGTAACTTTCTTCCCATTTCCTATACTTCATCGGTGGTAAATTTTTACAAAATGTATAGAGACTGATCCTGGTAACTTTCTTCCCATTTCCTATACTTCATCGGTGGTAATTTTTTACAAAATGTATAAAGACTGATCCTGGTAACTTTCTTCCTATTTCCTATACTTCATCGGTGGTAATTTTTTTACAAAATGTATAAAGACTGATCCTGGTAACTTTCTTCCCATTTCCTATACTTCATCGGTGATAAAATCCTGGACGGGATTGGGAAATATTTGAAAGTAAATAGCTCATTAAATGACACCCAGCCCGGCTTTCGTCGCTGACGTTCATGTGTATCTAATTTGCTCGATTTTTCACGAAATGATCGCTATATTTGAGCATAATAAAGTTGCAGATATAGTTTATTTTGTTTTCAAAAATGTTTTGGATAGCGTTCCTCATAAATACTCTTGGACAGTTAAAATCACACGGAATAGAGGCAGCGTACTAAAATACATATTTTAAAATTATTCGAAAACAGTAAGCAGAGATTTGTTTTTTAAAGAAATTATTCATCTAGGTCATCGGTTGCCAGCGGCGTACCTTAGGGACTTGTTCTTGTATTCTTGATTTTCTTATAATTTGTATTATCGCCCTTGACATGAATCTATTATGTAAAATTTCAAAATTTCCGATGATACGTAATTAAGTCGAGCAAAAATGATAGTGACTGTGAAAACTTACACAAAGAATGGATAGAGTAATCGAATGGTAGGAAAGATGATGCACATAGAGAATGCACAAATGAACGATAATCTCTGAAGTGGTTACATTGCGGGTGGTCAAATTCTAAATATAGTCAACAAAGACATATATTTAGGTTTCGTTAGCTCAAGTTATCTAAAATTTCCAAAACAATGCACTGTAGCTTCATAAAAGTCGAATAGGATTCTATAGGCTATTCATATAGCCAGATATTTTGCGTATAAATCGAAGGATCTTTTTCCTTCCTTATATAAGTTGTTTGTAATACTTCATTTGTAGTATGCAATGAAATTCTGGTCTCCTTATTTGAGAAAGAACATTTCATTATTAGAACGTTTTTAGCGTCGAGTGATGAAATTAATTCCTGAACTGAGATCGTACCAAGAAAGACTAAGACACCTCCATTTACTTTTACTCGAAGATCGGTATCTACACGGCCAACCTATTAGTCTTTAAAATACTAGACAGGTTCACTAATATAAGTTATATACATAGTCGAGCAGCTACTAGAAATAACGGTTTCAAGCTAGTAAACAAAAGAATTAAAATTGCGATAGCAAAGTCATTTTTATTATAAAATTACACAAACTTGGAATAACTCGCCAAAGAATGTCGTTGGAAACGCTACAGTAAATATGTTTAGGATTAAAATTGAGAAATATAAGTTTACACATATAGGAGGCGTTAGAGCAATTCTTTATCCTCTCTTCATTTTACTTGTCTTTTACCTTTGACTGACAACCTTTCCCGTAAGTCTTGAACTAGCCTGTAACTCCTCAGAATTCTCAGTACGGCATCATTTTTGGAGAAGAAACCAAGCAGGCTTACCCTACAGAGCAGAAAAAAACCTCTCTTCCTACTCCACAACTGCAAGAAATTTCATTTAACAAAATTTCGTCTTTTTCTTCTTCCTGGATTAAAAGTGTTATTTCCCAATTGTTTAAACTAAAGTAAAGACAAAAAGTCTATTTTGATCCCCAGACTTTGCTTTTGTAGGTAGGCAACTAAATTTCTAAATTTGCTTGTTGGAAAATAATGCTAAGGTATTATTAATTTAGGAAAAAAATAAGAATATATAAAAAGTTATATGTAAGCTTTAATTTATTACAAAGCATGGTAGAAAATTATGAATCTTTATTTTATTCAAAGCATGGTAGAAAATTGTGAATCTTATTTTAAAAAACAAAATTACAATGTTGTACAATAATATTTGCTTTAAAGAAACCTTCCCAAACATTCTAGCTTTAATGAGGAATTTCTAGAATTTAGTAGAATTTTATGAAGTTTCAAGAATTTTCCAGAACTTGCCAGAACACACCTCTGGAAACCTCTAGATCCTTCTGGAATATTCTGGAATATTACAAAAGAAATATTTATACAGAGTTTCACAGACCTGCTATCATTTGAGCTCTATCTACCATAGTGAACACATCCTAAAAGAAATGGTATCAAGAGGTTGTAATCATTCTCCGGGTGTAAAAGAAGGTCAAAAGATTTCGGTGTGACAGCATCAATGAAAATGTGTGAAGCTTGGGGACCAAGAGAAACCCCGGACCCCCCTCAATTTGCTTGTGAATAGCGCAAGAAAACTTTGGAAGGTAAGAAATTTGTTTTTGTAAAGAGTAAAATATTAAATGTCAAGTATTTAAGCTAATATGCTTGTTTGTAAGCGAAAAGAGTAATGCAGTATATAATTTTTACTTTTAAATGATGGTACAGAGGTGAAAGAAGAGCCATGAAGTTTGATATTCCCAGGATTTGGCCTGAACCCACTGACAACTCAAGCAACTATTACTTCTTCATGGTGGACTCTTCCAAACCTCGAACTAACAAAAATGAACCTGCTATTTGTTATCCCAAGCTTTTATCCTCTAATGCACCAGTACCAAACAATGCTACCCTTAAGAAAAAGCATAAGCTGCCTTCGAAAGAAAGCAACAATCCTTTTGGTGAAAAGATCAGTGAATATGTAGACTACAGTGTCAGGGATATGGCTGTTAAGAGGAATCCATACTATCCAAACCAAAAAGACCTCAATGACCTTGTCAGAGATCTTGGCTTGTCAAAGTCAAATGCTGAGCTTTTGATTTCCAAGCTGAAAGAGTGGCATTTGCTGGATGAAAATGTGCAAGTGACAAGACAAAAGAAACGTCATAAACTTATCAAGTTGGACTAAGCTACTGCAATGATGTATGATGTCTGCTTGATGCAATTGGAATTACATGTAATCCTGATGGAGTACACGCTCTTCATTGGCAGCTTCGCCATAATTGGAATAAGCATCCATCCCTTTTCCTGGCTTATTCAGTATATCTCAAGGAGGAGTCCAACAGTGTCAAGACCTTGTTACAAGTTTTGAACTATAAATAATATGGCTAGGAAGTGATTGTGACTTAAAAATGGTAAAAATTTTTATCGGTCTCGAAGGAAGTTATACCAAGTTTCCTTATCTCTCTTTCCGTTTGGGACAGTAGAGATACCACAGCACATTAGCACAAACACTGGCCATAACGTAGTAGAGTTCACAGTTGGAGGGCATAATGACAAGCATGAGCATTTAATAGATTCTCAAAAGGTGTTGTTCCCTACATTACATTTAAAACTAAGTCTCATGAAGTAGTTCGTTGAAGCTCTTAGCAAAAGTCTGCAACTTTCAAGTACCTTCAAAATTTCTTTCCTAAACTCTTTGGGGCAAAGGGGAAAGCTGGTGTCTTTGTTGGAGCGCAAGTCAGGAAAATCATAGTGTTCAGAATTCCCTGAATAGCTTACTAAAACGAAAAGGAAGCCTGAAAGTTTGGTTTCGGTATCTCAGGGTTTTGGGGGCAACCAAAAACAAGGCTGACAAGTAAGTGGAACTGGTTGAGAACTCAATGAAAAGTTATGTCTAAATGGGCTACATGATGCTCCTGAAGGTACACATCTTCGATACCCATCTTGACACGTTCAAGAAGAATATAGGAGCATAATCTGAGAAGCAGGGGAGCGCTTCAATCAAGATATACTGGGATTTGAACATAGATATCAAGGACTATACAATGAAAACACGATGGGAGACTACATTTGCGGCCTTGTACGGGAAAGTGATTTACATCACAAACGGAAATCGAGGAAAAGTGTTCACTTTTATTTTTTACTTGTTTTTATAGGGTCGCCCCCCAAAAAACGGGCCCCAACTTTCGATAGGCCTCATTTCTTAATTTTTTCAAGGATTGAATGAAACTTTGGTGATAACTAGTTTATCGTGTTTAAAAACATCATATCAAAACATGAGTCTTTGGACTTTTCTTCTTTATTCCAGAGTAAGTGTTCGAGATGACCTCCATTTAGCTCTGTGCATTTCTTGAGGCGCAGCACAAAGTTGTCCATGAAGTCCTTACAAACCGACCGACTAATGGCTCTGATCTCCACCCTGATAGCTTCCTCGAGTTCAATGATGGTCCTGGGTCTCCCTACGTCTTTAAGGTAGCCCCAGAGAAAGAAATCTCGGGGAGTAAGATCTGGGCTGTGTGATGCCCACTGATCACACGGCCACCAAAGTTCTCTTTCTTGCTGATGTTTGAATAAAATTGTATAAATTTAACTGTTTTTGTTTTTAGCTCGACAATGGATGAAAAGAACAAAATTTACCTATTTTTAGTAAATGTTTCATCATACAAAGCTACAAAAGCAAAGTTTAAATTAAATAATGGTTATTTTCTATTGTTTTACAAAAGGGAGATGGAAAATAACATTTACTGGCCTGGCACAAAAATTACGTTACATACTGTAATAAATGAATTTTGAAATTCTACATTTTTATTTAAACATTCGGTAATATTCACTAGTGCAATTTTAAGACTGAACATGAGTAGTAAAAATATAAATTCACACAAATAAAAATATTTGATAAATGAGAGAAAGTTGAAACATGCAAACCCTTTGTAACACTTAAATTTCCACCATGAACATGACTCGTACTAATAAATGCAGGGGATAGGGGCGCTGGGGTGAGATTTGATGGGTTACAACTTTCTCATTTTCTCAGTTTTATTTCCCAGTTGATTATTTTTACGCCAAATTATCAAAATCCAGCAATCAGACCAGATTCAGGATTCTTCCAAAATCTCACAATCGTGCTCGATATTGAAACCGATGCACCGATATCCATAACCTTCTAAAGACAGCATTCAATGCCCACCTTAGAAGTCACTGGTATTAAAATTGCCTTTAACATTTACCTATAACCTCTTCATTGCTCACAATATACTTTCATTCTTATCTCTAATGTTAACACAAAATTCTTCTCCTCTTTACTCCCAAACAACTTCATTATCCCATCCGAATCCTCATTCATCTACTTTCCAAACAGAGCTCTTGCTAGCCAAATCGCGGTACCGGGTTCGATTCCGGCATGAGCGAATACTAACGTCAACACACGCAGAGATCTCGATACCGACTGGTGGACGCGCTATGCTCACCCCGTTTTTGGGTAGGTAGATCATACACCTCTCACCTCACACATAGTTAATCACAACACTGCTTTCTTTCCTCTGTCGTCTTTACATCACAACACACAATCTTTGTTCCAAGGAATCCTGCGGATTGATATCTATATCCACATCCCTCTGTCGCGGGCGACGAAAGGTTCGACCTGAAAGCAGTTAGGTGTCAAAACATAATACTTCCGGACGCCTTTTCCGGCTCCTGGTACCCTCGAGATCACCAGCGATTGTCATACTAACCTTTCTGTCTATTTCATTATCCGGTCGGGATCCACCTAGATAAAGGCAGTTGTCGAACCACTACAACTACCACCTTCCGAATGTTTCATTTGCGGTTCTCTTATTACCGGTTACGGGCTGAGAGAAATTATGCCAGATTTTTTATGGTTTGTTGTCGGATGGTTGGTGATCCGGGTCAACTTTGGTGTAACGACCCATGCTTTGAATCCACCAGTAAACTCTTTTAGATCACCACTAGTTTAAACCAGTCTCCAAAACAAACAAACAAGCTGCCTTCCTTCTCGAACTAATCTAGTTTCACTGGTATTTTTGTCAGCTTGCTTCAACGAATCTCCCGGACAAGCTTATCTGCACTGTGAGCCAAATAATCATATAAAATTCTATGGCATAGAATATTTTAGTTGGCATGTAACGATGTAATTCACATGTATATATATATATATATATATATATATATATATATATATATATATATATATATATATATATATATATATATATATATATATATATATATATATATATATGCAATGTCCAGCAGGAAAATATGAAAAGGTGCTTCCAAGTAGTTTCGAACTTTATTCAGTTCATTCTCACGAATGAACTGAATAAAGTTCGAAACTACTTGGAAACACCTTTTCATTTTTCCTGCGGGAGATTGCATTCATTGCGAACCTCAAGTGCTACGTTGTGAGTTATTCGTTTCATATATATATATATATATATATATATATATATATATATATATATATATATATATATATATATATATATATATATATATATTAGATATGTATATTATTTTTTTAAATTACCTCTTTAGTTGTGTAAATATTTGTGGTTATGCGTGAACCGATTATGGTGCCCGTAAATTAGATTGAACTGTCATAATGGTTTTCATGGTTCAGAGTTCAGCTGTACCGGGTCATTAGGCGCTGCATTAAAAATGTCCGCTAAACACCAAGGGAGGTTGTCCTACAAAGGGTTCTGTTTTTATTCCCAATTATTTCAAATGTTTATTTATATGTTTAGTGGACTACGACCCCCCCCCCCCTCCCTCCCTCCCCTGAGAAATAAAGCTCTATACCATTTGGGGATCTTTTGAAGAATAGTGGTCCCAAATAATCCAGCGACCGCTAATCAATTTGAAAATAACCTGATTGATATCAGTGTCCCTGGAGTCGCTTAACCTCTCTTTATAAATTATGAGAATGATTTTAGTATTAGAGTGGTTTGTTGTCATTTTCCTTGTCTAAGTTAGGTTACGTTAATGTTTGTACCTATGGCACTGTATAGACCCGACCTAACTTAACGTAGAAATAAATTTATTTACTTCCTCGACTTTTACTTACTTATTTCCTGTTTTGATAACTCTATTCTTTTGATCTTCATAAACTGGGACCCCTTATTTTTTAAATGTGAGAAACTGGCAACTCTTTTGTTCAAGTGGATCAATTGGGTTCGCTATTCTTTAAAGGAACCCCCTTTTATTTATGCTCAATTTTTTCATTCAGTTAAATATTCAGCCGGCGAATGGCCGCTTATAAGTCTCTCGTTATTTGTTAACAGCCACTTAGTAAAGGGTGGTGGGAGTTATATCACTACTACACAACTGTTAAAGTGATTCCAATACTACAGGGTGTTCAGAATGTATCGTGACCCTTTTGAAGAACAACTGTAAAATTGTGAGCTTTTGAAGTATAACTGTCCCATTTGACCGAGGCAGCGCCCTTCTTCAAATGAGCTAAACTGGGATCACTATTCTTCAAATGGGTCTATTTGAAAATAACTCGATTCCTCTTCTTTAAAAACTATGATAGGGGTATTTCAGCTTTAGCGTGGTTGGTTGGACCATCCTATGTTTAAGAGGTGGTTCTTGAATTCGAAACTCCACCCACTTCGAAAAAAAAGTCCTTTATTTAGCTTACCTAACTTAAATTGAAACTTCGTTATCATTTATTTAGCAGTGAACAGCGTGCCTATGATCCGATGAGTTCACGCACATTAAACACAAAACAAACACTAGTGAACAAACCCTAAACAAACATGGATCGTAAGCTTATTCGAAATTGAAATCAAACCATCTCGTATGAAAGATTCTCTTGAAGTGATTGCTTGAAAGAAAGAAGAAATTATCAGGTCGGAACGAAAGTAATCTCCGATTTTTGGCATATATATTAAAAAGGATAAAACTTATGACTATCGAAATATTTAATCCTAATCCCCATCGCTTTCCAGAACCTCATTCCATCTGTCAACAAGTTAAAAAACTGGCCATTCCGGTAAAAATTCTTCCTCTTTTGATGCAAAATCTGATTCCAACTCGTTTTCAACTTCAATTGCTGTCAATCTAAGACCTAAATAGTTCTAAATCTCCTAAACAAGTGATAATCAGAAGAAGCAAGGCCAGGAGAACCTGGGGAAATCTTGGGCCATTCGAGCTGTGTGAGGACGTAAAGTTAACCATGGTCTCAATACACTACGCCACAAGTTATTTTTATATATTTTTTTTTAAAAAATGATCCCTACCCTCTCGAGGGGAATAAGAAAAGGAAAACCTGCCAAAACGCGGTTAACTAAAATTCTCGACCTAGTCGACGGTGCGTGCAGTCTCGGCCTTCCCTTAATTTTAGAATATTTTCTCCTTTCACATCGAATGTTGCTTTAGCAGCGAGGAGGAGAAAACAATCATAAACCCTCCCCTTATCTCCCCTCATACAGATACCCTCCCTTAAGCTCAAACTGAGATCGTTCGAAATCGTGAGTTTCTTCGCCATTTTCAGGCCCATGTTTCTCAAATTTATCCCGACATTTATGGCTGCTCGGACATCAAGCAACGCCCTTTGCAGTCGTATTTTTTACTATTTTTTCCTTCGTTTTTTTTTCTTCGTGTCTAAGTTAAACTTTCACAATTGGATTACGTCCTATTGGAATTAAAATCAGGGATCATAACCTTCTTTCCACTTCATGACTCCATTGTTTCCCTCCTCTTTCCTACAATCGGCTCCTCCCCCCTCACCCAGGCTCAAGTCTCTTGCCATGCCACTTTCTTACCTTCACTAGGTCAGCCAATTAATTCCCTCTCGCACACATCAACTTAGGCGTACATCCATCCCCTATTTTTGTATCCTTCCAAGACGCCGCTGTCTCTCGTTCGAGTTCACCAGGCTGGGAAGTGGGGGCCAACGAGAGTGGGGAAATCTTTTCTTATCGAAGGAGATTGGTTCGCCCCTCCCCCCATGAGACCCATCAGTCTGACTGGTGTTATCGAAAAGACGAAAATGCCTCTTGGAATTTCGCCCAACGCGCCCTTTGCTTCGTACCAAAAGAATAAGTCCCTTATATCAATGAGAAAAGACCGACTCCCTCGCTATCCCTCGCCCCTGTTTTAAATCCCGTATTTGTTCTCTCCTCCCTAATAGACTGATAAAGAAATAAAAAAAAAGGTCAGGTGAAAAAATAAGATGGAAAAAAATAAAAGTCTCATTAGTGGCGTCTCTGTCCTTGTAAATCCACGGCGAAAGGCCAGTCGTAAAATCCGGCGTTGAACAAACCTCTCCTTTAATATCTTTCTTTCCACGACGCTGCAAAATTAAATCCGAACAAAACAAACAAATAAGTTATCGTTCGCCTTTCATCTTCTTTCATGTGTGAGTTTATGTATTAAAGATATATATATTTGTTTGCAAAAGGTCGGGATATGCGTGTATGTAGATCACGTATAATTGCGTGTTCGCGCACGCTAAACCGACGTACACACGCATAAGAGGATTAAAGATTTCGTCAATTTGAAATTAATTTAACGAAGTTATTCCATGTCGGTGTGGTGTCTTATATCAGGTCAATTATTTCCGTTTTTATTAAATATATTTATTCATGAATAGTTGAACAATTAAATAATTTCAATTAATAGTATATTTACCATTTTTGTCAATCAGTTCTTGTCATTTAGCATGTAGCTTTTTCATTCCTCTAAGTTAAAACTCAGCTGGTTTTGAGTTCAAGTTGTCTTCGAACATTTTTACTTGGTCTTCAGATTTTTTTTTTAATTATTCCGAGCATTTTGTAGTGAACAAAAAACAAGGAAATCACTTGTTGCAAAGTCTGGTGAATATGATGGATTGGGTAAAATAGACCAGACTAAGTTCAATATTTTTTTAGGCGTGATTATTGTTGCATGTGGTCTTGCGTTATCATGAAGAAGCGCAACGTGTATCCTGTTGGCGAGTTCAGGCCGTTTCTTAAAAGACTTTCATACACACGTTGCAGCTGTTGACAGTTGGGAGAGTTTTTACAGTAGTATGAAGCTACATGGTTAGGTATTATTTAGAGGGGAAAAAGAAGAAAGCCAGTATTTGATATTGACTTATGGTCAGTTTACGAAAGAGTTGCAAATGGTTTCCCAAGAAGGAACAATTTAGTTAAAGGGTGGCATAATGCATTTCACAAGAGATTAATGATTTGTCACCGTACAGAAGATAAACTTTTAAGAAAGTTACACCTGGAGCAAACCAACACTGAAATGATTTAGAGCAACTGCAGAAAGGTAGAGATGTCCTGGTCTTGCTTCATTTGTCACTGATTGAGCCACAGAACGGAACTTTGAAAACCAATTTGGGGTTTGGTCATAAAGACTACATATTCTTTTTTACTGTTTCTGAAGCGTTTTTGTTATTCTTAAACTCCCGCAACATCACATGTCGAATGTGCACTTTTAGTCCCTCCATTTTAGTGGATGATATTTCAGTTTAAATTATGTTGGACACTTGTTCACTGCTGAGGTAAGAATGACCGGTGAATTCTGTTTCTAAACAGGTAATTTTCGGTATAAAGATTAAAACACAAGTTCGAAATGCGCTTTTACATTTTGTTTCCAATAAACGGAAAATACTTATGACTCAACCTGATAGTTTGAAGAAATACACCAAGGGGAGCGAACTCCTCCGCGCAATTACATCCGATCTATAGCGCCTAAACCGAATCGGAGAATGAATCCTAATTCATAGCGGCTCACAGTGAGGCATCAGAATGTCAACATCCCCTAGTTCCCTTTATCATTGACGCCAGGGAGACTGCGAGCCGGGTACATGTCGAAATTGTCTTCTGGGTCCCTGAACCTGGAAGGATTGAGGGAAATGAGGTCGCTGATGGGAGAGCCACAGTCTCAGGAACCAGACTACCATTTCGCTCTTCCACACACTGTCTACATGGCAGGGATGAGGTGAGCCAATAGGGCTGCATGGCAAAGACGATGAGAGACTGCGCATTACACCCAGGCTATTTCCGTGGGCCCAATGTATCGACAAAATCATTTCTTATCGCCTCCGAAGCGGATACACTTGCTGGACGCAGCGCCACCTGATGGAACATTCTACCGAACCACCCCTCTACAAAGACAGTTTAGTCTTCTACACTTTAAGCTACCTTTTGGTTGCATTCCCTAGTCTGGGGAAGCTTTCGTGAGAGGTGCCTCTCCCGGTAGCAGCCAAGCGGGGTCGCTACCGCCTCGTCAGAGTCTTTGGGAGGGACTCATGCCCACTAAAGGTTGTGGTTGAGTTTTGGAAGGAAGCGGATGGGGGCGCTTTTCAATAGTATTTAATTATTTTATTATGATCATCACTAACTCTATAATTGTATAACGGGATTTTTGAAGATGGGTAAAAAATTTATAATTTTTTTTTCCTTAGTGGACAAATGACATGTTTTTTTATCAAAGTTATTTCTAATAATTCTTTTTATAATATCAAAACAAAATGGTGAAGTTCAGAAATAAATATAAGTATCGAAATTTTGTGAATTTTTTAAAACCCAAAGAATTACAAATGGTGAAGTTCAGAAAATTTATTTTTACATATCTTCTATTCTATATCTCTATATTTTAGCAACGTGATATTTTGAAAGGGGGGAAATTTAGTTTAAGAGTTCCTTTTTAAAATGATTATAATTGGCGAAGTTCACAAAATTTATAAAACCTTAACCATGGCTGCCTTTTTTTTAGATTTTAAATTTTAATCTTAGTAGCGAAGCGCAAGCTTCCCCCGTAAGGGGAGGTGGCGAAGCCATTGCCTGGTTTAATTATTTAATTATTTCCATAGTATTTAATTATTTACATTAATTAAGGCCTCTCCTGTACCTGAATTTGTTTTGTAGATATTTATATGTATATTGTTGTCATTGTTGTTTTTATTGTTTACATTTAGATTAACCTGGCCCCGTTGGTTTTTCCTTTGTTTAAGTAAACAGAGCTATGCAATCACCACCATTTCCTACCACCTTGGCTGTTCACTCCATCTTCCTTTCCATATTTCAGAACCTTTACTACCATTCCGACCTCTTTCGTATCGAGTCCTTCTAAAACCAGGTCCAGCGCCCATGAGCGTTCTGAATAGCGATCATTAAATAGTTTTGAAACTTTATATAAATTCCTAAATTTCACATTAACATGATAAAATAAACTGGAATGTATCTATTAAATATGAATATGGAATTACTTTTAATGCAGAGTTTTTTTCAATAGAGGGTTCCAATGGTCTTAACAATTATTTTTTTTTAAAATCCACAGATTAATCATTAGCTTTTGTAAGAATTTTTTAAAGTGGAAAGTAACTTTATGGACCCCTGGCATATAAAATATGCAAGTCACACCATTACAGTTGAGATTTCGTTGATATAATTTTAGTAGCAATAGTTTAAAAGTTCAAATTAGTTGAGGTATCAGTAGTCGATGGTACAGGACCTCGAACCAGTAATATCGCTATTAAGGGTGAGAATCTGGAATAAGTAAATGAATTTCCGTGTCTTCAAGGTGCGAAAGAATTTCCGTGTCTTCAAGGCGCGAAAGAATTTCCGTGTCTTCAAGGCGCGAAAGAATTTCTGTGTCTTCAAGGCGCGAAAGAATTTCCGTGTCGTTAAGGCGCGAAAGAATTTCCGTGTATTTAAGGCGTGAAAGAATTTCAGTGTCTTTAAGGCGTGAATGAATTTCGGTTATTTAAGGCGTGAATAAATTTCCGTGTCTTAAGGCATGAATGAATTTCTTTGACTTTATGGCGTGAATGAATTTCCGTGTCTTTAAGGCGTGAATGAATTTTGTTTGCTTTAAGGCGCGAATGAATTTCTCTGTAATTAAGGTGCGAATGAATTTCCGTGTGTTTAAGGTGTGAATGACTTTCCGTGTCTTTAAGGCGTGAATGACTTTCCGTGTCTTTAAGGCGTGAATGAAATTCTTGTCTTTATCGCGTGAATGAATTTCCGTGTCTTAAGGCGTGAATGAAATTATTGTCTTTATCACGTGAATGAATTTCCGTTTCTTTAAGGCGTGAATAAATTTTGTTTGTTTTAAGGAGTGAGTAAATTTTGTTTGCTTTAAGGCGTGAATGAATTTCCATGTCCTTAAGGCGCCAATGAATTTTCATGTCTTTAATAAAGGCGTGAATTAATTTCTGTCTTTATGGCGTGAATGAATTTCCGTGTCTTTAAGGGGTGAATGAATTTCCGTGTTTTTAAAGCATGAATGAATTTCCGTGTCTTTAAGGTGTGAATGAATTTTGGTGTTTTTTAGGCGTGAATAAATTTTGGTGTCTGTAAGCCGTGAATGAATTTTGGTATCTAAGGCGTGAATGAATTTTTGGTGTTTTTGAAGCGTGAAGAAATTTTGGTGTCTCTAAGGCGTGAATGAATTTTGGTGTTTTTGAGGCATGAATGAATTTTTGTGTCTTTAATTAAGGCGTAAATGATTTGTGCTTGGGTCCCTCTTGCTACGTATATCCTTTTTGCCGCCGTTTCCTGTAGTTTGTGGTTAACCATAAGTTGCTTATATGTACTCGTACCACTCAATAATTTAATTAGTCCGGACTATTTTATCGTATTCGAACATTGTATAAAACAGTGAGCCGTCTTTTGAAAGCCTACAACGATTCCATAATGGTTTATGATCCCTTCAAAAAATCTGCAAGAAGCAATTGTTTATGCACGAATTAGGACGCATTGGCGCATAAAGTGGGTTGACCACTTGACCAAAGGAAAGAGAGGTAGTATTGGAGTTGGGCTTCTCATATGCATGGGGGACTTTTTTAGGGGGGGGGGCAATCAACACCCATGGTGGCTTAATACAGAGCATATCCTGTATAAGGCTGAAATCCGAACCACAGCCAGTATCAGGATCAGTGGGGTAAAATAAGGAGAAAGACCCCCCGATCGCTCCTGATTGCCTTTTAAAATCCCACATTCCCGATCATACCACCAATTGATTGAAAAGTTGAAACATAACCATTCAATCTACTTAATTCCCCACCCCCCGACCTGGCTCGTGAGGAAGAGAAGATGGCACCCAATGCATTAAAGGAGGGGCTTAAGAAGAGGGCATTTGCTCTTTGACGAGGGTATAGGGAGTAGAAAGGGGCCAAAATAGGTGAAGGGTATGAGGTAAGATGTAGTGGTATGATTCTCAGAGAAGAGGAGGGTTTTCGACCCCCACCCCCCCAACCCTTGATCAATGAGGTTTGAATCCAGTTTTGAAGTTGTTATATATTTAAATAGGGGTTGGAGAGTCTCTAACAAGGGCAGTGTGTCAGAGGTTTAGTTGAGCATTGGCACCACTCGAAATCCTCCCGTAGTAAGTATGGTCCAGTGGCACCGCGTAACCTATCTGCCTCCTATCGCGGGAGTACTCTTCAGAAGATGCCAACTAAAGGATAACCACACCTGGCTCACTGAGAAGCAATGGTCTCTGGAATTCACCCGCCATCTTATGTTATTTAGTCGCATTTACGCGACTCTATAAGTTACTACGACGATCTGTAGGTCGGCGGTCGGGTGGTAAAACGTTTTACTTCTCTCAATGATTTTTTGGGGCAATAACACCGTAACTATTCGGCCGATTCTAACGCAATTTGAAACCTATATGTCGTTTTATATTCTCTTTTGAATGATTACATTACCGCGGTCCTCCCGAGGTTAGTTCGCGAATTATTAAAAGAAAACTAACTATGGGTCGGATTGCCCCCACTTGTTGAAAGTTTTGAAGGTCTTAAGTTCATATGGTCATAAGTCATAATAATTGAGAGCACGTGACTTAGGTCTGTTGACCTCGTTTCCTTGAAATCTACCAAGTGTGAAACATCAGAGAGGCAAAAAATGAATCGAAAGTGACTGTAATCGGCTCAATTATGGAGGGAGCAAACATCACCAGGGTGAAAAACCGAAGGGGAAGAGGCCGCATTATCAGGTCTCTAAAAGGCGGCTGGAACAGAGATGTCGAGGGGGCTGTGGTGTTCCTGGACTTACCCCAGGTTGGGGCGAAGTGTGCGTTGAGGGGACTGTGGTGTTCCTGGACTCACCCCAGGTTGGGGCGAAGTGTGCGCTGAGGGGGCTGTAGTGTTCCTGGACTCACCCCAGGTTGGGGCGAAGTGTGCGTTGAGGGGGCTGTGGTGTTCCTGGACTCACCCCAGGTTGGGGCGAGGTGAGCGTTGAGGGGGCTGTGGTGTTCCTGGACTCACCCCAGGTTGGGGTGAGGTGAGCGTTGAGGGGGCTGTGGTGTTCCTGGACTCACCCCAGGTTGGGGCGAGGTGAGCGGTGAGGGGGCTGTGGTGTTCCTGGACTCACTCCAGGTTGGGGCGAAGTGAGCGTTGAGGGGGCTGTGGTGTTCCTGGACTCACCCCAGGTTGGGGCGAAGTGAGCGTTGAGGGGGCTGGGGTGTTCCTGGCCTCACCCCAGGTTAGCGCGAGGTGAGCGTTGAGGGGGTTGTGGTGCTCCTGGACTCACCCCAGGTTGGGGGGAGGTGACCGTTGAGGGGGCTGTGGTGTTCCTAGACTCACCCCAGGTTGGGGCGAGGTGAGCGTTGAGGGGGCTGTGGTGTTCCTGGACTCACCCCAGGTTGGGGCGAAATGAGCGTTGAGGGCGCTGTGGTGTTCCTGGACTCACCCCAGGTTGGGGCGAGGTGAGCGTTGAGGGGGCTGTGGTGTTCCTAGACTCACCCCAGGTTGGGGCGAAGTGAGCGTTGAAGGGGCTGTGGTGTTTCTGGACTCACCCCAGGTTGGGGCGAGGTGAGCGTTGAGGGGGTTGTGGTGTTCCTGGACTCACCCCAGGTTGGGGTGAAGTGAGCGTTGAGGGGGCTGTGGTGTTCCTGGACTCACTCCAGGTTGGGGCGAAGTGAGCGTTGAGGGGGCTGTGGTGTTCCTGGACTCACCCCAGGTTGGGGCGAGGTGAGCGTTGAGGGGGCTGTGGTGCTCCTGGACTCACCCCAGGTTGGGGGGAGGTGACCGTTGAGGGGGCTGTGGTGTTCCTAGACTCACCCCAGGTTGGGGCGAGGTGAGCGTTGAGGGGGCTGTGGTGTTCCTGGACTCACCCCAGGTTGGGGCGAAATGAGCGTTGAGGGCGCTGTGGTGTTCCTGGACTCACCCCAGGTTGGGGCGAGGTGAGCGTTGAGGGGGCTGTGGTGTTCCTAGACTCACCCCAGGTTGGGGCGAAGTGAGCGTTGAAGGGGCTGTGGTGTTTCTGGACTCACCCCAGGTTGGGGCGAGGTGAGCGTTGAGGGGGTTGTGGTGTTCCTGGACTCACCCCAGGTTGGGGTGAAGTGAGCGTTGAGGGGGCTGTGGTGTTCCTGGACTCACTCCAGGTTGGGGCGAAGTGAGCGTTGAGGGGGCTGTGGTGTTCCTGGATTCACCCCAGGTTGGGGCAAGGTGAGCGTTGAGGGGGCTGTGGTGTTCCTGGACTCACCCCAGGTTGGGGTGAAGTGAGCGTTGAGGGGGCTGTGGTGTTCCTGGACTCACTCCAGGTTGGGGCGAAGTGAGCGTTGAGGGGGCTGTGGTGTTCCTGGACTCACCCCAGGTTGGGGTGAAGTGAGCGTTGAGGGGGCTGTGGTGTTCCTGGACTCACCCCAGGTTGGGGCGAGGTGAGCGTTGAGGGGGCTGTGGTGTTCCTAGACTCACTCCAGGTTGGAGCGAAGTGAGCGTTGAGGGGGCTGTGGTGTTCCTGGACTCACCCCAGGTTGGGGCGAGGTGAGCGTTGAGGGGGCTGTGGTGTTCCTGGACTCACCCCAGGTTGGGGTGAAGTGAGCGTTGAGGGAGCTGTGGTGTTCCTGGACTCACTCCAGGTTGGGGCGAAGTGAGCGTTGAGGGGGCTTTGGTGTTCCTGGACTCACCCCAGGTTGGGGCGAGGTGAGCGTTGAGGGGGCTGTGGTGTTCCTGGACTCACCCCAGGTTGGGGTGAAGTGAGCGTTGAGGGGGCTGTGGTGTTCCTGGACTCACTCCAGGTTGGGGCGAAGTGAGCGTTGAGGGGGCTGTGGTGTTCCTGGACTCACCCCAGGTTGGGGTGAAGTGAGCGTTGAGGGGGCTGTGGTGTTCCTGGACTCACTCCAGGTTGGGGCGAAGTGAGCGTTGAGGGGGCTGTGGTGTTCCTGGACTCACCCCAGGTTGGGGCGAGGTAAGCGTTGAGGGGGCTGTGGTGTTCCTGGACTCACCCCAGGTTGGGGTGAAGTGAGCGTTGAGGGGGCTGTGGTGTTCCTGGACTCACTCCAGGTTGGGGCGAAGTGAGCGTTGAGGGGGCTGTGGTGTTCCTGGACTCACCCCAGGTTGGGGCGAAGTGAGCGTTGAAGGGGGTGTGGTGTTCCTGGACTCACCCCAGGTTGGGGCGAAGTGAGCGTTGAGTGTAATTATTTTCTCTCTCTCTCTCTCAATCTCCACAGGTGGTCGATGTGGACGATGATCCCGCTCACTTCTCAATTTGGGCGTTGCCTCTCGGTCGCTTTCCTGCTCGCCTTCTGCTTCCACTCAGGTAACGGAAACCTCACGAGGGCACTTATCCTCTTTTAGGTTTAAGAAGAAAGAAAGAAATGAATAAATTGAGTGGACAGGGATAATCAAGGGGGCTCGAGAGAGCGAGGACGCAAAGTATGGTGTGGGGAGAGCGAGAGAAAGGGAAGGATCCCTTATCAAACAAGTCAACAAACCAAAGTCGCGTGCTCTCAATTATTTCAATGATTTTGACCCCCCAAAATGACTGACAATTGACTTTTAATTGACTAACTACCTTTAACTGACTTATGACCTTTACTGACTTATGACCTTTTACTGACTTATGACTCTTTAGTGACTTATGACCTTAAAACTGACTTGTGACCCTTTAGTGACTTATGACCTTAAAACTGACTTGTGACCTTTTTATGACTTATGACTCGATGACTCTCTGACCTTACGACTTTTAAAACGTTCAAAAACTCATTGAAAAGTAACATGGCTACGATCCGACCGACCGACAACGAACTGACATAGATTCGCGAGCACACGACTAAAAATCAGAGAAACTGGACGAAATCGGAAGAGAGTAAACCCCACGATAAATGGTCGAGCCTAAATGGTTAGGCTCGAAGAGCGTACAAAAGAGCCATTTAGATTAGAGCTTCTAAACTCCATTATAAGAGCTTGGTGAACAATAGGTTTGCAGCCACCGCAGAAGCACAACTGGCTCTAAAGAATAATAAATATATCTCAGCCATTGCTTATCTATGGGTCCTGAAGTGAAGAAAGAGTTGGTGACATACGCGCCACCTCTAGGCGAAATCTACCCCCTCCTCCTTCAAACTAAAACGCATGACTTCAGGAAAAGGAAATATGATAAATATTAAAAAAAAACAAACAAAATATGTATCATCTTGACACAATTCTCATCCGTCGGTTTATCCTGGCGAAAGCAAAGAGAGAATCTGGAAATGAGGGAATAAATCCATTTTTTTCCCCCTTATTTCTTTGAAAGCAAAGCCGATATTGAATTTAGAAAGTGTCGCTTGAATGAGTCCTAGTTTTGCATTCATAGGCGATAAACTGCTCCAAATCCCCCCCGTGACGAGGCGTCAGAAGGCGGAAATATGTATTTGGAAGACATAAATTGTCGCGTCTAAAATTGGATGCGAAAGGAATAGTGATTTTATTCGAGGGGAATTTCATTTTTGCTATTACTATTACACCAATTAAAGAAAAAACTGTCTCCCATAAATGGCTTAAGCCCTCTGCAACTGAGCATGGTATGTTCGTTTTCCGGATTGTGTATTTCTGCTTTACCTTCTCCCCTTCCCAATACTAAATTCCAGGTTATTTGTCATTGTTTTCCTTGAAAATGAATTGGTCTTTGTGAACAGGAAGCTGCGTGAAATGCTACATCTGCAGCTACTCGCCCTCTAACAACAGCTTGACAGTCGACTTGTGCACAGATGACAACTTCACGGCGGAGTACATCCACTCGAACAACTGTGATGCTGGCTGTGAGTCAGTCACGACCTACGATGCGAACCGTAAGGAACGACTCAATGTTGGCGCAATTTCATTGTATCCGAGGTTTTCAAACCACTACCTCTTCCCTCCGTACCCCCACTCATCATTAATTGTCCTCCCCTGCTTCTAGAATTAACCTTTCTTACAGTCGCGCGCCTCATACACGAATCTCCTTCCACTCCATTCTGTTTTCCCCTTCCCTTTTTTTCCCATTTAATACATTACACATTTCATTCTAATTAATTTCAAAATTCTTTTCGCAAATTCCCGCCATTTCGGTTTTCCGTCCTGTCTGTCGACAAGCTCTAGTTTTGATCAGGATTTCAGGCTCCTTCAGCCCGGGATGGACTCGTTCTTTTGTTTATAAAAACTTGGCAAATATCTGGTTCCAGAAGAGATAAAGTGAGACTAGTTATTATTATAGTAACTAAGCCAACACTAGGATTATACATTTTCGTATGTCAATCATTCCTATCTTTTAAACTTAAAGTAACAGTACAGGTTTGTCCAATGGTCTTCTCATCCCCTTCAGAAAAGTAATAAAAGCAATAAGGAAACAATATAATAATATCAAACGCATGTACTAGTTTTAGTATATTCACTTCCATTGACACTGTCACACATAGAGAAGGTCTGTATGAACACTATCATTTACGTGGTACAAAATGGTGCGGCGCCATGTCTTATTAACAGGGGGTGACAAATCTTTCGGTCATCTGAAATAGAAAAATAAACAATATTTACAGGGGCTGTCAACTCTCTAGTATCACCCTGTACATCGAGAGTGTCAGCGCTCTGTTTTGTTTCCAGTTCTCTTTATTTCGTCCTCATGAGTGAACCTGGAAACTTCGGCCCGCACCTGCTTCTTGTGCTGTAAATTCGCATCACGAACTTGCGTTAAATAAGAAAAAGATTCTTAGTTCGTACTTTGTAGTCTTTGTTTTCACTTGTACAAACTCCCTCCCCAAACATTAAAAAAATTCAAGCAGATGAGTAATGGCGTAACTTCCAAAAGAGAGGAGTAGTAGGGATTCTGGGACTGGGGGCAAACAATTATAATCTCCAGTGCAAAATATGTGTGGCCTCCACCCACCGGACACAGTCAACCTCTGCAGAGGTTGGATGGGTAGCATTAA
Organism: Ceratothoa steindachneri; assembly: GCA_963969495.1. Taxonomy (NCBI): domain Eukaryota; kingdom Metazoa; phylum Arthropoda; class Malacostraca; order Isopoda; family Cymothoidae; genus Ceratothoa; species Ceratothoa steindachneri. The sequence continues at coordinate 76,042,763 of OZ018320.1, forward strand.
TGCTTTGGTGCCACTTAATTCATCCCCCAATTCAATGTTTTTCTTTTAAATTACTAAACTTAATGACGACCAATTTGTCTACGGAAAAATCCTCAAAATATCCCAAGGAACTTTGATTCTGATGAGTGAATTCAAGTGGATAAGAAACACTTTAAATTAATAATAACTCAATCTAATGTAAAATAAACCGATAACGAGAGTAGGAAGCGCATTAAAATATGCGACAGCAGAGGCAGCCAAGAATGCTCGAGGCAGGTTAACTGGGCATTTTGAATTTCTATTAAAAATAAGGAGGCTCAGATTTCTGCAGTTTTGGCCAGCCACAATTCAATAAAAATTTTGTTTACTTAACTTGACCCCAGCTGAGATCCATCCCTTAAGCCGGCAGCCATCGACGAATTCCTCCCAAACAGATGGACTCTCCCAAAAACTAAACAAGCTTTTATCTCGGTTGTAGTTGTGTCGGACTTGTAAATAGGTTTGAAAGGCGCATGGTTCCTGGTTGCAACGGGGGCAGATGTATGTGTCGTTCAGGCCATCATGGTATTAGTATACGTTTAGTTTTGCGTGGGGACTGCAGCGGGCGCTTTTTTAGGGTCAAATGTATGACAAAGAAGGGATGTTTCTTCTGGGTTGTTATCCGACAGAACAAGATTGTGAAGATGGGTTGGCGACAAAGATTGAATGCAATGCTGTGTTATCTGCGTTGATTGTTTTGTGGGTAACGGTTGCGTGGTTACATGAAATTGGGATCCTTCGAGTTTTGCGCATGTTTCTTGGATGATGGTATTGGTTTTGTATGTAATGGAGGAGGGGTTAGAGCTTGGGTTTTGCGTAGTAGAGAGAGTGTGTGTGGCGTGTAGATCAAGCTTGGGTTTTCGGAGCACGGATTTGTTTCAGAGTTGCCGTTTTTTATTGGGGTGTCGTGGATTCATACTGCAACGAGGTGGAGTACTTTGTTTGGTGTTGTCTGTAGTTTAGTGAGATGAGTGGATGCGAGATTTTTTTAGGAACTTATCTGGCGACTGCCTACTAGAGCAAAAGTCACCGCAGTGGATGCGAGATTGGGGTCCCCAGGATGTGGAGGTATAGACGAATGGTTGAAGAATACAGTATACTGCTCGAAAGTGTGGGCGATGGATTCGTTAGTTTGCCTGTATGTGGTTTCAGAGTTTGCTCAAGTCCATGTGAGCTTTATTTGTTGTTTCTGATGTAGTGTTGTAAAGTTACTCTTGTATCGAGTGTGACACTAAGCACTGTAGATGATGTTCAGCTTAATGGGATTGGGTTGTTTGATAGAATAACGCGGGAGTACTTTTTGTACTCCATTTGATGTATTGTAAATAGAGTGACAAGAATTTTAAGATGAGACGCTTATTAAATTCTGATTCAGCTGGCGTAAATTTTGCGATGTAAATCTGTAAGGCTGCTTGGGTGTGAAATTTGAGTGTTGGGCGAGGATAGTATTGTCATCAGCATAGCTGTAGAGTGTGATGTTAGGATTTAGTGCGTGGGGAATTGTTGAAAAGAATGGGGAGATTACGGACCCTTTCTTGACTCCATTGCTTAAACGATGTGCTCATGAAAGCTTGCCTTGGTGTATTATTTGCGCTTGTTGACCTCTGAGGATGTTGGCTAGCCATTTTGAGTAGTGGGCTACATGTATGGTGTTTAGTATTTTTTGGATGAGTTTAGGTAATATGGAGGTTTTGCTTATGTCTATTTCTGCTATTACTGTCTTTCGTGGTGGTGAGTTAGTTGATAGGATGATTCTAAAGTTTATCGGCAGTAAAAAAAAAAATGCTGGATGAGAGGTGAAATAAAAAATGCCTTGAGTGAAAACAAGTAATTAGAAACTAATGCTAGAACTAGTCATAACGTCTTTGTCAATAAACTGAGAAGGACCAATTTTTGTGTTCGAGTAAACGGACAACATTTTCACTACATACTGCAAATAATTGTTTTAAATTTTCTTACTGCGGAGAAACCTTTTTGATCACTTTGTATAAGCTAGTGATGTTAGTATAGTTTTGGTCAAATGCAATGGGTGGAATCCTTGTTGGAAAGTATATTGGGATTTGTGTTTGTGGTTGATTTGGTTTAATATTGACGTTCCCTGATTTTGGAGAGGGCGCAGCGTAAAGAAATAGGTCGAATGATGGATAAGTGGACGATATGTTTAACTTGAGCATGGACATTATATGGGAAGATTTACAGACGTTTACAATAGTTACGATAGAGATAATGAATGAAGAATTTTTTAACAGCACTGATTTCATTTAGACCGAGTTGTTTTAAGGTAATACTATGGTGATAAAATGTTTGGGAATGGGCTTTATAGCAAATGTGTGGTGTTTTTTTGTGGCTCTGTATGAGAGGTCAAGTGTGCTGTTGATATTTCTTCCTGGTGTTACAATTACCAAGTCACTTTATGTTTTTTCCAGAATTTGTTGCTGTCCTTTGTCGTCTGGATGGTCGAGGAAAGCTTGTTACTGGCGTTTTCGTTGTAGCTGACTCAGTGTATGAATGCCGTTTATAAAACTTATTTTGGGTGCGTGGTTACCATATTTAATAGCGTAGGTTGTCCTTGGTTTTTGAGAGCTGTCTGATGTCAGAGAAGATCTGGCTTTCAATACAAATATATTTACGTATATTTTTAAGCTTCTCGTGCAATTAATTATTTAGAGAAGAAATGAGATCAAGTTCCCTTTATGGGTTCATAGGAGAAAATTAAAAAGATAAACTGTACAAGCAATAAGAAATACGATACTTTATGATTTATACCTCGACTCGATAACCAGATCTTATGGACCAGCCTCTTGTCAAACTAGAGGTGAAATTTACTCCATAGGGCGCGGAAGACGAACACATATGGACGATGCTCAGTTGCCCATTCTAAACTCATACAAATGTAAATCCACATGCGGCTACATAACGAGAAACCAAATAGCCATGGTCGTTTATTGGTACCCATTACCAAAAGACTTGAATGCAGTAAAAACTTTGTGACAGCAATATGATCACAAACATCCATATAGATACGTACAAAATACACTAGTGTAAAGTTACCGGATAGGTTAAAATTAATCTTAAAGAATTACAATTAAATCCTCTATATTTTTTCACTTATCTTCTTCACGATTTTTTTTCCGTTTTCGTAGTACTTCTATGGTTCTTTTACGCTACTTTCAGAGGCAGGCCTGAATTTAAGAGCTTGGATCTTTTTTTAATAGCGCCTATCTGACAACTCCTATTATTTGGCTACATTAAAAAAAATAGTACACAAGCAACCAAAAGAAACAAACCAAACAAGAAACTAAAAAATAGCAAGAAGAACAAGAAGGCGTCACGTCTCTGTGTACTAAAGAAAAGTGCTATCGACCCCGCTCATCCCAGTACCGGGACAGGTAACGTGCGCGAAAATCACCCAGACCGGGACATTCAACAGGAATGTGCTGAACAGTCTGGGAACAACACAGTTGTCGCAATAAAGTGCAGGTGAGAGTTCCATAAAATGGTGGTGCGTTACGCAAGTGGGCCTAATTCGTAGACGAAAGAAAGCGAACTAAAGACGTCAGAACATTAGGGAGTAGGTCCAAGGAAACAACGGCGGCGTAATGGCACGCAACTTTATGTTTCCCTCAGCCGTCTTCCATCTTCTTTGCCAAGCAGCCCGGAGGGCTGCATTGATGCCCGATATGTAGTCGGTGTGAGTAAGAGCCAAACGCTGGTCTGGTGGCCAAGTCCTCGCCAAGACTTTTGCCTCCTCATCGGCGCGCTAATTCCACGCAATTTTCACTCGTACAGGAACCCAGGAAAAAATAATCTCGACACCCACCCGACTCGCGGAAACCGTGGCATCACGGATAACACGAACTAGGAGGTGTGAAGATTCTAATGCCCCGAGAGCACTCAGGGCGCTTTTTGAGTCGCTATAGATCACAATCATGTCTTCAAACCGGGCACCAGCGTTATCTCTCGTACCAAGTGATGTATTGCAACTGTTTGGCCGTGGAGACAAAGGCAGCGCCTGGTACAGTCCCGCTGACTTCAAACAGAGGGGATACGGCGTGGAAACGACCTCCTCCTGAGACTTAGAGCCATCCGCATACACTGACACGGATTCAGCGTACCACGAAGTATGCTTCTCAGAGGCCGTTCGCAATACTTCAGGCTCTGTGAAAGCTTTGGAAGCAAAGGCGTGGTTACAAATGGTCGAAGGTGGTACCTTTCAAGATAGTATCCTAGGCAGAACCAGAGGGCCTACCGGCCCATGAGATAGACCAAGCTCTCGAAGAAGTGTGCTAGTCCTAAACCTAAAGGGTTTAGGGCATAACAGGCGTCTCTCGGTGGCATAAGCACTGTAGAGATCGGTTGCGAATGCAGTGAGGGTTGTTGGCGACTGAGAGAGGCACCGGGCTAGCGCGTATAGGCGCATAATGCAATGTGCACGGTGCATAGCTAGTGGGATCTCCCCACAATCGACAAGTAGGCTACTAATCGGGGACTTGCGGAAGGCAGCGGTTGCATGGTCGATAACGGTGTGGTGGATCAAATTCACCTTCCGCAATACAAGCGCGACTGTAGATGCATAAAACTCGTAGCCGTAGTCAAGCTTCGAACGAACAATTGATTGTTAGAAAAGCAAGTAGTAACCCTTTCAGCAGCCCAGGTACTGAACGTCACGTAACGAATAATGTCCATGGCGCGGGTGCAAGAGACCCTAAGGCTGTGAATATGAACCTTTTCTAGGTGAGGCTGGTCGAAAACAAGACCAAGGAAACGGTGCGAATCCACCACTTCCAAGCGAACCGCCTTTAGGAATAAGTCTGGGTTGGGTTGGAGCCGTTGGTGGCGGCAAAAGTGCACCACCTTATTCATAGCCAAGGAAAACCCAAACTTGTGCGTTTCAGCATGGCGAGAGATGTGGTTCAATGCCTGTTGATGTCTACGCTCAATAGTTATCATCTGGGCCGCACCGAAAGATATCGAAAGGTTGCCCACATATAGCTTAGTGAGAACATCTTCCGGCAGCACTGAAGTGATACCTTTGATGCTGAGGGAAAAGAGTGTGACACTGAGGAAACTTCCCTGCGGGACACCCTCTTCCTGTTCGATTGAGCCGGATAGGGATCCTCTAACCCTTGCCCCGAATCAACGATCTCGCAAAAACACAGTAATAAAGATTGAGAGTGGTCCACTCGCCCCCATTGTGTGGTGAGTCTCCATGATACCGTATCGAAAAACACCGTGGCGTAGTGCTGTCTACAAAGGAAAGCCTCAAAGACGGCATTTTCAGTCGGAGAAAAGCACCGCCGTGAAGTGGCACTTTGGGAAGCCGCACTCCGTAGAAGAAAGTTTGCCTCCGTTGGCCAGGAAACATGATAGTCTAACATTTACCAATTTCTTTAATAACTTGCACAGGCAGAAGATTTGAAAGATTGGGGGAAACAGGCCGGTTAGACTGATTACTGTCTCTTTGCGAAAAGTTAGCACAGTAGCCATTCGCCACGAGTTTGGGAGGATACCCTCAGCCACATCCTGTTAAACAAATCTAACAGCAGGGCTGTGCCTCGCTCACTCACACCCTGAACCACGTTAATAGCTAGTAGAGAAAGTTAGGATTTCTCGGTTCTCTGTAAATTAATTTTGATGAAACTTTTCCCAGCTGATCTGCACAATATGTCAACCCTAGTGTTATCTTTTCATTATGCTTTGTTACGTCCTTCAATTTTTATTTTAGATTCGTCGTTTTGGGGGTTAACCACTCTAATAGCTATTTAATTAAAGCTCATATAGACAAATTTTGGAGAAAACGAGATATAATTATACACATTAAATATACCTTGCCTATATATTTAACAGAAAACCATAATTATAAAGCACGATGGGTGGATATAATGATTTGCCCACATGAGGGTCATTTCGACGGATGGAATTTTCGATTCTGTTGAGATCCGGAGAGGTTGACGTCTACACCACCAACTTGTAACCCTGCATGCCGTGAGAGCCTAGGAACGCTTGGGTGGCATTGGCAGAGTAGAATGGATTGAAGTTATGCATGAAAACTATAATCCTTAGAAGTGACAACGCTATGTCATCTAGCTAAAGATCCAAGACTTCCTTCAAGAGATTGCAGTAGGCGCCTGTGGTATTACTTTAACCCCAACAGGCACCCTCAGGGGGTCAACAAATTTGTGTCCAATTATACCTGCCCAAAACGTGACTCCTTCTCCCTGCTATTGACGTCGCAAACGTTGGTGACGTTCATCTCAGAAATAGACCCAACCACTTGCCCAACTATCAGGTCCGTCAAGGGCTGCCCTGATCTCGCCAGAGAACGTAACTCATTTCCAACGTCATTTTACATCCGGGTCCATTGAAACCTCTAAGTCTTGTGACTGGCGTTAAAGGAGGCAGTTTCAGGTGTGCTCGCACGAAGCCATAGCCTCTAGGATACAGCTCCTGGTGGACTTCGATACATAGGCACGACAATCCGCGATGGAAACGACTGCTTGTTTGTTGGAGTTTCCCACGTAACTGAAATCCCTAACTGTCACAGTCGTGGAGTTCCCACAATCGAATAGTTTCTTCATTAGCGAAGGGTCCTTCAGAAATCATCTAACCGTGTCCACATGACAAACTAATTTCGCCGCACTTTCATTGATTATGAAAGACCTTTTTTCATGGTCGAAGCCTCTGCGACGTCCCATTGTTCTTACAGAGGATATATGTTAGTGTGGATTATCCCCAAAACGACAAATCTGAAATAAAAATTGAAAGATTTAACACAACGAAAATTAAAACATAACATTAGTGTTGCCATATTATTCAGACCAGCTGGGAAAAGTTTCATCAAAATTGATTCACAGAAAACAGAGAAATCCTAACTTTCCCTGCCAAGCTATTAACAACAAGGACAAGGAAAGAAGGTACCCTAGGAGACCTTACGGTCCATTCAAGGAGGGTACCTTTGAACTAGCAATCGAGCGGGCACATGGCTGCTCAATTGTTTTGCGTCCCTAAATGGCCACTTTTTAAGACCTTGTCTAGTCTTGCCTTGAACTGGTCAACAGATTCACTGTTGACAACTTCCACTGGGAGTGCGTTCCACTTACCGCAGATACTGTAGGTGAAAAAATTTCCACACAGATTGCGCGTTCTGTTCTCACTGTGTGAAAATATCCCGGTAGTCAACATTGTCGAACCCTCGAAGTATTTTGAAAAATTCGATGAGCTGACCACGCAGTCTACGGGTTTCCAGCGAGAACAGATCTAATTCCCTTAGTCTATCGTCATAACTTTTATGTCGGATAGAGGGAATCAGCTTGGTTGCCCTAGCTTGTACGCGTTCCAATCTCGCGATGTCCTTTCGCAATGAAGGACTCCAAAATTGTACGGCATACTCCAGGTGCGGTCGGACAAGTGAGTTATACAGGCACAGTACAATCTCCTGGTTCCGATAACCAAACTGGCGCTTAATATAGCCTAGCATCCTTTGGGCCTTTTTCTCCGCCTCAATGCACTGTTTCGAGAACTTGAGGTCACTAGTGATTGTTACACCCAAGTCCTTCTCAGTGTCGGTGGATTCCATAGCAGTGCCCTTAAGGATATACTGAGATTGGAGGTTTTGTGGCCGATATACATCACTGCATTTTTTCACGTTAAAAGGCATTTGCCACGTGTCCAACCACTCCCCAATCTTCCGAAGATCTTCCTGCAGGCGGGCAGTATTTCCATCCTTTGCAACGTTCATACCAAACTTGGTATCGACGGCAAATTTGGAAATCTTGGCAACCATGTCACCGTCCATGTCGTTGACGTAGATGATGAATAGTAGTGGTCCCAGGAAAGAACCTTGAGGCACCCCGCTAGTAACGGGCACCCACTCAGAAGCCTGTCCATTCACCACCACCTGTTGCCGTCTGCCACTTAGCCAGTTCTCGATCCAGCCGGCTACCTTTCCATGTATGCCCAGCACTCGCACTTTCCGGAGAAGGCGGCGGTGTGGTACCTTATCAAAGGCTTTCTGAAAGTCTAGGTAGACCACATCTATCGCCTTGTCCCGATCGTGCTCACTGAAAACGAAGTGGAAGAATTCCAAAAAGGTTCGTCAGGCAAGACCGTTGCCTTCGGAAGCCGTGCTGGGAACTCCTCAGTAGCAGGTTCGACTCTAAATACGACTTCATTTTGTCCACCATCATGCTTTTCATGAGTTTACCGACTATCGAAGTCAGACTGAGAGGTCGGTAGTTTGAGGGTTGGTTACGGTCTCCTTTCTTGAAGATAGGAGTCACCTCCGCCTCACGCCAGTCTCTAGGAACGCATTTGGTCCGGATTGACATGTTGAAGATTGCTCTCAGGTGTCGTGACACTTGATTGCGCACTTCTTTCAACACTTTAGGTAGAAACCCATCCGGGCCAGGTGACTTATTCGTCATTAGGTCAGTGATCTTCTTTTTGATTTCTCCTTCGGTGAAGTCCATATCCTCCAGCTTTTCCCCCGAGTAGGAATCCGTCGGCTGGGGGATGGGACCACACTCTTCAGTAAACACTGAAGAGAAGTAGTCGTTGAGGAGGTTAGCATTTTCTGCATCTAAGTGCTTTAATGTCCCCTCTTTATTCCTCAAAGGGACAATCGTTCGACGGATCGGTTTACGGCTGTTTACATATCCAAAGAACTCCTTGGGATTCTCTTTACAGAGTCTCGCCACTCGGAGTTCCTCAGACCACTTAGCCGCCCTTATGCTGGATTTTACTCTCCTGGCTAGCCTCCGGTATTCGTCAAATTCACCCGAGATCTTCAAATGCCGGTACACAGTTCTCTTCTCCCTAAGCAGTTGGCAGATTTCTCGATTAAACCACTTTGGTTGAACAGAAGACCGACGGGGGCATTTCAGAGGGATGAAACGCGATTGAAGACTCATGAATGTGGTTTTGAAACTATTCCACGACTCTTCAACAGCATCGCACACTTCTAGCCTCACGTCAGTCAGTCCAGCACGAAGGCTTTCAAAGTCTGCTCTTCTCAAGTCAAGTTTGCTTGATTGACTGGCAACAGACCTTACCTTCGGGATCTTGACGCTAAATCTAACTAGCTGGTTATCACTGCCACCGAGCTCTTCGCCTACAGAGAGATCCTCAACGATATCATCCTCAGAGGTGAAGACCAAGTCGAGGATATTGTCTCGTCTCGTCGGTTCTCTGACCCATTGAGTGAGGAATTCGTTGTTGGCGAACTCCAAGAGTAGCGCGCTCTCGCCACAGGCTGCTCTGGTTTCCCAGTCAACTTGGCTGTTGAAATCGCCCATAACGATGCATACTCTGCTTTGAACAAGCTCACCCAGCAGCTGGTACAGTGTTCTGTCCTTCTCAACGGGTTGGGAAGGGGTTCTGTAAAGCACCAGGGTGCTGTATCTGACAGGACCTATCTCTAAGTCAACGCCTAGGAGCTCGTGATCGGATATAATGTTGGAGTTCGTAGATTTGATTGTATCCTTGACATACAACATTACACCGCCACCCTCTCTGTCTGGCCTATCTTTGTGGAAGAGTTGGTAGCCAGGAACCGTGAATTCGCCTTCAAAGTCTCGGTTTGAGGTTTTTATCCACGATTCTGTTATGGCTACCATTTCGGGTTCTTCCGTCGCTACGAGGCCACGGAGCTTAGGAAACTTGTTCCTGGTTGACCTCGCATTAAACAGAAGAACTTTCAGGGAGTCCCCGACTGTAGGACTCCCTACGCTCTTCCGTTTCCCGGCTTGTTTGTTGGCGAGGCACCCCTTTTTGCGACCTCTGAGAAGGTCGTTCCTGGAGTGACACGGGCGTACTGGCGTACGTCCGCCCTCACTATGGGCCGGATATTCCTTTCGGTCGTCTCTACGACATCCTGGATCATGTTCGAAAGAAAGGCCTTTCCTTTAAAGGAAAGATGTACCCCATCCCTTTGGTGGAGATCATTTCTACCATAAAAGGTGCGGTACGGGTCCACAAAAAAGACCCCCTCTGCCGTACACAAATCTGCCAGGCGCCGGTTTAAAGACACATTCATCGAGTGAGCGGTCCGTGTTGGACCTCTCCTCGGGAGCATCCTGACTACCACACGCTTGCGGGTTTTCAGCCCACAGTCGTCCACGGCACCCATGACCGTGTGGAGGATTTTATCTCTAGGGTCTACCCTACCTCCTCTCAGGTAGAGGTCGTTTCCACTGACCATCAGAGCAACGACTGAGCTCTCAGAAATCTGTGATTTCTCAGCCTCTACTCTGATGTGGTGGTTACCACATCCTGGCAGGCAGCTTACCTTCACACTAGTGCAAAGGCAGGCCGCTAGCAGGGACTGCAGGCCCCGTGCTTAAGAATCACCAATAAGGGTGACTCTTGCACATTTGTCAGCAGGCGACTTATTCTTTCCCTTCGGAAGCGACTTGCCACTTTCCTCTTGTATCTCTACATTTTTCTTTTTTTTCTTCTTCATCTTATTTTTCTTGTCTTCATTTGTTTTCTCTTCTTCCGTTTCTCTTTTATCTTCTTCTCTTTTCACTTTCCCTTGCGCACCAGTAACGCTCGAATCCTCTACACTGAGGTGAGCAGCATTAAGGTCCTTTTTCTTCTTTTTCTTTTTCTTCTTCTCATTGACTCCGCATGGCAGAAGTGGGGCTACCAATGAAGTTTCACCTCCTTGGGCTGGAGTCACATCGGCGGAACCACCCAAGTCAGTCGGACTTTCGTCTCGAGCTTGAGCTGACTGGGCCTCTAGTTTATAGGCTAGCTCTAGGATTTTTTCCTCGAGACGCCGAATCTGAAGCGCGGGGTTCAGGGTGAAGGGGATCGAAGAATGACATACGAGACATCGTCCGAACAAGGATACTTTCAAGACTGGCTCAGGATTTTCGCGAAAAATGATCAAAGCTCATGTTGTTTAAAGGGCTGAATATTTGCATAAAATTCATTTCAGCGACGAAAGTAAATTTAATTTAGTTGGATTAATGGCAGACGCATTGTTAGATGTACTGCAGGTGACAAAAAATCTTAAATGTGTTAAAAATTCTGCCAATCATGGATGAGTCAGTGTCATGGTATTGGGGCTGTTTTCGTCTGATGTAGTTTGGTCCGAGCATCTTTGAACCAGCCAGCAGTATTTATGCAGGACGACACGCGATTCCATACTGCAAGGCGAGTAAAATTCTATTTCAAACAAGAAGATATTCAAGTAATGAAATCGCCTGCTTAGAGCCCGGACATGAACTCATTGAGAGCCTCTGGAAACTAATTGGAGACAAAGCTCGAGACCAGCAGCCTTAAACTGACGGATTTATGGACGAAAATTGAACAATAATGAAAGACAATAACATGAGAATTTTGCAAGAAAGTGTCGAGGTCATGTGGTCCTCGTTGCACCGAAGTAATAGAAAAAAATTCTTTAAACCTTATATTAAGTGTTTTAAATTTCATCGTTGTCGAATCTTGCTTTGTTTCTAGTGTGTCTGCTTGTTAAGCAATTCTGTTAATGATCGTTCACTTATTTTGCACATGTTAATATTTTATTTTGTTTGTAAATTTATTATGAATTCTTGTATCATATGAAATCTTCATAAAATATATTAAATGCATGCCGTGATTTACCATGGAAATCTCATTTATCTACTCATCATTGAAAATATTTTGATAAAGGAAAATTGTTCTCTTATTTTGCTTGGTAGTGCTTGCCCGCTAGGAATCGCGGTGGGTGTGCTTCGAAATGTATTGGAACCTAGCCTTTGCTCGACGAAATTCACTGACAGTTAAATCATTCGGGCGGCGATTATATCGCATGTAGGCGTAACGCTTCTGTTTGAAGGCTGTCTCGCCTTCGGCTGACCACCACGGAAGCAGTCGGCGTGAAAAACGGCTAGACGTTCTAGGAATAGTAGTTTTACCCACGGCGATGATGTTGCCGGGAAAAATTCAACGGCCTCTTCCACTGACATAAACTCCTTGACTAGGACAGAGAAATCAGTCATATCCTGAAATGCGGACCACCAGGTGAGTCTCTCAGACGGCAGCGGTCCAGAAAATGATATGTGAATGGGAAGTGATCACTAGCATGGAGGTCATCGACCACCTCCCTCCCAAAATCAGGCTGTGCATTCGAAGAGCACAGTGATATATCAAAACAGAAAAATGCTGTTCTCGTGCAGTGATGCGTAAACTCATACACATTTATGACACCTATCTCCAGCGTGTCGATCAGGAGGGAAAGGACCTGACCCTTGGGATTGATCGAGTGGTCTCCCCAGAAGGCCTCTCTAGGGAGTCTACGATTCAAATCCCCGAGCATTAGGAAGGGCCTCGGCAACTGTGCTACGATGCTGTGGATGTTCCCCACATCGAAGTTGGCTGACGGCGGAATGTACGCAGAAATAACTGTATACCTCTTATCCAGGTGCAGTTGCAGTGCTAATACCTGAACGGAGGTATCTAAAGCAAAGAGAAGAACGGAGACATCATACCGGGTGTAAATCGCGCATCCTGTGCGGGCCCCATCTCCTGAGAGTAAGGTCACAAAACCCATCTATCTCGGGAGGGTGGGCCAGTGGCACGCGACAGTTATGACCTTTCTCAGAAAGATAGCTAACGGGGAACAAGAGGAGAGGAGCCTCCACAGATTCTCCCAATTGACCCGGAGTCCATAGAAGGAATATGGCGGGTAGAGCAGTTTCGGAGACAGAGGTCCCTCCTTTGGAAGTTCCACCGTTTCCGAGCCACCGAGTCCAGTCTTTCGTGGGGGTGTAGGAGCCAAAGCTCTTTTGGTGCTTTCCTCCTTTTGGGGGACAGTTTTAGGAACCCGGAAAGATGACTTCACGACCACCATCATATTTTGCCTCCTGTTGTGCTAACAACCCGGTAGAGGCGAGCGGTAGTTTCCTCTTACAGGAAACATTCATGCTATGAGAGATGGCGGGGGGAGGCCTGGTTTTAGCCGAGGCTCGGTGTGAACCCTTTGTGCCCGCAGCTCTACCAGGAGAGTGCCCGGATATAGTAGAACTCGCAGAATGGTTCCAAATTGGCGCGGAAACAACCGTGCTCCTAGATCTAGAGGAGCCAGGAGCAGAGAGTGACTTTTTAAAAACTGAAGCATAAGAGTCCTGTGCAGTGCCGAGCGCGCCAAATCCAAATCTTTAGCCTCCTAAAATGAGTCAGGATCCGTAGCCTGGAAAGCCAAGATTTTATTCTCCATGAAAAACGCACCGCATTGCATCGAAGAAGGAGTGGTTCTACGCATTTGATATACGTTACCATACATTATAGAGACTTATCAGGTACGGTTTTAGAAGAACTTCCGCAGACTTTGGGTAAACCCAATTTTGCACGTATACATGAGCGATTCATATGACAAAGTGGTGGCAGTAGTTGCACTTCCGCGGCAATGAAACAAATGCCTTCGCGCGGTAGCGATACCAACTGGCACGCAACAACTCAGTGATCCTGTCATGGTCGAACCTTTCGAAGAGTGTAGGGGTGGGTCTCGAGGCCCCTCTTTGTTTTCTCATCATACGTTAGGGCAGCTCTAAGGTGTTGTCTTCTATGGAGTAGTACACGAGTTTCCTCGCATAAACATTCCTTTTACATAGTTCATGACCGCCTCGGAGAGAACTGATGCATTTGGCAGAAGGCTCCAGTCCAAGAAATGGACCACCTTTGGATCTCTACAAATCAAGCTATCTATTGCACTCATCTGAAAGATTATGTTGTCTTTGGCCAACATGCTACCATCAGTGGAGCGAATAACCAAAAATCGTTTGAAGCCAGCAGGCTCTCCAAATGATGGGCCCCGATAAAATCGAGGCTCCACTCAGCGCAACTACGCTGGTCTTAACCTTGGCCACCCCACTCTAGTGTACCTCTGGCCCGGAGGGGCTGATCTTAGCCTGGTCGCTTGCCGAAAGTGCAGCGGGTCCAGCTTTGTTTTTCTGTTTCTTTTTCCTTTGGGGAGAGAAGGGTGGGGACTGAACCCACTTCTCCCCGTTACCGGAAGGAGCTCTTAGGCCGAACGGACCAGCCTAAGCAAAATCGTTTTCCGAGATAGAGTAGGTCTTGCCTGTCAAAGGGGCACCAGCCGGGAAAGGAGGTCCCTCTTTTCCTTCTGAGTCGTCGGGTCCCTGAGCCACGCGAAGAGAGCTTGTACAGGTGCGGATCTATGTTTGGTGTTTGAAACCGAGATCAGGTTATCCCGCATGGAAGATCCTGCTCTACGCATCTGGGTCGACCCCGAGATCATGTCCATCTCAGAGGGAGCCTCCATGTGCCAGCCATCTCACGCCCCCGAGGCATCCCGATCACAATTGAGGACTCTGTCTCTTCGTGTTTTTTCCACCCCTGCAGGCTTAAAATGCAGGACGTTAAGGGACACGGACCGACTGGCGGTGCTCTCACTTGCCCCCTAATGGTGTCGGCCCTATCGAGCCTCTCCCACCGGAAGCGGTCAATTTTCGGCCATCTGCCGTCTCTCTTGGCAGTCCCCTGTAATGAAAAAGGAGGGACTGCCGCTGGTAGGGAGATGAGGTCACCCAAGGGCGCCTCCAAAGTGGGGATGAATGTGAAAGCCATCGCACACGTAGGCTTTGGAGATGAATAAACCTCCTCTCCGCTAGAAGAATGCGGAGGGGCCTCTGATAAGGAGCATAAGGGGTTCCTCTTTTCTTTGTCCTTCACTACACTTAGGGAGGGCGAGGCCGCGCTTTGAGACGGATCTCCATACGCTTTGCCACTTATTGCCTTCTCTTCTCGTCATATTATGATAAGGGAAAAAAGGGCCCTTGGAAAGTTGATACTATGACCTACCTATGAGTGGGGAATTTAAGAGAAGATTCTCCATAGGGTAAAAAATTCCAGAATCTGATCATTTATACATATAATCGGTCCCGTGCCAACGTTGATAAGCTTTGCCAACCCGTTCCGCATTTAGGCGAAATTGTCCTGGAATTTTGACTATAAAGGGTGGTGCTGGCGTAGCCACCTCTCTATATGTGTACTGGTGGAAGGTGAGCAGGGTCGACGGCCCAGCACACCCAGTACCTAACGCTTGCCCTAGCCAGCGAGTTTTTGACCCTCTCTGCCACTCCACTAAGACTGATAAGAGGAAGAAAGTGTACCGGGCAGCCAAGACCTATCTGGGTATGAAATAGAGTGAAGTAAAGATAGACCTGTCCACTAACGAGTAGAGTTGGTGATCACTTATTATTATCATACCCTGGTGATAGGTGATCCCAGGATGGCACTGGACCGAACTAAGTCCAGGTTGGAGGAGTTGTCTTGGTACGAAGTGCGGTTAGAAAAGGTTGAGGGAATAGCCGTAATAATAATAATAATAATAAATAATACGATTAAAAAAATATTAATAATACACAATGATTAAAATACATAATAATGAATAATTAAAATAAATACTACTAAATAATAATAATAATAACAAGAAGAAGAATGATAATAACAATATTAACAATAATAAAATAAAAATACTAATAATAGAGGTTCCTTCCCTCCATGTAACTCCTCTCGTGAATGGCTCCCAAGCTTTGTTCTGCCATAATGAGATGAGTCATCAAAACTAACATAATGAAGATATAAAGTTTCTATTCTAAACAGAGGCACGATAAAAATGGTTAAAATAAAGATGACGGACTGGGATAAAAATAAACCAAAACAAGAATGATAAAGAAAATATAATGATGAAACGAGCAATTAACCCAGAATACAAATTCGGGCGAGCACCGATAAAATGCAACAGTAAATAAATTAAACGCACACATATATATACACGAAATATCGCGAGTGGAAACGAAATTAAAGAGAAAGAGGAAAACAAAGAAATTATGCTTAATGAATGTAGAAAAAAGTAAATTTGAGATTTTATAAAGGCAAAAAATTTACGCGTTATTGATTACCAGCAAAATAACACTTTTTTGTTTATTTTTAGAGGAAATCAAGAGGCTTCTCAAAAACCTGAGGTTCTTATAGGATTTGGGCTCCTTCGGATAACGGCAAAAAAATAGGCTTATTTGTGGCGCCAGTTCGTTCTTGATGTAACAGGCCCAGATGTTGGTCTCTTTCTCAACCTCGCTGCGCACACAGTAATCCATAGGATTACAATCGGGGAATTAGGAGGCCAGAAAGTGGTGCTGGTGAAATCAGAGAAATTATCCGACAACCACTTGTGACTCTTTCCGAAAGTATGGCCTTTCAGCAGCCACCCTCCTTAGCTAGAACTTTGTCACAGTCTTCAACAACTCCCATAGCCGTCTGAATTGGCCCCCCCAAGAGCGTGCTCAAAGAAATGGGGACAGCATGACGTCTCTGTCATTGGTGACACACCCAAAGGCCATGGAGGTTGGGAGAACTTGTTCTTCATGATACGTGGAACATCGGATGAATTGTAAACAAACCACCTGTTGTTCTGGTGTTGCGCAACTTGTCCTGAGAGAAGTTCTTTTCATCTGAGAAGAACCAGATTGTCCCCTGATCAACAGCATGCTTCAGCTTGTTCAGGAGCTTTTTGCCTTCGTTAAGAGATTCTCTTTAGCCTTGGCTATCAAAATTGCGCCTCTTATACGAGTGGTAGCCAAGCTCCCCATTCAGCGCCAGCTTTCATGGCGGTGACTCCAACACCCACCTCTCTCTCCAAAGCACGGATTCCCTTTCTCGGGTCTTCCCTTACCTGTTGGATGTGTTGGATTAATTCTGACGTGCGGGCGCAGTCAGAACACCTGTTGTGTCCTTTTCTGCTGCCCTTGGCTTCGTAGACTCCGTTGCAGCTGTCCATGTTACGTCTTACAGCCACCAGTCATAAGGTCGGTATTTTGACATCCGGCGCGAATCATCATGATACAGGTAACTCTTTTGCACTATTCAGATAGCTTCTAATCCTTTATGTCAACTAACTTTTTCTCAACTATAACTTTACTGTGTGTGCTCTCCATCGCCGTTGACTGTACCCAGATACATCAACCTTTCCTGAAAAAAGGAAACACTTCTCAAAAGCATTACAAACACTAGTAAAAAATGAAATTCCTTAATTAGCAAAAGCCCTCACAACTTTTCACTTTTGCATGCTGCATCTCCACATACACCCAAATTTATTTTTAAAATTATGCTGAAAATTAGGAGTATTTTTCACAAGGTTTCGTAGTTTCTTTCTTTTTCGTCTCTAAAAATAATAATAAACACATTTATCTGGAAAAAGAAAACGAAAAACAACATACTGGACGATGTTTGACTACTGGCCTAAATTCATTAAAAAGATGCCGCTCCATCAAAATGTCGCCCCCCCATCACTATTGGTCCCCGGGTGCGTGTAAGGAGGCTTGGGGTCGTCGTATCCTTTGGCCAATTCACCATTCTGGGAACTTACAATGGTAGGCGGTTGATTCCACACGATTACCGTCACTTTGCCGGTTAAAAATGCGAATAATTCATAAGGGTGATGATTATTCCGGCAACGAACACCGCTGGACTACATCTGGACTACCATTATGCGGATTTTGAATGCTACTTAATGCGTGAGTAGCTTCTGGACCCGGCTGAGGTCACCACTTACGGGTAAACGCAACATTGATCTCATGAGTTGATTATCACTGTGTAACACGATTCTTGTATTTGGGTAGCTGTTGTTTTCTATTTGCTTGAGTCTAGAATACATGAAAATACTGTTAGTTATTTTAAACTTTGCTTTTGTGTCCAAGATAATGATATTTATATAAAATTTACCTATTCCTTCTGGAAGGAAGTGGCGAATTTGAACTTTCATTTGCATAAAGTAGAAACAAAACGACATGATACAAAAATAGCATTTATTTATTCTGGAATTACATATATGAGACAATTAAAATATTAGAAATGAGTAGTTTTCGGTGATTTACACTTATACTGTACTTTGACGAATCAGTCCCCAAATATAGTCTCCCATCAGATTTTCATTATACGATCCTTGATAGCGGCGTTCAAAGTCCAGTAGATCCTGGTGAAAGCGCTCGCCATGCTCCTCGGAGTACGCTCTCATGTTCTTAAATTTATCAAGATGAGCGTCAAAAATATGGACTTTCAGGGACACCTTGCAACACATCTTGCCGTAGTTTCCCAAGTTCTCAACAAGCTCTCCATAGTTTTCGGCTTTGTGATTACCTAGGAAGCCCGGAACCACTGCGATAAAGCTGTCCCACACTGTTTTTTTCCGTCCTAGTGAGCTTCTCAGGAAACTCCTTGCACTCCATGATCTTTTTTTTTTATTTGGCTTCCACCTCTGCTGCAGATAGCTTAGGAAAGAAATCTTGGAAATACTTGAAAGCTGCAGACTCCTTATCTAGAGCTCTGACGAATTGTTTCATAAGGCCCAATTTTAAGTGCAGAGAAGGAACAGTACTTTTCGCTACCATTTGACTTTTCTCCCCACACTAAACTCGATCTCTTGTGGCCAATCCCGCCGATTGTAGTGTGCCACGGTGTCCCTGCTGTCCCAAAGGCAAAGATAACAAGGAAACTTGTTAACGCCTCCTTGGAGACCCATCAAGAAGGCCACCATTTTGAAGTCTCCGATAACCTCCCAAACGTACTCATATTTCTATGCATCTAGCAAGATCTTAACCCTCCTGGATGAGCTGTCAATGAAGAGCGATCAAATTGGCAAGGACTTGTCTCCTGGGATTTATTGAGTAGTCTCCCCGGAGAAGATGTCTGCCATTCAGATCTCCAAGCAAGAGAAGGAGCCTCGGCAACATTGTCACGACTCGGCGGAAGTCCCCAGCGTCGAAGTCAGCTGACGGTGGAATGTACGCAGAAATGACAGTATACCTCCTATCCAGGTGAAGCTGCACAGCCACTGCCTGAAAGGAGGTATCTGAAGAGAAAGGAAGAACGGAGACATCATGCCGGGTGTAAACCGCGCATCCCCCAGCCCGGCCATCTCGTGGTGGTGGGGTCGCAAGACCCTTATACCCCGGGATGGCAGGCAGTGGGCACGCGCCTAGCATGGTCTCCTGCAGAAAAATAGCCAACGGGGAATGGGACGAGACGAGCCCCCGCAGCTCCTCCTAGTTGGCCCGGAGTCCGCGGCAATTCCATTGAAGGAATATGCCCTGCAAGCCTAGATCGGAGGAGACGCGGGGGCCCTCTTCGAAGAGAAGACCCTCACAGGAATGGCTGTACGCTTCCCGGAGGCAGAACCCCTGGCTCTGTTGGTCGGACATTGCGCTAAAGCGCCGTCGCCTTCGAGGACTTATTGGGCAAGATCGGGCTCGCCATACGAGTCTTTTCCTCCCTCCGCCTCGAAATCTTAGGCAGGCGTTGCGGCTTCGGAGGCGAGGGGCCCTTTTTTCGAAGATCCACCGTCTTCGAGCCATCCAGCCCACCACTAGGCGTGGGCGAATAAGCCGAAGCTCCTTTGTTGCTGTCCTCCTTTCGGGGACCAGCTTTAGGAACCCCGAAAGATGGCCTGGCGACTAACTTCAGGGGTGTTGCCTCCTGTGAGTCTAACGACTCGGTATAGGCGCGTGGCCGTTTCGCCTTACGGGAAACGGTCACGCTGGGCGAAGGGGAGGGGGGAAGCCCTTGTTTTAGCCGGGGCTGGGTGTGAACCCTTTTTCTCGCCAGCTTTACCAGGGGAGTGCCCGGGTTGGGTAGAGCCCGCAGAAGGGCTCCGAATGGGCGCGGAAACAACCGTGCTCGTTGGCGTTGATGGGCCAGGAGCAGAGGGTGTCTTTCTAAGCATTAAGGCGTACGACCTCCCAGGCAGAGCCGGGCGTGCTAGGACCAAGTCCTTAGCCTCGCGGAATGAGAGACGATCCTGGGCCTGAACGGCCGGGATTTCTTTCTCAAGGAGATATGCACCACATTGCTTCGAAGAAGCGGGGTGCGGCTCTCGGCAATTGACACACTTGGCCACACACGATTTGGACTTATCGTGTGCGGCCTTTGAGTAATTTACACACACTTCGGGTGACCCCGACCTTGCACGTCTACATGAGCGATTCGTATGGCCGAAGCGGTGACAGTAATATCCCCTTCCTGTTATCTTATCACACGCTCGTCCTTGACTGCCCCGTGGTCGGCCAGTTCTAGAGTGATATCTTCTACGGAGTATTCCATGAGTTCCCTCGCATAAATTACTCCTTTCACAAAGTTCATGGTAGAGTGCGGCGTCACACTCACCGGGGTGTCATCAAGTGTCCGAAGAGCACTTATCTTGGCCGCCTCGGAGGGATCCGCCGCATTCGCCAGAAGGCTCCCGTCCGAGAAACGGGTTACCTTCGGCTCTCTTCCAATCACACTAGCTAAAGTTCTCCTCTGATGGATCATGTTGCTCTTGGCCAACATGCTGCCATCAGTGGATCGAATAACCAAGAAGTGTTTGAAGCCAGCAGGCTCGAAAACGCTAGGTAACCTCTGAATGGGGGGGGGGGGTTCAGGGGGGAGACGTAATCGAGGCTCCGCTCTGCGCACTTTTGGTCTTATTTTTGGATTCCCCGCCCAGGCGAGCACCGGGGCCGGACGTGCCGATCTTGGCTTGGTCGCGTTCAAGGATGTTAGCTGCCCCCGCGGAGGGAAAAGATCCCCAAGTCTTTTTGGTCTTTTTTTATTAGGAGGGGGGGGGAATCGACCCGCTTCTCCCCTCCTCCAGCAGGAGCTGCCAGACCAGATAGGCCGGCCTCTGCAAGGTCCTTCGCCGAGATGGTGAAGGTTCCAGCAGTCGTGGGGGCACCGACTGGAGGAGTAGTTCCCTCCACTGCTTGTGATGTCTTAGCAGCCCGACCCTTCTGGCGAGGGCCCCGCACAGGAGCAGAATCGGGCTCGGTGTTTGATGCTGAGTCTGAATCTGCCCCTATGGAAGGCCCCACCTTCTGAGGCTGGGCTGCCTCAGGGAGCATGTCTATCTCAGGGTGGGCCTCCATTTGTCATCAAAGGGCCCATGACATCACAGGTCATGTCAGTTTCATCCATGTTCTTTGGGGGGGCATAGGCCTTCACCGCCGCTAAATTTAATATTTGGGCCAGCAGGTCTTTAGAGGGAAGCGTCCGATGGGGCCTTTCTTCCCTCTCCCCCTTAAGGAGGTTTGCCCTACCGAGCCGCTTCAACGGGGAGCGGCCGGTTATGGGCTGCCTGCTGGTTTTCTTAGCAGTCCCCTGTGAAAGCAAAGGTGGGACTGCCAGATTTGAGATGGAGTGACGTGGTGACTCCAAGGAAGGGGATTATGGGGAGCCCCCTGCACCCGTAGGCACTGGAGAGGAATAAGCCTCCTCTCCGGTTGAAGAGTAATGGAGGGTCCCCTGGGAAACCACAGGGGGGAACCTCCATTTTCTCTGTTGAGCTGCCTGAGGGCGGCTCCGTCGTTCTTAAAGGGTAAATGGGGAGAGATTTTGGTTTTGGTAAGTTTTCATCCATGGGCATGGTGACCCTTTTTTTACGGGATGCAAACGCTAATCACCCCCCGCAGTGGCCCGCTTTGCGAAGGATGAGTACAGGCCTGGCAGAGCCAGGTGCCGCCATTTTGGCCTCCCCCCCCCTCCCGCCTGGTGGTCAGGATGGCAAATCGCCGCGCCCCTTACGGGGGTTCTAAAGTACATTCTGTTGGTCCCTGATAAGAGTCATTATTTCGTCGCGTATCTGTCGTGTTCGTCTGTGCGTAGTGATGTTGGGGCCTGTGAGGTTCACTTCATTGATCCGTTCCTCGTATTCCCTCGCAGGGATTTCATTCTAGGGGTTCAAAAAGGGGCAGGAAGAGTTTTATATTGAACTATGGGAATGGCTTCCTTATCGGTTTTTAATAAATTTCATCTAACTCGTCGATCTTTTCTAGAGTGGCATTAATTAAGGGGTCAGGGCTGTAATTTTCGAGGAGTCGTTTATAAGTATCCCAGTTGGCTCTTGCGTTCTGGGACTTGAATGGGGGGGGAGGTCGAGATTTTAATAAGGATAGCCTGGTGGTCGCTGGGGATAGGAGGGCCCGGCTCAATGAAGTAATTGTAAGGGAACACTAGTGAGCAGTATGTCTGGTTTTGTGGCTGCTATGTGTGTAATGTATGTCGGGAAGTTAGGTCGAACTCTTGTCATAATTTGCTTGGTTGGTCAACGTGTAATCTGAGGCAGCACTCCTCGCATTGAGGTCGCCGGCAAAAAGAACGGTTCTGCCGTGACCACTAAGTTGCAGGAAGTTGTGAAAGGGCAAGTGCCCTCTCCTTGGGGGCTGGTAGCCTGTTGCCAGGACCAGGAGGCCCACTGCCGTACGGACCTCAACAGGGAGGTATGACTCATTGAGTCCACTTATTGATCTGAAGTCAAGACCTTTTCACAGCTATCGCGCATCCATCGAAACGTTCTCCGCTGTGATTTTTGGTTAAGACTTCGTAGGGGAAAATTTTATCCTCTCTGTGTCATTCTTTCCGTGTTCTGAGAACTTTTGAAGAAAAAAGCTAACCAAAAGAGACAGGAAGAAGAAAATAAAGTGAACAGTACCTACGCCAAGGTTGCTAAAGCTTCTTTTGCAGAGTCTAAAAAGAAAAAGAGTTTCAGGAAAGGTGTCCCCGTCCAAAAAATATAATTTACAAATGGCACTTCACCTTCCGTGTAGGGCGCTTATCGAATGCCTACAGGTTGTTGTCCGACCAAGGAGACTAGATGAAGAGTTGGGAGGGGGAGAGGGGAAACAAGTTCACTCCTCGCTACGGGCGCACGAAAGCGATGAAAAATTGTACAATTTTAATGCACAAAATCGTAATGAAATTTCTTAGCAGCACTGCCAAAACTTGTCCAAAAGGATTCACTAAACGCGCGGCACAACGTACAAATTTCAGTGCGATATAAATGACTCTACCACTGCCAGTAAATTTGTACATCGGATTCTTATTCCCACTACCGATGTGTTTCATTTGCAAAGTTATTGTAGGACAATTTCATCCGTGCCTGTGCACCAGAAACCTACCATCATTTGCGTCGTGATCGAGCGATTTCCATGTGCTGAAAATCTTAACTTGAGAATATGAGTTTGAGCCATGTCGATTGGTAGGCTTTGCTTCATTCTGTACCTCACATCCGGAGCCTATAACTCATTTTAACTAAGTTATTTAATCCAAAGTGACATATTTTTGTGTATTACGAGGAGCGGTCAATAAGTTTTGCAATTTGGATATAAGGAAACGAGATATGAGGAAAAGTGTTTTATTATTTTTCAATATAACTACACTCGACTTCAATGCACTTGCGCCACTTGTCCCTGAGGCTTCGAATTCCCGACAACCAGATCTCCCAACTGCTGTTCAATCCACTCCTGCACGGAGAACTGGACATCTTCATCGTCCCCAAACCAGCATCCATACAGTGCAGCCTTGAGCTGGTGGAATAAAATGTAGTCGCTAGGGGCCAGATCGGGACTGTAGGGGGGGGGGATGGTTGAGCTCCTCGAATCCACACTCGCGCAGGGCAGCTTGTGCAACTCTGACCTTGTGGACTTTGACGACATTAAAGTCGATTATGGGGCGTGAGGTTTCTAGGGACCCAACGGGCACAGACCTTGGTCATGGCCAAATTGTCGTGGATGATGTTGATAACACTTCCATGTGATATTCCAAGTTCTCGCTCGATTTCTTCGACCTTCACCCGTCGATTTTCGAGGATCCTCCTCTCCACACGGGCCACATTGTCCTCATTGGTCATATCTGACAGGCGTCCTGGACGGGGGTCATCTTCAAGGGACTCACGACCATGGCGGAACTCTCTATTCCAGCGAGCAATGGTTGCATAGGAAGGGGCGGTGTCGGTGTACACTGCAACCATGCGTTCATGGATCTCCTTTGCATTCTTGCCTTCCTTGATCAAAAATTTGATCACTGCGCGGTGCTCAACCTTGTCCATCGTTAAAAAAATTTGTGACTGACGATCTGCGATCAGCTACTTCTTCTTAAATAGACGAGGCAGGAGCGTGCGGCTGCAGGTCCTGACTTGTCATAACTTGCCCTAACACCCCCACAAACATCCATCCCCCTTCCTCTGTTTTGCCCTACCGATTCACAAAACTTATTGACCGCCCCTCGTAATTTATCTGTTTTATGTATGCATCTTTGGACTTCTGTTGAATAAAACTGGCCTGACCCATTTCATTTTCGATAAATCAAGAGATATTCCCTCATTAAACAACTCCATTATGAGCTGAGTGATGCGATATTCATTCTCTTTACGAAATGCCATTTATGAGTAGTAGAGCACCCTCTCCTGTACATGCCTCAGGGCAATCGGCTATAATAGAATTTTTTATTGAAATTTTCGCAACATTATTAATAAAAAAGAATAATTTGTAACGTTATGGCGCTGCAAATTCGATGAACCTGCTAGCGCACTGGTTGCACAATGGCAAACGTGTAGCCTCTTTCTAAGAGGGAGTGTAAGCTTAGAAGCTCTGGTGTATTCAGTGCCTTCAAAAGGGCAACTTGGGTACTTAAAACGATCTGGTTCGCTAGAATGAATGGTGCAAACCTTGAGGTTGAAGACTTACGTCATTAAGTGCAGTCACAATTGATCCTCTCTCAAGCATTTACTTCCTTATTCTCTCTCCTCTTGGTTGTCACCTTCCTGGTTTCTTTCTCACTGTTGTCAAATATTTTATGGTAGCTGTGGTCGTCGGATAAATGAATGTTTCCCAACTGAGGGCCATATGGCCTCCTGGAATCCATGGCACATTGGAAGTGGGAAACACAAGCTCCATGAAGGTGGCCACACAAATCAATTTATTTCAAACAAAATTATTGTTAGGCCAATAGATAATTTATGTAGTTGAATTATATATATATATATATATATATATATATATATATATATATATATATATATATATATATATATATATATATATTCTATAGGTTTGCTTCTAAGAAGCCTTATTTTCAGGTTGAGGATAAATCCCAAAATGAGACATGTAAAATTTCTCATTTAATTAAATACAACGTTTCGGGTACCTTACCCATCTTCTGGTCTATAAGATAGATTTATGTCCAACTTTGAAGAAGTTGCTCTGCGAGAATGCCCTCCTGATTTGAAACCGATATTTTACCGTCGTTTTGTTGACGATACGGTTCTAATATTTAAAACAGAACCACAGTCTCTTTTATTCTTTGATTATTTGAATCATAGCCATTCCAATATAAAATTCACAATTGATAAAGAAAAAGATGGAAAATTACCATTTTTGGATTTTCTCATATCACGCTCCTCGCCCAACTTCACCGCTTCCGTCTATCGTAAATCCTCCTTTTCAGGTCTCGGCATGAACTTTTACAGTTTTTGTGGTATTTCATATAAGATCAACAACATCAAAACCCTCCTTCACCGTGCCTTTCAGCTTTCATCTGATTATTTTCTTGTTCATTCAGAATTCAGTTTTCTTATGGGTTATTTTCAAAGGAATTGTTTCCAGCCTTCACTTGTACAAAAATGTATCCGTCAATTCTTTGATAAAATATACCATCCTCCACAAGAAATTTCCTCTGTCCCCAAGGATGTCCGCTATTGTCTTCTCCCTGATATTGGCCCACTCAACCTAACCTTACGCCGAAAACTTAATAAGCTTTTGAAAAGATTTTACACACATACCAACTTCAAAATAGTTTTCCTTAGCAACTTTCATATTGGAAAATTTTTCAGAACCAAAGACAGACTCCCACCTGAAATGAGCTGTTCAGTTGTCTATAAATTCATTTGCCCCAGGTGCCACCAAGGAATCTACATTGACAGCACTGTTCGCTCACTTGGGGCTAGGGTCTGTTCTTATCTTGGTATGAGATCTCGCACTGGCTCCACCTTGACCAATAAAGAAACTTCTTCAATTCGAGATCATTCAATTAAATGTAAGACAGAAATTTCCCACAAAAACTTTCAAATTATAGGACATGCAAAGGACTCCACTTCCCTCCGCATTCTCGAATCATTATTTTTAAAACAACTAAATCCTAGTTCAAATTCTGATTCAACTGCTTTTCCCCTTCTCATTTCATAAATCACTCAAAATATTTTCACAACTTACCAATCTTTAATCGGTTCCTTCTATAATCTTTCCTCAGTCTCTCCGCTTTTGCCATCCACTAAAGGTGACTAATATTTTTGTGTACCAATTAATTGCCCCAATTAGTATTTTTTATATTTATCCATATTTATAGCATCTATATTTAGTGTCAACAGTTTTCAAATGATTTTTTCACATTTTCAATTTATTAAATAATTTATTACTATTTCTGCTTCATTAAGTGACTAATATCTATGTCAACCAATAACTTCATCAACTAGTGTTATATTTTCCATATTTAAAGTACCCATAATTGATCCATATCTAAATTTTCAATAGTTTTCAAACGATTTGTCATAATTTATTTCTAATCCTTGTGTGCATTATTATTTTCGTATTTTTAACGTGTTCTAAATCTATCTTATAGACCAGAAGATGGGTAAGGTACCTGAAACGTTGTATTTAATTAAATGAGAAATTTTACATGTCTCATTTTGGGATTTATCCTCAACCTATATATATATATATATATATATATATATATATATATATATATATATATATATATATATATATATATATATATATATATATATATATATATATATATATATATATATATATATAAACCAATTCATTTACACGAAATTACATAAGAACTCACATACACAGGATTTTCCCAGAGACAAAACTACCGACGGACTATTAAAGGTTTTCTTGTTTCCCTTTGGTCACATATCTTCCATCTAATTCACAACAACTTCGGTTCACACAAAACAGTCATTTAACCATCTAGTTCTATTTGTTAATTAACACCAATCTGCTTGACAAGGAACCTCAAACATTTTTCCTAAACTTTCTCCTGACCAATTTATCTCTATTCTCCTATAAATTCTTTGATAACAAATTGTGCTTTAAACTTTGAACGATGTAAGTGGGTAGGTGTGGGTCGGGGACAAAGAAAGGATGTGGGGACAGCTAGCAAAAACAGAAAAGTGGTGAACAGAGAAGGAAGTGTGGTAGGGTGAAAAGAGATGCTAAGTGCCTGATGATCAGGCCTATCGCTTTTAATTATTCTCTTGTTATGTGGTTCCTTTGTTGTCTTTGGGATAGTTTATATTATTATGGCGTTCAAGCCTTTTGTCTTCTAGAAAAATTTTTTTGGGGCTATGTTATGCGCATTTGCTGTTGTAGTAATAATTTACTTTAATCACTTTAGTAGTATTATCCTTAGTGTCTTTGTTTTTTTGTATATCTTGTAGTGAGTGTAAATCGTGTCTTTTGTTTTTTCTTTGATGTCTTCTTAGTTATAGTTGGGTCTTCATCGGTGAATTCTTGTAGAAAATGGTGAGGTTTCGTAATTAGATTTTCTTTTCTTAATTAGTTTTATTGTCAATGGTTTGGGTAAAAAACATTATTATTCTCATGCGTAGAACGGCACTTCTGCTCCGCCAGCTAAAAGCCCAGCGGAGCTCGGAAATCTGGCGCGACTTACGCCTCTTCTGTTCTGGTTAATCATTTGGACGATATCATCGTCCAATTCTCGATTAACCAGTTCCTGCATATTCCTTGTTCGTTCTTCTATGACAACGTTAATGGGACTTAAAATATTAGAGAATAGTTGGTATAGGTTTGGGTCAAAGCATTCTTATTTTCATGCGTAGAACGGCACTTATGCTCCGCCAGCTAAAAGCCCATCGGAGCTCGGAAATCTGGTGCGACTTATGCCTCTTCTGTTCTGGTTAATCATTTGGGCGATATCATCGTCCAATTCTCGATTATCCATTTCCTGCATATTCCTTGTCCGTTCTTCGATGACAGCGTTAATGGGACTTAACCCTGCCTCCCGGTGCAGCTCTTCCTGGCGTCTTCTTTCTCGTCTGAGTGTACCTGTAATTAAGTACACACATATGGGGGGGGGCTCTTTAAGATCGTCCCTAATTATGGGGGAACCTTGAAAGTACTCGTGAGGACAACCCAAAGGCCTTGGAAGGGGGACGCTGGTTGCCAGTAATGGTGATAGATTACCGAGTTATCGCGTAATCTTTTGGCAAGGACTCCGGTTAATACAGATGCCCCGGTTGGTTTGCGTTGCCCTTCCTTGTTTCCCACGAGAGCTATTTTGTTGATTGCTATGATGTGCCCTAAGCCAAGGGGCTCTTATTCTAGCGACGGGGTCAAATAGCCCGGAGGAAGGGGATAGAACACACTAGGGTAGAACACCGGTATTTCGAGAGTTATGTAATCGCGAGGAATTGCGATTAACGAGGATAATGCACAACGGCTGTTTTCCCGATTAATAAGGCCTTGAAACAGGAAGATTGATCAACGTCAGGATATTAAAGTCACCAAAGCAAAAATAGAATTATTATTGAACTAGATCTTATTGCACTTTACAAAAGTTCTTTAATTAAGTTTTTTAAGTTCTAAGTTATGATATAAATTAAGTTCGAGGTCAAGTGCGGGCAAGGTCTAAAGGAGGCCGGACGAATAGAGCCCTTAGGAGTTACACCATAATGTCTGCGTTATGTACACGACTATATACAAAGATGAATTACGCGAATCCGAGAGATCGGACTGAACGATATATAACGCGATATATTGTTATATAAAACAGTAATCTAATTATCCTCTTTGTTCTGGATTCACACAGTTACATATTCAATTTAAGCCTCGCCCTACAAGTTCATCGTCCAACTAAGCCAAACCTCCCTCTTATGTACCGGCCTGTTGATTTGTCGGTATTAACATAACTCGACTTTTGATTTGCTACTGCCGAATATATTGATAAGGAAGGCACTCTGACTATTGGGTAAAATTCTCTGTGGGCGGGGGCATGTTGCCATGGAGACAGCTTCCTAATCTGTTTTTTATTTGTTTAATAGTGATAGCTATCAGGTTTATTTTGGATTCTGCCTTGATTATAATGTTTGTCATAGATTGCCTCGACCAACTCTAACAGAGATACTGTGCTCCGTTTACTACCGTATGACATTCGCGTAAACGGTGCTAACTTTACTTTTGTCTGTGTACTTTATGTGTGTAGCCACTCTCGTGTGTATCCTATTTTGGACGTACACGCCGGTCACTACGCACATTTGTTCTGCACTACTTGCTTGTAGTTTCCTCTTTTGTGTCTTCGAGACACACGAGAGGGCGGAAGTGGGGTATAGCAGCGTCGATCTTACAAGTGCATTGTAGATCTTTTTCTTATTGCTTGCACGGAGATTTCCTAACATGTATAGAGTTCTGACTGCAGCTGTGGCATTGGTGATTCTTCCATGGAAGTGCTTCGTGTACCCGGTTGAAGTAATCTTTATTCTGAGTACATTGCACTCCGTAGTGTAGTGATAACGTTTATCCCTCACCCTGGCATCGTATAGTAGTCTCCTGCCTATGGGGACTACTTTGAACTTTTTCTGGTTCATGCGGATTTTCCACCCGGCCTCGTAGGTATTAAGGTTCTCAATTTCTGCTTCAGTCATGCGAGCTTTCCAAGGTGCATTCCTCCATGGACAAGTGATTATCTGGGTGAAATCATCGGCGAATTGAATGTTGAGGCAGGTGGGGCTCACAGAGGCTGGGAAATCAGCAGTGTAAATCAATTAGAGGGTTGAGGACAGCCCCGCCTTCCCTGTGGAAGGCCCGAAGTGAGCGGAAACTTTGGTCCGTCTGTGCACCCTACACTGATATACGCCGCTCTCTCTATGACATAGTCACAGAGAGTTCTTTCTAAGTTTTCACTTAGGTCCAGTCGTAAGATCTTGTACTGCATTCCCCGTTGCCACACCTCATCAAACGCTTTTGATACATCTCGACAAACAATGTCCACGTAACTTCTTTCCTGTTTTGCTTAGGCTAGCTTTTCCGTGATGATATTAATCCCCATCTCAGTACTTCGCTTCCTCCTAAGCCCGAGTTGATATGGGTTGAAGAAGGGCTTCTCCTCCAGGTGAGACAGCAGTCTTCGGTTGAGGATCTCGAAGAGCTTCCCGCCAAATTCTAGAAGTGAAATTGGCCGGTAGCTCTCTTTCAACGTTGGGTTCTCTCTGTGTTTCGGCAAGAAAATCATCTTGGCCGTTTTCTAAGAATCTGGGAAGTATTCCGTGTTCAGACAGGCGTTATATATTCTTCTCATCCCTTCGATGACATTGGCTGGTGCCTCTTCAAAGTTTATTGAACTAATTTCTGCTCTAGCGCTCTCTCTCTCTCAAGTACGGGGTCTGCAGCCCCTAATAGCGGCCCGCCTTCGCACTAGTGTGAAGGTAAGCTGCCTGCCAGGATGTGGTAACCACCACATCAGAGTAGAGGCTGAGAAATCACAGATTTCTAAGAGCTCAGTCGTTGCTCTGATGGTCAGTGGAAACGACCTCTACCTGAGAGGAGGTAGGGAGGCCCTACAGATAAAATCCTCCACACGGTCATGGGTGCCGTGGACAACTGTAGGCTGAAAACCCGCAAGCGTGTCTAGTCGGGATGCTCCCGAGGAGAGGTCCAACACGGACCGCTCACTCGATGAACGTCTGTTTAAACCGGCGCCTGGCAGATTTGTGAACGGCAGAGGGGGTCTTTTTTGTGGACCCGTACCGCACCTTTTATGTTAGAAATGATCTCAACCAAAGGGATGAGGTACATCTTTCCTTTAAAGGAAAGGCCTTTCTTTCGAACATCATCCAGGATGTCGTAGAGAGGACCCAAAGGAGTATCCGACCCAGAGTGAGGGCGGACGTACGCCAGTACGCAAAGAGGGGTGCCTCCTCGCCAACAAACAAGCCGGGAAACGGAAGAGCATAGGGAGTCCTACAGTCGGGGACTTCCTGAAAGTTCTTCTGTTTAATGCGAGGTCAATTAGGAACATGTTTCCTGAGCTCTGTGGCCTCGTAGCGACGGAAGAACCCGAAATGGTAGCCATAACAGAATCGTGGATAAAAACCTCAAACCGAGACTTTGAAGGCGAATTCACGGTTCCTGGCTACCAACTCTTCCACAAAGATAGGCCAGACAGAGAGGGTGGCGGTGTAATGTTGTATGTCAAGGATACAATCAAATCTATGAACTCCAACATTATATCCGATCACGAGCTCCTAGGCGTTGACCTAGAGATAGGTCCTGTCAGATACAGCACCCTGGTGCTTTACAGAACCCCTTCCCAACCCGTTGAGAAGGACAGAACACTGTACCAGCTGCTGGGTGAGCTTGCTCAAGGCAGAGTGTGCATCGTTATGGGCGACTTCAACAGCCAAGTTGACTGGGAAACCAGAGCAGCCTGTGGCGAGAGCGCGCTACTCCTGGAGTTCGCCAACAACGAGTTCCTCACTCAATGGGTCAGAGAACCGACGAGAGGAGACAATATCCTCGACTTGGTCTTCACCTCTGAGGATGATATCGTTGAGGATCTCTCTGTAGGCGAAGAGCTCGGTGGCAGTGATCACCAGCTAGTTAGATTTAGCGTCAAGATCCCGAAGGTAAGGTCTTTGGCCAGTCAATCAAGGAAACCTGACTTGAGAAGAGCAGACTTTGCAAGCCTTCGTGCTGGGCTGACTGATGTAAGGCTAGCAGTATGCGAAGATGTTGAGGATTTGTGGAACAACTTCAAAAATAAGTTCATGAGTCTTCAATCAAGTTGCATCCCTCTGAAATGCCACCGTCGGTCTTCTGTTCAACCAAAGTCGTTTATTCGAGAAATCGGCCAACTCGAAGATCTCGGGTTCCTTTGACGAGTACCGGAGGCTAGCCAGAAGAGTGAAGTCTAGCATAAGGGCGGCTAAGCGTATTGAGGAACTCCGAGTGGCGAGACTCTGCAAGGAGAATCCCAAGGAGTTCTTTGGCTATGTAAATAGCCGTAAACCAATCCATGGTAGGATTGAGCACTTAGTGGACGAGGAGGGGGGCATTAACTCACTCAGATGCAGAAAATGCTAACCTGCTCAATGACTAGTTCTCTTCAGTGTTTACTAAAGAGATGTGGTCCCATCCCCCAATTCACGAATTCCTACTCGGGGAAAAAGCTGGAGGCAATGGACTTCACTGAAGGAGAAATAAACAAAAAGATCGCTGACCTAAAGACGAATAAGTCCCCTGGACCGGACGGGTTTCTATCCAAGGTGTTGAAGGAAGTGTGCGATGAAGTATCACGACATCTGTGCGCTATCTTTAACATGTCAATCTGGACCGGATGCGTTCCTAGAGACTGGCGTGAGGCGGAGGTGACTCCGATCTTCAAGAAAGGAGACCCCAGCCAACCGTCAAACTACCGACCTATCAGTCTGACTTCGATAGTCGGTAAACTCATGGAAAGCATCATGGTGGACAAAGTGACGTCTTATTTAGAGTCAAACCTGCTACTGAAGAGTTCCCAGCACGGTCTTCCGAAGGCAACGGTCATGCCTGACGAACCTTGTGGAATTCTTCCACTTCGTCTTCAGTGAGCACGATCGGGACAAGGTGGTGGATGTGGTGCACTTAGACTTTCAGAAAGCCTTTGATAAGGTACCACACCGCCGCCTTCTCCGGAAAGTACGAGCGCTGGGCATAGACGGAAAAGTAACTGACTGGATCGAGAACTGGCTAAGTGGCAGACGGCAAACGGGTTGTGGTGAATGGACAGGCTTCTGAGTGGGTGCCCGTTACTAGCGGGGTGCCTCAAGTTTCTGTCCTAGGACCACCACTATTGATCATCTACGTCAACGACATGGACGGTGACATGTTTGCTAAGATTTCCAAATTTGCCGACGATACCAAGCTTGGTATGAACGTTTCAAAGGATGGAAATACTGCCCGCCTGCAGGAAGATCTTGGGGAAGATTGGGGAGTGGTCAGACACGTAACAAGGAGATAGTACTTTGTCTGTACAACTCCCTCGTTCGGCCGCACCTGGAGTATGCTGTTCAATTTTGGAGTCCTTCGTTTCGAACGGATATCGCAAGGTTGGAACGCGTACAAGCCAGGGCAACCAAGCTGATTCCCTCTATCCGACATAATAGTTATGACGATAGACTAAGGGAATTAGATCTGTTCTCGCTGGAAACCCGTAGACTGCGTGGTCAGCTCATCGAATTTTTCAAAATACTTCGAGGGTTCGACAATGTTGACTACCGGGATATTTTCACACTGAGTGAGAACAGAACGCGCAATCACGGCTTCAAACTTGAACTGTAGCGTTACAACCGCAATCTGTGTGGAAAATTTTTTTCACCTACAGTATCTGCGGTAAGTGGAACGCACTTCCAGTGGAAGTTGTCAACAGTGAATCTGTTGACCAGTTCAAGTCAAGACTAGACAAAGTCTTGAAAAGTGGCCCTTTATGGATGCAAAGCAATTGAGCAGCCATGTGCCCGCTTGATTGCTAGTCCAAAGGTACCCTCTTTGAATGGACCGTAAGGTCCTCCTAGGGTACTTTCTTTCCCTGTAACTCCTTGTAACACACGCACACACACACACACTCACTCACTCTCACTCTCACACTCTTTCTATCTCTCTCTCTCTCTCTCTCCCCCCCTCTCTCTTCCCTCTCTCTCTCTCTCTCTCTCTCTCTCTCTCTCTCTCTCTCTCTCTCTCTCTCTCTCTCTCTCTCTCTCTCTCTCTCTCTCTCTCTCTCTCTCTCTCTCTCTCTCTCTCTCCCCCCTCTCTCTCCCCTCTCTCTCTCTCTCTCTCTCTCTCTCTCTCTCTCTCTCTCTCTCTCTCTCTCTCTCCTCTCTCTCTTCTCTCTCTCTCTTCTCTCTCTCTCTCTCTCTCTCCTCTCTCTCTCTCAAACAAACACATACCAACGAACATTCACTTCAGGTAAAGCTCCTCCCCGAGAAATCCGATTGGTAATCAAAACTGGTCATGTTCACCTTCTCTTATCATAAATAATCGAATTTAGGACATTAGACACAGTCGGCCACAATACTTCACGAAACACAAGTCTCATCCATTAGTCTTCATATTGTGCTCCATCCACAAAAGGAAGGACTTTTAACTCACCTAAAGTCCACCAATTCACTTCCTCATGCAGTCCTCGGTGGATATGAGTCACAAATCTTTCCTTCCGAATTCACATTCACTCCATCCACCGAAAAAGGTATTTAGACTCACTAATTCCATCCATTCATCTTACCAAACGTCAAGTGCAACAGAAAGTTGTTATATTAAATTGTTCATAAATCCAAATACGAATGTATGTGGTGAACACCCTGATGAACGAACTCGAATCCCGAATATGGATTCATAGGATAGGCAAAAGAAGAAATATTTATTTCCTTGGGACTGACAACCCACTTCTACCTTCTCCTCTCTTGCTGCTTATATATATATATATATATATATATATACGAGGGGTGGTCAATAAGTTTTGCAATTCGGATATAAGGAAACGAGATATGAGGAAAAGTGTTTTTATTATTTTTCAATATAACTATCCTCGACTTCAATGCACTTGCGCCACTTGTCCCTGAGGCTTCGAATTCCGCCAACCAGAAATCTCCCGACTGTTGTTCAATCCACTCCTGGACGGCGAGCTGGACATCTTCATCGTCCCCAACCCGGCTTCCACGCATTGCAGCCTTGAGCTGGCGGAATAAAAAAGTAGTCGCTAGGGGCCAGATCTGGACTGTAAGGGGGATGGTTGAGCTCCTCGAATCAGCACTCGAGTATGGCAGCTTGTGGAACTCTGGCCTTGTGGACTTTGACGACGTTTAAAGTCGATCATGGGGCGTGAGGTTTCTAGGGACCCAACGGGCACAGACCTTGGTCATGGCCAAATTGTCGTGGATGTTGTTGATAACACTTCCATGTGATATTCCAAGTTCTCGCTTCGATTTCTTCGACCTTCACCGGTCGATTTTCGAGGATCCTCCTCTCCACACTGGCCACATTGTCCTCGTTGGTCACGTCTGACGGGCGTCCTGGACGAGGGTCATCTTCAAGGGACTCACGACCATGGCGGAACTCCCTATTCCAGCGAGCAATGGTTGCATAGGGAGGGGCGGTGTCGGTGTACACTGCAACCATGCCTTCATGGGTCTCTTTTCCATTCTTGCCTTCCTTGGTAAAAAATTTGATCACTGCGCGGTGCTGAACCTTCTCCATTGTTGAAAAATTTGTGATATATATATATATATATATATATATATATATATATATTGCTTTGGGATACTTTTCTAATGAGAATCTGTATAAAATAGAGTTAAACTGCATATAACATATTACCCCCTGAAAATAATGCTTATGGGGCAACATAAAAAATAAGGTCCATAAGGAGGCCGCAAACTGAAACTGGTGGGAAACACTGGTTTAAACCATCCATATTTTCTTTTCTTTAAAATTACCCTCTCTTCTCCTGCCTACTCACTGCTCTCTAGCACTATAAGGCGTCGCCTTTGCTCTATTACCCTTGTCCATTTCGATTAAAGTTCTCCTATAATTAATAATCTACGTGGTTTTAATAAATACTTCTCTTTTCATCAGATGTTGAAAACGTTCTACCGGAACTGCGCCCCAAGCAGTTCTTCCCCGCCCAATGAATGCCACACCTCGCCCACAACGACGGATCCCACTACGTCTGCACCTGCGACTGGGATTACTGCAATTCCGCCCTCAG